>CM061036.1:38685881-39148381 GCA_030763125.1 Hippophae gyantsensis | reverse complement strand
GCAATGAAATGACACAATTGCCCTTCTTACTCCATGGGCTTTTAAGCCACTGTGGGCTTCCTTTGGGCTCCTCCCAAATCAAGAGGAAAACCTTGACAAATCTCCCTTTTCCGATTAGATGGAGGGATCGCCATCCCGCAATTGAACAACAAACTTCAAGTTTTCTCTTGACATGCTTTTGTCAGCATGTTAGATCCATTCTCATCAGTATGGATTTTCTCAAGTTCAAGCAACTTATTGTTAAGAGTATCCCTTATCCAATGATACCTCACATCAATATGCTTTGATCTTGAGTGAAATGCCGAGTTCTTCGCTAGGTGAATAGAACTCTGATTATCGCAGAATAACACATATTTCTGTTGCTTGAAACCAAGTTCCCTCAAGAACTGTTTCATCCACAACAACTCCTTACAGCCTGCTTAGTTCAATAAACTCCGCTCTGTTGTAGAAAGTGCAACACACTTTTGCAATCTCGACCGCCAAGAAACCGCTCCACATGAGAAAGTAATTAGATAACCCGAAGTAGACTTACGAGAATCTTCATCTCTTGCCAAATCTGAATCAGTGTATCCAACTAACACTGGTTTTCCACTTCCAAAGCTAAGTGTCAACTTGGAAGTACCTCGAAGATATCTCATAATCCACTTTACTGCATCCCAATGTTCTCTTCCTGGATTCGAAAGAAAACGACTAACAACTCCAACTGCATGAGCTATGTCTGGCCTCGTACACACCATTGCATACATTAAGCTTCCTACTGTTGAGGCATATGGAACCTTTTCCATATCTTCCTTCTCTTTATCTGTTGAAGGGCCTTGACTCGATCTCAACTTAAAGTGATTAGATAAAGGAGAAGAAACCACTTTAGCTTTATCCATATGAAACCTTTCAAGTACCTTATTGATGTACCGTCTCGTGACATGTACAACTTCTTTCTTTTCTTGTCTCGACAAATTCGAATACCAAGAATTTGTTTTGCTGGCCCCAAGTCCTTCATGGCAAAGGACTTACTCAATTGCTTCTTCAAATTATCAATCCTTGAAGAATTTCTGCCAACAATCAACATGTCATCAACATAGAGCAATAAAATGATAAAATCATCATCGAGAATTTCGCACAAAACACAATGATCAAGTAGTCTTCTTGTAACCATGCTCCCCCATAACCGACTCAAACTTCTTATACCATTGTCTGTGTGCTTCGTTTCCAACCCGTATAGGCTTTTTCTTTAACCGACATACGTAATCCTCTTTTCCTTTAACCTCAAAACCCTCCTTTCGCTCCCATATAAATCTCTTCCTCCAACTCACCAGCAGAAGAAAGGCGGTTTTCACATCCATTTGCTCAATTTCTAAATCCAAGCTTCTTCTTAGACCTAAAACAACACGTATGGAAGACATCTTCACAACGGGAGAGAAAATATCATCAAAGTCAATACCTTTTCTCCGATCAATCCCTTGACGACTCAGTCTAACTTTGTATCGTGGTTGTGAATTGTGTTCTTCTTGCTTCACCACAGACCCACTTGTTCTTCAAAGCTCTCTTACCCTTAGGCAACTTTACCAGCTCAAACGTGTGATTGTCATACAAAGGATCGCATCTCATCTTCCATAGCACCAACCCAAAGGTGCTCGTTTCCATCTTCCATCGCTTCTACATAACATTGAGGTTCTCCACTCATCCGCCAATAACACATACTCATCCGTATCATACCGAGTGTGGAAGGACGTGCGGTCTCTGCTTAGACCTCGCAGGTGGAATTCTACGGGTTCCGCAACCGATCGCAGTCTGGTGATCCGTTTCGGCTTGCATATCTACATCATCTAAACCCCGTTGGTCATCTTGAACATTTTGTTCCATCTCGTACCGATAAAGGAACCTGGATCTAGGTCAATCAAATCATCGCTATACCGATGGACTCCTTTTTCTATCTTACAACATCTTGTATAGTTTGATCTTCTATAAACACAACATCACGACTCCTTACTCGCTTCTTCTCAACCGGATCATAAAATCAGAGCCAAATTCATCCGGACCATAACCAACAAAGATACATTGTCGTGTCTTCACATCGAGCTTAGATCTCTCATCTTTTGGTATACGCACAAATGCCTGTACAACCAAAAACGCGAAGATGATCATAAGAAACATCTTTGCCAGGTCCAAACTCTGTTTGGTACATCAAATCGAAGAGGAACACATGGTGTGAGATTAAGAACATGTACAATCAGATTCAAAGCCTCACCTCAGAAGATCTTGGCAAGCTGAGCCTGCGAAAGAAGACATCTT
Source organism: Hippophae gyantsensis (assembly GCA_030763125.1). Taxonomy (NCBI): domain Eukaryota; kingdom Viridiplantae; phylum Streptophyta; class Magnoliopsida; order Rosales; family Elaeagnaceae; genus Hippophae; species Hippophae gyantsensis. Next base: position 39,146,092 of record CM061036.1, on the reverse strand, counting down.
ACTCTTTCAACCAATGTCTTGTTCCATTCTCTCGATAACCCATTTAATCGAGGAGTCTTGGGAGGTGTCTTTTGATGTCGAATGCCCCGATGCCTACAAGGTACTCATCAAAAGGACCCGAATACTCTCCCCATTATCCGTTCCGATGCACCGTAATTTCTTCCCCATCTGCCTCTCCACTAAGGCTTGAAACCATTTAAACACATCTAATACTTGATCTTTGCTCTTCAAAGTGTACACCCATAACTTTCTTGAACAATCATCTACGAGGTCACAAAATAACTAGCACCGCCAAAGTTTTTGTCTTCATAGGACCACATACATCCGAATGTACCAAATCAAGTATGTATTGTTTTCTTGAAGGATGGGAACTCTGAAAGAAACTCTATTTTGCTTCTGCCAAACAATGAGTACATCTTCTTAAACAAACATCATTCATTCCGTAAAGAAGATTCTTTTAGTCAATACTTGTCAAGCCTTTCTCACTCGTATGAGCAAGTCTCTTATGCCACAACTCGATGTGAGCCATCTGTCACAAACATTAACAACGCCTTTAAAGAGTCTCGCCGTGATATTACAACCGGAATGTTTGTTCCCACGAGCAACAAACCATAGCACCCTTAGTAAGTTTCCATTGACCATTACTAAAGGTGTTGCAATATCCTTCATCATCAAGTTTACTCCGCAGAGATCAAGTTCAAACGAATTTCTGTGAATATGCTTTACCCTCTAGAAGTAGTCTCGTGCCATTATTCATCTCCAAACACACATCTCCAATACCAATGACTTTAACCAAGCCATCATTACCCAACTTCACTGTCCCAAAGTCACCTGCTGTATAGGATGTAAAGAAGTCCTCTCGAGACGTAGCATGAATGGAGGCTCCACTATCAATAACCCAACTGACCTTATGACATGCAACATTGACAACATCTTCATTATAAACAACGAGAAAGTCTTCTGAACTAGCGGTGGCAACTCGATTATTTTCTTTGCCAACATCACCCTCTTGTTCTTTGTCTTTATTCTTGTTATCCCGCTTCAACTGTCTACAATATTTCTTGATGTGCCCTTTCATGCCACAATGATGACACTCAACATTAGAAAACCTGTTGGACTTGCTTCTTCCTTTTTCTTTGTTCTTGAAACCTCGCTTTTACTCCTCCCTCTTCTTTCTCAGAACCAAAATCTCATTTCTTTGAGAAGACCCATGTGACTTTCTTCTCATTTCTTCATTCGAACACTACTCTTGCTTGATCCATATTGATTACACCATTCTTTGGAGTGAGTTACTTAATGACATTCTAAATGTTTCCCAAGAGTCCCAAGAACGTACCCAATAAACACAACCCCGAATCTCATCATCAAACTTGATACCCATTCCAGCCTAACTGATTGATTATTCCTTGGAACGTATTCAAGTGATCTCACAACGAAGTTCCATCTTAGTACCTTAAAGCCATCAACTGCTTTATAAGAAACATTTTATTATTTCCTGTTTTCCGAGCATACAACTCTTAAAGTTTATTCCACAACCACCGCCCATGTATTTCTCCACTAATATGGTTCAAAACATTATCATCTACCCACTGCCTTATATACCACGTACTTGTCGATGTAACAAAGTCCATTCTTCTTGAGACAATTTTTCTCGGCTTTTCGCAGGAGGCAAACACCCAGGTAAATGAAATTGTTTGACATAAAGGAGATCTTCCATTTTTCCTTTCCAAGTATGATAATTAGAACCATTCAAAGTAATCATTCTACTTAAATTTGCTTCCATTATTCAACACAAGAAATTCAATAATAATAACCACAGCTCTGATACCACTTTGTTGGGAGAATCACAATTTCAATTCGAACTTAATCAAGCTCTAAACAGCGGAATTAAACCTATTCTCCTTCTTTGTGTGAATCTTTTAGGAAACAAATAAATAGAGCTCAAAATCAAACATGCACAAAATCAACACAAGTAATTTACGTGGAAAAACCTTCCAGGTGTGCAGAAGGAAACAACCACGGCACTCTCTCTAAAACTTCCACTATCAAGAAACAATTGTACAACAGTTCTCTCTAGAGTAAAACTAGAGGCAAACAATCAACAACATCATCAAGAATACACTTCTTGGAAACTAACAATTATTTCAAGAAAATGGAGAAATCTAACCCAATTCGTAGTCACTGTTCACTGCTCAGAATTTCTCAAACCGGTGAGCCAAATCCAAATCCCACCGCACAGATTAAAGAGTCTTGAGTCGTGAACCTGCCTGCAAAATTTCAGCTTAATCGGACCACAAACGACCTTCGATCGGAGCACTTGATGAAGACTGGCTGGAGAGGGAAAAGCTTCTGCTTCTCGCCCTTCGCAATTCTGCACTGCACTGCAATTCTCTGCAGAAAAAAACTCACACAACAAACCCTAAATGGGTTTATTAATTAAAGCAATGAAATGACACAATTGCCCTTCTTACTCCATGGGCTTTTAAGCCACATGGGCTTCCTTTGGGCTCCTCCAAATCAAGAGGAAAACCCAACACTTAATTCAAGGAGCAATTCAAGGAACCATTAATTTAAGGAGTAATTCAAGGAGTGAATTTTCCTATAAATAGATGTGTAATTGTAATGAATTAATCATCCAAAGTGTTCATTCCAATTGAGAGAAAAACTTAGAGAGAAAAACTTTTGTGAGAGAAAATTGAGAGTAATTTTCTTGGGTGTAATTGGGTTGTGGGTTTTGAGTGTTGTAAACACCTTGTGTAATTTCTCCTCTTTCAGTAAAAAGATCTGCACCAGGTACGGAGACGTAAACAAGATTGGCCGAACTCCGTTATCAAATTTATATGTTATTTTTCTATTCTTGCTTTCTCATAAGTCTGACTTATCGGGAATTTGCGTTATTTTCCAACACATTAGTCCCTCACTGGTATACGGAGAGAGCAGACGTTTCTGTTTTGGGCAGCTTTTGATATAATTTCCTCCTGTCTCTCTTGGAGAGTAGTGTTTTCCCTGTAATTTTCTAGAGGTTTAATCAAAGAATTACTCCTCACCTCTGAAGCTATTTTGGCTCAGGTTTCATTCATAGACCTCCTGCATCATAATTCAGTCACTATTTTTCAAAGTAAATAATTGAACGATTTAATAAACAAATGAAAATGATGACATAAAGCATTGTTTATTTTGCTTCAGGTTACACGAGATGTGTCTTTACTCTCTAGGTGGATGGCTATTGATCTTTACATTCGAGAAATTGATAGCCTTAAATTTGAACTATCCATGAATCGATGCAGTGACAGATTGTCAAGACTAGCACATGATATTCTAGAACAAGGTTTGGGTTGATGAATTTATTTTCCAGCTCTGATGTTGTACTATTGCAATTGTCTTCTTGCCCCTTAGTCCATTGTGAAGTTTTTTTCTAGTGCATGTTGGCATGCTGTATTTTGGGTCATTTGCTAATAGATTAAACTTTTGTTATCATCGGTTTATTTTGTTCGTTTCAGATTCTTGTGACATTAGTTTTCCTTTCAAATCTTCTCCTTTTTTGTCGTAACCTTTGGTACTTGCTCATTGGAACAAGGTTTTAGGTTTTATAACTGAGTGAACTTCATGGATCTTTTGCTGTTTGTCCCTTGTCGGAGGCTCCTAATAACGAGTATCAAGGACAGTGAGGGTCTATGGAAGAAATGTTGACTTTATGAGCAACCCAATAAATATGCCAGAGCTATTATGAAGGTTCTGAAAAAGGGGCAAACCTCAAAGTTTACTATCTATAACTTGACTTGGTCTATGCTTACGATCCACCTTGTAGTATAGTTGGTAAAAATTGAAATTTCTTTATAGAATTTCATAGTAAAATATTTGAAAAAAAACTTGGCTTGGTCTTTGCTTCAAGATAAAAAGATTTGGAGTATGTTTCCTGCATAATTTATTGTCTTGTCTATGTGCAGGTCAGGCACGAAATGTATTGTTGATGACCTTATAATATGCTGATGAATATCTACATGTAGACTGATGGTTCAGTAGTTAAATAGTGGTGGAGCTTTATATTTTGGATTTTATCATTAGTTTCCTCATATTTTCTTTTATACATGATACGCATAAACATGAGTTGAGGATGATAACGATCTTGTCAAATGCAAAGAAAATATTTTGTCCGAGGCTGTTAAATTAATATATGTATTTTTCATCTTTCCTATATTTCTGATACTTATTTTCTGGCATTTTTCACAAAGTTTTATCTACTTCTGCAAATTGACAAAATTAGACTATTTCTTCAGATAATTCATCTGATGATGGTCGTGAAACTTGGAACCAATCTTCAAATAGAGATCTACTGAGTCATAACATTTCTGCCCTTCCAACACAACTCCCACCAAGGGCTGATCAACCCTCTTTTATGGGTATTAATCTGAATCATTATAGTGATGTAACAGTTCAAGATTCTGTTTTATTCCCCTCCAAAAAAACCAAATAAATAAATAAAATAGAAAAAAAAGTGATTTGGATATTTGAAATTCTATTGAAGTTGGTCACAATGATAAGCATCTCAACCTGACACTGCTTTTTTTAAAAAATAAATAAATTATTTTCTTGGTACCTATATGTTAAGAAAATTGTTATTGTAGTAATTTTATGTATGATGATTATTTTCTTGATTTAGCATTTAGATATAACTACCAAGCCATTTTACAGATACACATACTTGACAATTTATTTTAATTTTATTTTCCTTTTCCTCTTTGTGTAGTATGCAATGATGGGGGATCTCAGCATCCTAAACTAGAACTTCCTGGGACTGAGTACATGCCACTGAATCGTCAGGTGAAACATCCATTAGGATTTTGCCTTCATTTTCACTTTGGTTTATGCATTCAATTCTTCTTTTTATCTTATGCTTGCTAGAATGCAGAGTCTTCATTAAAGATAGGGTCTTCAATTCATGATTTGACTCACTCTGGACAGATGTCATTGTCATCCAATGGAGCTCCATCTAATTCTACTGCTCCTCAATCTTCTTCAATATCAAGGAGTACTTCTTTTAATTCTGCTCAACTCCTTTCTCAGAATCAGAAGAAACTTTTTGCAGAATCCCAATTCCAGTCCAGTTTCCGGAAGCTCTTAGAGCCAAGGCATCATCAGCGATCTAGCATTTCTCCTTACAGAATTGTATTGGGTGATGTCAACGACAAGGTATTGTTTTCTGATGATGTCTTATGATTCTTATATGTCAAAATGTGTTGTAATTGACTACTTGATGAAGCAAATACTTGGTCTTGGATGTCTCTGTTCTTACATGGAAAAAAAAAACTTGGTCTTTTTTATGTCATTTGCTTTAGGGAACAATGGCAAGTTGACATGAAAAATATAAAAGAAATATTTTTTTATGAGATGGGTGTTAGATTTTGGAAATTCTTATATGGTAAAAATATTTTAACAAATATAGGGTTAAATTTTTCTGCGTATATTAAGCTGAAAATGGTTGATGTCTTGTGAGTGCAGCTTATGAAAACAAGAAGGCGGCTTGAGCTGCTTCTGGAGGATCTTCCCTGTGAGTATGATTCTTGGGATTATTATGAGACGTCTGATCAACTTTTGGATCCACTGCTTTTGTGCTATGAATCCCTGGTACCTTCCCCCTTTCCCTCCCTCTTTTTACTATCAAATGCTACCCGAACTTGCATGCTCACATGCACACAAGAGACTGCACATACATGCTAACATTTCTCTCTCTATTGATATATGATTTAACTTTTTTGCAGCAATCATCTGGGTCTGGTGTGCTAGCTGATGGTCGCCTTGCTGACCTGATAAGAAGAGTTGCTACCTTCGGGATGGTTTTGTTGAAGCTTGACTTACGCCAGGTTTGTCTTGCTGCTTTTAACAATGAGCAACTTGCTCTTGTTCTATGTTCTGACCTAATTTTTCAATCTTGTAGGAATCTGGTAGACATGCTGAAACTCTCGATGCAATTACTAGATATCTAGATATGGGTACGTATAGTGAGTGGAATGAAGAAAAAAAGCTGGAATTTCTTACTAAAGAGCTAAAAGGCAAGAGGCCCCTAGTTCCCCCAAGTATTCAGGTACGTGTCTGACTATGTGGATTACAATTCTGAAAATATTTGAATTCTAAAAATATTCTTTATAAGATGAAAGGATCAATACTGAAAATATATCAGCTCTCATTAGAGGTAAGGAAAGGTTAAAAGGTTAAATCTTTACAAGATATTAGAAAGCCATTAATTTTATTGTAAGTTAATTTTCAACATTGACATTTCTGATCTCATGGTTCAGTCCCTAACGTTGAGTTTCCACTTATATCATATTAAGGTCTTGATTTGAATTTTTGAATTAAACGAGTAAATGATGAAAATGATTTTAGGAAAGCTTTGGGGTTTGATAATTCCATTCATGTGTGCATGCATGCCTATGAATGTGGGTGTGTTTTTGCTCAAGTGCCTATAGATGCTTGTTACTCCAGCCTCTAAGATACTAGTGTCACATATATTAAGCATGGGTGTGCAATATAAGAGATCCTTTTATTTTATTTTTCTAAAAATGCATTTCAATTATGATATTATTGGGTTTTGCCTTTCTAGTCCTAATATTATGAAAAATGAACACTTTTAGTCATCTAATCATATAAACATAAGCACTTCTACTCTCTCAATTATTAAAAAATGATTACTTTTAGTGTAAATAAAGGGATTAGAAGGGATCATTTTAGAACTAAAGTGTTCATTTTTTTTATAATAATGAGTTTAAAAGAACCCAACTCAATAATATCAAGACTAAAGTGATTTTTTAAGCAAAATTTCAAGAATTTATACTTTTGCCCAATGATTTTATAAAAGTTACTTTTATTAAATAATATCATTTAAGTTATTGTTTTACCAAGTCAAATTACCAAATATGTCATAATATTAAATCATCTACTTTGTAGTTTGTAATTTTTGGGACTCCTTTCCAACTCAAAAAGTTAACCTATAAAGAGGATTGGTTCATCTCAATTATATACCCAATATATTTTTCATATTTTTCTAATGTGGGATTCGTTCATACACCTCACAGTATCATGTGTTAACAAATGTTGCATTTGATATGTGTTGTTATGCCCTATTAATTTGGTCTTATCAGGTTGGGCCTGATGTGAAAGAAGTATTGGACACCTTCCGAGTTGCTGCTGAGTTAGGAAGCGAGACACTCGGAGCTTATGTGATTTCTATGGCATCGAGTGTATGACAATTTATCCTAATTGAATTTCATTCTTACTTTTATTTCTCTGCCTTTGCAACTATGTAGGAGATGATGCATGACAATTCAGTTTGAATTAATTATTTGATAATTATTACATATATCACTAAAAGGTTCATTTTTGGCTTTGTAAATTGTAGGCAAGTGATGTTCTTGCTGTCGAGCTTTTGCAAAAGGATTCCCGACTTGCTGTTACCGGTGAGTTGGGAAGACCATGTGCTGGGCGAACGTAAGTCTTAGTAAACCTTTTCCCCACTAGCCTCGAATTAGGTGGGTATGGTTCAGTTAGGCTTGGTTCACTAAATCTATAACTGAAACTGACCTGTGAAATTTCAATTATAGAATGTTAGTCCAACCTATTCATTCATTCAACAAACATCTAGGAATTATAGAATTTACAAAATGAAATTTATACTGAATGCATGCATCTTGAAACAGGCTGCGGGTGGTTCCTCTATTTGAGACTGTGAAGGACTTGAGGGAAGCTGGCTCAGTTATTAGAAAATTACTATCAATCGATTGGTACAGGGCGCATATAATTAAGAACCATAATGGGCATCAAGAGGTGATTATTTGTATGAAATTTTTTTGAATGGAGTTTGGGGGACTTATAAGAGTCTTGTCGAGCTTATTAAGTTGTCTTACAGGTAATGGTAGGATATTCTGATTCTGGTAAAGATGCTGGGCGTTTTACTGCTGCATGGGAACTGTACAAAGCTCAAGAGGATGTTGTGGCTGTATGCAATGAGTATGGTATCAAAGTTACCCTATTTCATGGGCGTGGAGGCAGTATTGGTCGTGGCGGTGGCCCTACATATCTTGCTATTCAATCCCAACCTCCTGGCTCTGTTATGGTATATTTTCTACCTCATATTAACCTTGGATATTATGGTGTATTTTTCCCCCCTTTTAAATTAACAGCATGATGCAACTCAATTTTTGTGTTTTAGCATTATAAATTATAATGACATGTTTTTTGTAGGGGACACTACGCTCAACTGAGCAAGGAGAGATGGTACAGGCAAAATTTGGTCTTCCACAAGTAGCTGTAAGACAGCTAGAGATTTACACAACAGCTGTGCTGCTTGCAACGATGCGTCCTCCACATCCACCACGAGAAGCAAATTGGCGTAACTTAATGGAGGAAATCTCAAAAATTAGTTGCCAAAATTACCGGAGCGTGGTATATGAAAATCCTGAATTTCTTGCCTACTTTCATGAGGCTACACCACAGTCTGAACTGGGCTTCCTTAACATAGGAAGCCGTCCAGCAAGAAGAAAAAGCTCAACAGGTATAGGAAATCTTCGGGCTATCCCATGGGTGTTTGCCTGGACTCAAACTAGATTTGTTCTTCCTGCTTGGCTTGGAGTTGGAGCAGGTTTAAAGGGTGTCTGTGACATGGGTCATACTGAAGACCTTAATGCAATGTACAAGGAGTGGCCTTTCTTTAGGTCTACCTTAGATCTTATAGAGATGGTTCTAGGTAAGGCAGATGGTCCTATAGCAAAGCGCTATGATGAAGCCCTTGTGTCCCCAAGCAGACGTCAACTTGGTTCTCAATTGAGAAAAGAGCTTGCAACCACTGAGAAATATGTATTGGTGATTAGTGGGAATGACAAATTATCAGGGAATAATAGGACCTTGAGGAGGCTTATTGAGAACAGACTTCCCTTTCTCAATCCAATGAACATTTTACAAGTTGAGATACTTAAGAGGTTGAGATGTGATGAAGATAACAATAAACTCAGAGATGCACTACTTATCACTATCAATGGTATTGCTGCTGGAATGAGGAATACCGGGTGATCAGCAAAATGTCCTTTTGTTGGGGGCTCACTTGGATACTCCATAGAAAAACGAAACTTACTGCAGAGAAGTGTGTATTTGAATGATGTATTGAGAATTCACACATTTAACTACTTTAAAGTATGCAAAATGTGAAATAAAATCTTTCCTTTTATATATAATTATATATTTAATTAGTTTCATTTTTAATTCGCTGATAAAATAAACATATATTTATTATGGTATAAATTAAGATGGGATATTAATAAGATTTATGATATAATTTATTAATTTTTAAAAATGTATCTCATCTTATATTATTTAATTTTTAATGAGATGAGATGATAATAAGATTATATTAATTAAGATATTTTATTTATTTTTAATGGACTTAATTGAGACAATTAAAAATACAATAATAATAAAAAAATATAATACATGATTATTTATAATACAAAATATATTTAAAATTACTTCTATTAAATGTATAATCTAAATAAAATGAAATGATATAATATTTAAATTAAATGAAAAAAAAATTACAAACTCGTAAAAACAATAAATAAAACATCTAAATAATCTAATTTATACCTCTACTTACAGTGAATTTAATTAGTTCGGATACGTGTATCATTAACTGCCGCAGCATCAACATCTATAGGAATATTCAGCATACTTCCTTTGAAGGTCTCTCGTCGTAGGAATATGATAATATACTAGGTTTTGTGCATATGCACACTTTATATTTTAATTTTAATAAATTAATATTTAATATAAAAATTCTAAAATAAATGTTATTTTATTGACACAGTAAATTTTTATTAATCACAATTTCTTATTTTAAAGTTCTTAGTAACAATAGATTCTTATTACCTCTAATAAAAATAAAATTATATAATAAATATTAGCCCGTTCTCAACTTACACTACTACAAAAAGGAGTATTTAAGTTGATATATAAAGTTAGTTTTTGGAAAAAACCGACTTATAATGAATTTAAAGTCGATTCGGTGTAGAACCGACGCTACACATGGCGTCAGTTGACGTGTCGAATCAACGCTACACACATGGATAGCGTTGATTTACCACGTCAATCGACGCTACATCCTACGTGTGTAGCGTTGGTTGATACATAGAACTGACGCTACACCCACGTGTAGCGTCGATTCGACATGTCAACCGACGCTACGAACTACATTGATATCATCAGTTGACACGTATAACTGACACTACACATGTGGATATTTTCTTTTGTCTTTTTTCTTCCCCAGACAAAAACTATTCCAAGTGTTGCATAACTCTCAAAATCCCAAAACCTCATTCACTTCTCCTCCACTTTTTCTCATTTTCCGGTCACTTACGACCACCAATTCCAATGTCGGTTAGTGAGTTTTCTTCCTCTCTAACTTATCTTTTAGATCCCCTATTTTTTGAGCAAAATACTCAAATTTTTTATACTCATTTTCCACTTACAAAACACCATTTTTTCTCACTTCATTTACTCTTGTAAGTATTTCTATTAATCATACGCACTTATTATTCATATTTTTTTGCTATTATGTGTTATTATTTATGTGTATTATATATTTATGTTTTGCATTATAACACGAGGAAAAGAATATGATGATCTTGAATAACATAGGACAATACCATGGTAATTTTTCTGTTATTAATTAATATTTTATTTTTCAATTATTTGTATTATTTAAACTATTTGTTAAACATATTTTGATTTTTTCTGCTATTATGTAGTAACCAAATACAAGTTTTAATTTGAGTATAATAAAAAATGAGTAAATTTTGTAAAAAAAATTAAAAATTTAAAGTTAGTTCACATAGTAAACTCACTTTACATTTTTAAGCCATCATATTTAAAATCATTTAATAACCGACTTTAAAGGTCTGTTTTGTAGTAGTGTTAACCTAAATATGATAATGTAAAATAAGTTAATTTTAGATAAAATGATATTACTATTATATATATATTCCAACTATTTTTCATAAATAAATGTTAAATTGTTTGCCCAAAACTTAAGGCACAATTTATTCTCACTTAAAGCCTCTCTGGCCTATATATATGTTATATATATGATGCTTAGTGGAGATTTTTTAGAGCTGTCGCTAGAAAGTTGAAACCAAAAGAAAAAAAATAGTAGCTACGAGAGTGAGGGGAAGTCGAAAACAGAGACACTTTCTACCACCAACTCTAGCTTCGTTCCTAGCCAGCCACTTCTAGCTTCGTTCCCATCCAACCACTTTAGCCTATATGTCATCTCCCTCCACTTTTATGTGTAATATAGAGGAGAAGTGGAAGTTATCGACTCCTAATATTTATATAGAAATATTTGATCTAATAGCAAGTTTGTTAATTTATCTTGCTGTATAATACCAATAAATAGGAGGGAGATATTTTGGGTTATTTTTGGTACATTTTTGTGAAGCTCTCTAAAAATTGGTGTTTGTATCTTCATTTGATTATTAGTGGATTTTTCTCAGTGTATCATCGTTAGTGGAGTAGATTGTTCACATTGAAAAGTTGAACCACTTAAATCATTATGTGTCATATATTTTCTCACTGCTTATTATTTTGCTATTACCCATTATTATATATTGTGCAACCAAAATTGGACCAAAACTTCACTTTCGTAAGTATTAATTTATAACAAATTGGTATCAAAGCATTGAGTTATTCTGTTATTTATTAGAACTGATCAAGTTTGCTCTTTTTGGATTTATTTTGAGCTTCTGGTTATCTGATTGGTTTCATATTCTTTGGGTTGTACTTCTATTTATTTAATATTGAGTTTTTTGTCATGGCGATAAAATACTAATTGAGAAATTCAATGGTAGGAATGATTTTAGCCTATGGCAAATGAAGATGCGAGTCGTATTAGTTAAAGAAGGGCTCGTTAAGACACTTGAAGGCAAAAATAAATTGTCAAAAAATTTGACTGATGAAGAAAAGGATGCATTGATGGAAAATGCTCTCAGTTCAATTCAGTTATCTTTGCTTGATGAGGTACTACGCGAGGTTGGTGATGAAGAATCTCCTGTTGGATTATGGCTTATATTGGAGAATTTGTATATGACCAAGTCCTTAACAAGTCGGTTATATTTGAAACAACATTTGTAGACATTCAAAATGTCAGAAGGTACACATTTACACGACTACCTTGTTGAATTTACTAAAATTGTTCGTGATTTAAAAAATGGTGGTGTTAAGATTGATAATAAGGATCAAGAATTAGTTCTATTATGTTCTTTACCTCATTCATTTGAACATTTTATTGATACCATGCTATATGGGTGAGATACTATTTCTTTAGAGAATGTTAAAGCAACTTTGAATTCCAGAGAGTTAAAGAAAAAAAGTGTCTACAAGGAACAATCATAATAGCAGTGGTTTATTTGTCAGAGCTAGAAATCAAGAAAAGGCACAAACAATAATAGAGGCAAGTCTAGATATAAATCTAAAAGAAGAAAATATAAATGCAACTATTATCGTCAAGAAGGGCACTAGAAAGCAAATTATCCAAAACTCAAAGGTAAAGGAAAATCTGCCACAACATCTTTTGTTACTAATGATGTTGCTAGTGTAGCAGATAGTCCTAGTTCCGATAGTGAAAATGTTATATCAATATCTATTGGTTCTTTTGGAGATGTTTGGATTCTTGATTCGGGTTGCACTTACCATATGTGCCCCAGTAGAGAATTATTTGCTTCTTATCAGTCTATTGAAGGGTGTGTTGTCTTGATAAGAAACAATGTGTCCTGCAAGGTTGTTGGTATTGATACTGTTAAAATTAAGATGCGTAATGGTATTGTTAGAACTTTGAAATTTTTTTATCATGTTCCAAATTTAAAAAAGAACTATCAATCTTTAGGTACTCTTGATTCACAAGGTTACAAGTATGCAGCTAAAAGTGGAGTTTTAAGAGTTAGTAAAGGTATTCTCATTGTTATTAAAGGGAAATTATCGCGTGGCCTTTATGTGCTTCAAGGTAGCACTGTTATTGGAAATGTTTTAGTTTCGTCTTTATCAAATCAAGATTCAAATACTACTCGATTATGACATATGAATGAGGTACGAATGTCTATTTTGAGCAAGTAGGATTTGCTTGGTGGTTAGAAAACTGGGAAGCTTGATTTCAGTGAGCACTATGTCTATGAAAAGCATCGTAGAGTCAAGTTTAGTACAATCATCTATAAAACAAAAGGTATTATTGATTATATTCATTAAGATCTTTAGGGTCCTTCTCGTGTTGTGTCTAAGGGTGGTCCCCGAGATATGTTGACTATTATTGATGACTTCTCTTGTCATGTTTGGGTGTATTTTTTGAAGAATAAGAATGATGTGTTCTCAAAATTTGTAAAATTCAAGGCTTATATAGAAAATCAAACAGGTAAGAAAATCAAACATTTGAGGACTGACAATGGTTTGTAATTTTATGAAAGTTAGTTCAATGAGTTATGTGAAAGAAATGGCATAGTGAGACAACGCACCGTGCGTCATACACCACAGTAAAATGAAGTAGCAAAACATTTCAATATGACTTTCTTAGAAAGAGCTCGTTGTATGCTCTTTCAAGCTAATTTGGATAAATCATTCTGTGTTGAAGCTTGTAATCATGCCTAATATTTGGTGAATCAGTCTTCATCAACTGCAATTGAGTTGAAAATTCCATTTGAGGTATTCTTTGGTACTTCTACTAATTATTCTAATTTGAAAGTTTTTGGTTTTCTTGCTTTTGCTCATGTTAATGATGGTAAAATTGAGTCTAAGGCATTGAAATACTTATTTTTGGGGTATCCTTTTGGAGTGAAGGGTTATAGATTATGGTATTTTGAACCTAAGTCACCTAATTTTTTGATTAGTAGAGATGTTAAGTTTGATGAGTTTTTTATATTGGAAAAGAAAAATGAGTCTATTGTTGTAGGTAAATACCACGATGTTAGTAAACAGGTGAAGCTTGAGAGTGAAGCTCCTCGTCAAGTGCCAAAAGGGCACTTCAGATCATCCATTTGTGGATGAGATAGATGATTCTACTCATGATGTAGCAGAAGAGCAACATGAGTAACCATATAGTATCGCTAAGGGTAAAGGAATATGAAAGATCTGATGCCCTAAGAGGTACGCAGATGCAGACTTAGTTTCTTTTGCACTATCTGTGGTAGAGTATATTGATATACATGAACCTTCTAGTTATCATGAAGCTATCACTTGTGATGAGTCTGTTTAGTAACTGGTTGCTATGAATGAAGAGATTGAATCACTTCATAAGAATCATACTTAGGAATTAGTGAAATCGTCTAAGGGTCAAAAGATTGTTGGAAACAAATGGGTCTTCAAGAAAAAAGGAAGGTATACCTGAGGTTGAAGTAGCTAGGTTCAAGGTACGTGTTGTTACAAATGGTTATTGTTAAAAGAAAGGTATTAACTTTAATGAAATATTTTCACCTGTTATGAAACATATCTCTATTCATATGCTGCTTGTTATGGTTGCATTGTTTGACATAGAATTAGAACAACTTGATGTCAAGACAACCTTCTTACATGGTGAACTTAAGGAACAAATATATATGCATCAACCAGAGGGGTTTGTTGTTCCAGGTAAGAAAGATCATATTTGTTTATTGAAAAATTCTTTATATGGGTTGAAGCAATCTCCTAGGCAGTGGTATAAGCGGTTTGATTCTTTTATGATTGATTATGGTTACTCTATGAGTGATTATAATAGTTGTGTTTATCATAAAAGATTTCATTATGGTTCATCTGTTTATTTGTTACTTTATGTTGATGACATGCTTATTGCTTCTAAGAATAAGTTTGAGATTCAAAAATTAAAGTCTCAACTTACTGGTGAGTTTGAGATGAAATATTTGGGTGCAGTGAAGAAAATTTTAGGCATGGAAATTTACAGGAATAGACAAACTGGCAAACTTTATTTGACTCAGAAAAGTTATATTGAAAAAGTTCTTGATCGCTTTGGTATGAAATAGTCTAAACCTGTGAGTTCGCCGTTACCTGTACATTTCAGGCTTTCTTTGGATTTGTCACCACAGTTAGACGAAGAAGAGTGGTACATGTCTCAGGTTCCATATGCTAGTGCCATTGGTAGTTTGATGTATGCTATGGTTTTTACTCTCCAGAAATTTCACATGCAGTTAGTGTTGCCAGTAGATATATATGTAATCCTGACAAGGGTCATTGGCAAGCAGTAAAATGGATACTTCGGTATTTGAAAGACACATCTGATTTTGGTTTGCTATATGATGGAAGTTTTAATACCAGCTGCAATGTTATTGGTTATGTAGACTTTGATTATGTTGGTGATTTGGATAGAAGAAGATCTCTGACAGCTTATATCTTTACTCTTTCTCATTGTGTCATTAGTTGGAAGGCTACTGTATAGTCTACAGTTGTTTTTTCTACGATATAGGTAGAATATATGACATCAACAAAAGTAGTGAAAGAAGCTATTTGGCTTAGAGGTTTGGTTTGTGATTTGGGTTTACAATAGAATAATTATGTTGTATTTTGTGATAGTCAAAATACGATATACTTGACTAAGAATACTATATCGACTTAAAAATTAAGAATATTTTAACAAAAATATGATTGACATAAATGATCACCTTTAATGCCAAGGATATACATAATTTATCAAAATATGAAAAATATGGATCACCTTTAATGCCAAGGATATACATAATGCCAAGGATATATATATCGAATGGCATGCTTGTGTTCGTCCCATACATGTAACAAATTGCTACCCATATTAAAAACTTAATGACTCAAAGACATGCTGCCGAGAGGATATATACGTTGGTATTTTTGTGGCAAATATATATATATTTTTTACAATAGTGATTATTATTTTCCTTAATCTTATCTTTTTTATAAATTAAGCAAAAAGTTATTATTATTTAAAATATTACATGGTTCAATTTTTTAAAATAATAAATAACAATATATAGTAGTTTTAATTTAAAAAAAATTAATAATAATTATTTTCAATATTTTAATAGATTACGTGACACGCATGCATGACTAGTATTTATATATTTATATTAATGATGAAAAAAGGGAAGAAGCGAGTATGTTGTTTAAAACTAGAGAAAAATAACACCAAAATTAAGATTTATAATAAAGATAGGAGTAGTTTATTTAGTTTAGGCAAAGCCTAAAATGAAACATGGATATGTATAAACATGTATAACAAGTGTTACAAATTGACATTTATATAGATCCCAACTCAAAATGCAACACCACTGGCCTACATATATCCTTTTCAATTCTTGGCGGATGGCTTACTTGCACCTGCCTAACAAAGCAATTAAAAAACCAATCAGATTAAGATTAGAAACTTGTTAACACAATCAATAACCTGTAACAACAAAAATATAATTTCAATATTATTGAACGATATTAAATTGAAAGAAATTTAATATTAAACAAGTTAAACATCATAACATTTATTTTTAAATAAAAAAATATATATGAGTTGTATATAAGAAATGTTATTTTATATTCACCTTTTTCTTAGGCTCCCGAGGCTTCACCTCGGGCTTCTTGGGGCCAGATTTGGAGGCCGGAGCTTTGGTGTTCTCTTTCTTAGCCGGGCCAGTGGACTGAGCACCAGCTGGTTTTTCAGGCTTGAGGGATGCCATTTCACTACGTACTCTTTTCGTTTTTGGATTTTACACAAAATGAGTTATAAGTTGCTGGCCTCAAGTATTATTAATGATCACAAATGAACCATTTTATAGTTAGGTTCCTAAGAGTAACATGGAATTAGAATCTCTGGTTACAGAACAATTTGTTAATTAGGAATGGAATAACTTAACTGGAAGCATATCAAAGTTGAGAGATAATGTTGTATCAGATGCTTCTTTAGAGACTAATCATGCTGCTATTATTTGATGCCTATTCTCTTGCTACCTAGATATTTTCTCCACGTATATATACGAGCCTACTTGCAGGTATTACTTTTCTTTTAAATGATAAATATAAAGAAAATGCATATCAGTGTTGTCATGCACTCAAATATAGCTTCCACTTAAAGACTTAACTTTGAGTTTCAGTTAAATTAATGAAAAAATGTGATTTAATTATTTATATTATTTAGATTTTTAAATTATAAGTCGTGTGATTTAGTGTTTTAATTTTTAAAAAATAAATAAATTAAAAATAAATTATATTATTTTAATATTTTTATAATAAGAATTTGACTTTACGATACAAGATAAATTACATGATAATATATTATTGACATATATCAAATATAAAAGTTTTATTAGTAAGTTCTAATAGTTATTTCATTTTGTTTTATATATGATTTAATTATTCAATTAATTTTATTTCTATCTGTAACTAAAAAAATTACTTTAATTACATTATTAAAAAAAAGAATACTTCTAAAAACGTTAAAAATGAAGGAGATTTTATGCTATGTCCTAATCTAGTTATTTTCATGATGAAAATTAAACACTTTCATATTTAAGTTTGGACTAATTGATTTCAATGCACCTAAATCCTTATGTTTGGAGTAGTTGTGCTTCTGATTGCTGTTAGCACTTGTTATATACATAAGAAAAGTAAATAATATGGAGTTAATGTAGTTAAACAAATTTGTTAACAATTTAGATAGAACATATTTTTGAAAAACGTCCAAACATGATAAGCATAACTTTAATCAATGTAAGAATTAAGTTTTTTCTGTGGTTCATGAAGATTCAATTACACAACCTCTCTTTCTGAACAACACTTCCCAAACTGCAGGCAATGTCTTCTTTAGGAGAATTTATTACACACAGACTTGGTTTCTGTCTCTTATTAATAATAATAGTTAATATCATCCTAGGATTAACATTTTTTCCTTTTTTATATAAATAAATGATTAAGTTGAATTCATTCTACTATGTGCTAATATCATCTTAAGCAAAAATATCCTTAGAGAGCATTGGACATCTTGTACTGATAAGAAGAATGCTTTTTTTCAAAGGGAAAGTTAATTGTATCAGTAAATTTAACTTTTTTCCCACTTTGCCAAAAAATTTAACAAATTTTGTACACATGTATGCTGTATTCATCTAATTATATTTTCTACAATAAAATTTATAGATATTATGATACATTGATTCACATTATCTCACTTATAAATAATTAAAAAATATTTTTTTACATTTTGAAAAAAACATATGAAAAACATATGTTTTTTAAGTTATAAAAAAAAATATATGAATGCATAGAAGGATATTAAAAATGAACCTTCATTCATAAAAATATTATTACATGCAATTATTAAACCTTAAACAAATCAGTCAAATAGAAGAAGAAGAAAAAAAAGCATAATACAATTGTGATTATAGAGGTCTATACTTTTTATTAATACTAGATACATACTCATACACAACTATGTACACATACAATAACAGTTTGAAGCCTGTTATTTTAGTGCCAACAAAAACAATATTTTATTACATTACAAGCCAAATGTTATTGAGGTCAATATTTGATGAGTTGATTTTGCCCAGTGTTTCATTGGTCCAAATTCAACTTTTTGGAATCAAAACTGGGCTCCTTTTTGGTTCATCGAAATTGCAAGTTCATACGAAAGATACAAGACAAGATTCATATTTGATGTCCAAGAATTATTGCGTTTTTGTTTGTGTGAACCTCACAGTTTAATAAACAGTTGTCTAAAAATTTTGGAAAAAATCTGGAATTGAAGATTATCACATAAGCTGCGAAAAGTATACTTAAGATTGAATTAGCATAACATGCCACATCCGATCACATCACAATTTAAGAATTTAAATGTCAAGCATTTTTTTCAAGGAGATTTTTTTTTACTTGAGAAAGATTACACACACGATCCTGCCACTTCAAAATCATATTAATGATAAATACTATCTAAAATAATAGCTCAATGGTTTTTCTAAGTAGATTTTGCTAAACTTGCCGAGCATCAACTGAATCGAAACTGAATATTGCAAACTTAGCTATTAATGCAATGCAAGTTTACTAAGAATGAGTACATCAATGCTACTTATATGTCAAGCAATTTGTAACTAATTATTGAAAACATAATCCTACACGACGTATAAATAACATTCTCAAATTTTTTCTCAAATTAAAAATCGTTAAACAACTTACAATTTGATTCACAAATTCTAAAATTGAGTTTTATCAAAAGGTTTAATCAACAAATAAGTTAACTGATTTGAGGATGAAACATGTTACATATCCGAGGCTCCAAAAACAACAGATTATGTACAAAATAATTATCAATCTCAAAACATTTAGTTCTAATATAAAACACTGAATTTTGTGCTAAGTGCTTGACACTTATTATCACAATAGATGAAAGGCTTGGAGAAGAAAACCACATGAAGTTCAACCAATAAAGACTCCAGTCATAACAATTCTACAATATTACTAAATAGTGCACAGTACTACGAATCTATGGAAGATCGTAACATGACTTTTTGCTTAGAAATGCACCAAGAGACAATGTTATCACCTAGAAAGTTATAAAATGAATTGGTGATGCGTATGTCATTAAGATTACCTGTCCAATTTGTATCACTAAATGCCATAAGTTCAAGAGAAGAACATTTGGACATGTGAAGACCATAGGTAGAAGTCCTACTGAGATACTCCAGGAGACGCTTGATTGCAAGCCAGTGACAATCTATAAGAACAATCATGAGCTGACATTTTTTTTACAGTAAAACTAATATCAGGCCTTATAATGGTTATATATTGTAAAGCACTAATAATACTACGATATTGAGTAGAATTAGCCAAAGATACCTATCAAATTTGTTCGAAATTTTGCCATAAATTATAAGGGTATCTGCATGTTAATAATCTTACATATCACTTATTTTAGGAGATTCTTAATGTACTTTGCCTAGCAAAGATGCAAAATTTTACTAAAATAAATCACCTCAACATCTAAGAAATAATGCAATTTTTCAAATCCTTTAATGAGAAGGAGAAATCCAATTAAATAATTGAAGAGGCAATGAGATCATAGTTTGTACTAGTGATAATTATGCCATCAATATAAACAAGAACAAGCAACAATGAAGAAGAAGTGGACTTGGTGAAAAAATTAACACCAATTCTTGAATGAGTGAAGCCAAATTCTTAAGAAAGATGCTTAACTTTTGAAACCAAACCTAGGGGTTTGTTTAAGACCATAAAAGGATTTCTTTAATCTGTATACAAGACCGGTGCCAACCTCAAAGCCAAGATGTTGTTGCATATAAACTATTTCTTTACCATTTAAAAATACATTATTGACATCTATTTGATGAATAGACCAATTAAATGTAAGAGTAAGACAAAGAACCACATCAATGGTGATAAATTTGACAAGTGGGTAGAATGTTTTATAGAAATCAATGCCTTCTTTGCAAAAAATCAAGAGTAATAAGCCTTGATTTATACTTGTTCAAGAAACTATATGGTAAAAGTTTAACACCAAAGACCCACCTATATCCAATTACTTTGTAATGAGGAGGTAAAGGCACTAAATCATAAGTCTCATTGTTTAACAAAGCCTCATATTCCTTTTTCATAGAAGCATACCACTAAGGGATTGTAAGGATATTATTCCAATTCTTAGGTAAAGAAAGAGTGAAAGAAACTATTCTTACAGCTTTTAACTTTGTGATATCGACTTTGGCCCTGGTAATCATAGGATGATTGTTTGTGATTGACACACATGAAGGATTAATGCTAGTTGCAATAGAAGAAGTTTGGGACCATCAGATGGTAGAAGACATAATGAAAAAAGAAGAAAGAGTGATAGATATGGTAGTAGGATGACTTCGTGCATTTGAGAAGATAAAGGTAAAGTTATGGAAGAAGGTAAAAAAGAATTGAATAATGGAAATTGGGAAGGTATAACAAGTGTAGATGAAGATGATGACTCACAAGAGACATTGAAAGTAGAAAAGAATGGAAAGACACACTCATTAAAGACATGTCAATTGACACAAAATATATCAGTGGAAATATTAAAACAAATGTAGTCACGTCTTTAAGCTACATAACCAAGAAATACAATTAAAAATACGAGATTGAAGTTTTTTTTGGTTGTATCCACGAAGACAAGGAAAGTACTGAAAGCCAAAAACCTTGAGCTCATTCTAATTTGGTATTTCCTGAAACAAAAGTTCAAAGGAACAAAAGCCATTAAGAGACTTAGATGGTAATATGTTCAACAAATAAACAGATGTAGATATAACATAGGACCAAAATTGCAAAGGAATAGATGCTTGGTGCATCATAGCAAGACTTTTTGTCAACAATCCAACGATGTCTACACTTAACAATGCCATTTTGTTTGGATGTGTGAGGACAAGTGGAGCTATGACTGATGCCAAATTTTTGAAAATATGAAGTGAGTGAAACAAACCATAATCAATTTTTACAGCCTTAACTTGTGTGAAATAAACTAAACTTGTACCATGGTGACAAAGTTTCTAAAAGCATTACATGTTTGATAATTTGTTTTGAGAGGAAAACATCATATATATCATGTATGATCATCAACAATTGAAAAGAAATATCATTCACCATTACAAAACACTACATAAGATGTCCATAAATCTAAAAAAGTATATCAAAATAGTTCTAACTTTCACATGCTCATTAATAAAGTGAAGATTTTGAGACAAGTTTGACAATATTGATAGAACAAGTCTTTATGAGCAATACTAGTGGAACTGAGATAATTAGAATGAACTACTTTATTGACAATAGGAAAAGAAGTGTGACCAAGCCTTGAATGCTAACCAACAACAAAAGTTGTAAGAGCTAAGTGAAAATCATTAGAAGAACTATATACATCCCCAACCACTTTGTATAATCTAAAACCAGTAAAGGTCGCATCATATATAGCATATCAGTTATGCCAACATCCTTTTCATTTATCGTCACATACCAACCATTCTCACTTTTTGATGTAACTAGCGATTCTAATTCCTTCAAAAAATGAGCATGCAAGTTATAGTTCAAAGTTTAAACCAGTCATTTCAGTTAAGCACTTAATTCTCTTATCCTGTTTAGATGGTTATTAAGAATCATGGCCTCATTGAAAGCTGAGAAACCAATTGGTACTCAAATGTTTGGGACTTTAGGCAGGCCATGTGTCATTTGTGTTTGTGACAAAGTGTTCGTTTTGTGCATGCTATATATTCATTTTCAAGTCTGGTTTCACTGATAAGAAATAAACGAATCTACAGGGCAAAGGTGGCAAAGCTGCTGCAAAGCACTAAACCTGGCAGATGAGCAGCTGAAAGAATAATATCTTAGTTTCATATTTGTCTTCTGGTTCTTTTGTTTTGCAACTTTTAAATTCACTGTAATTTGGGGAATTTAGAGTCATCATATAAGTCCTAAATGAAATAAATTACTACAATCAAGCACACATCTAAATTAAAATGATATGTTAATGAAATTCATGAGATAATTAATTAATTTTTAAAACTCATTTATTCTTGTCTCACTTAAGTTAAGATGATGATAAAACGATACTAATTGATATATCTCATTTATCCTTAATGAGCCTAAATAAAACAAGTAATGATATAAAAACAATAAAAAAATATGAAAAATGATATTTATAATGTAAATTTAATTAAAAAAATACAATATATATTTAAAATTAGACATATTAAGACCACAATCTAAATGAAATAAGATAATATTTAAATAAAATGACACAATATTACACCATGAGTCCATTAAAGATACTAAATAAGACATGAAATGAAATAAAACAACCCACGTTACATCCCTAACAGACGTTATAAATGTCCCAACTGATATCTCCATCTACATAGTCAATATTGATAGTCATGTCCTCCATCATACCTGTTTTTCTTTCTTCTTCCAACTCTCTAATTAATGACTTTTCTTTTTTTTCTTTTTTTCTTTTTTTTTTTTGGAGATGGGGGAGGCAAGGTGAAGAAAGGAGAGAGAATGCAATTTTCTTTGAAACGTACAAATATGTAGAGTGATTACACAACAAATAATAAAAATTTTCTAAAAATAAAAGTTAGAAGGGGCTAACAATGCGAGCAAGTTGCAACATGAATTCAGGTACAAGACGTCTTCTTGGAGGAGCCACTTCATCTTTGGCAGTAGCCTCAGGGTCATCAGCATGTATGATGGCCACTAAATCTTCAAACATCTGATCTTTACCACCTCTCATTGGATCCTGAATATCAGTTAAACCAAATATATAACTTTTCAGTTTCCCCTCTGAGAATTCACCAACTTAATAAATACTAAACTATTTTATTGATCCCAAACTTTCGACAGCTTTTATACTAAGCTTTTAAAACAAATGATTTAATCCCAAACTTTTAAAACTTCACGGATAAGTTACTAAACTTTTATATCGTATGATTTAATTCTCAAAAATTTTAAACTTCACATATCGGCTCTAATGTATCAACTAACAATCAAATGTGATCTAAAATTTTGCGGCTTAATTGTGAAGTTTTAAGAATTCAACTACTAAATCATATGATTCAAAAGTTTAGAACTTATCTATGAAATTTTAAAAATTTACGAGTAGTGACTTACATGTAAATCTGGTTAAAGTTTAGAGACTAATTATATAATTTAGTCTAAATACTAAAGGTTTTTAAGCCTTTTTTATTGTTATTGTTCTTTTTTTGATTAGTCACAATGTTCAATCAGCTCAGATCATACTCAAATGAACATGTCCCTTAGCAACAAAACGAGATTTCTTTCCCATGGTAACTGATATACTAATTTTGCTTATCTAATAGTGAGGCTTATGAGTCAACCAACCCATGAAACCTTACCTGAAGAAACAAATCTGTGTGCGTCTTTCCTTCATATAAAATTGATTCGGCTCTAACTCCTAGTCTCTTGAGTGTTTCTGCAAAACTTTTGCTGCAAAAATAAAGTGTTAATTTCACAGCTAGAAGAAGATTACTGTTAATTTCATAGCTGATCAAGATAGAGGCATAGAGCTACAACGATTAAACAATAAGGCTTAAAATTTCAATTTTTTTCATCCTTTTCTCAATTAGTCTAGGTCAAACTCTAAGATCATTGATAGAAAAAGATATCAACGAGTGCTTCAAAAATTAAATTTTCTTAACAGTGGCATCTCTACTACTAAAAGACTTTTTTTAATGTAGCTCTGTTCTATATATATATAACCATATTTGGGTTAACATGAGCAATTTCTTATTGTAAATAATGAGACAATGACAATACTAATTAATTATATGGCAACCTCATATGCATTCTTGGATTATCAGAATATGATTCCTTACTCCTCTGTTATGAAATAAATAAAACCTTTATATGTAGTACCTAAGAGAATTTTTCCAGCAATGTAGGGGCCAAATCAATCTATATAACAGTAAAGTTCTATAATGCCCATATAACAACAATGTTGGAATGTTTAGAAGAAACTTGAATAATTGGAAAGCCAAAGATTTCTTTAAGCATGAATTCAAAGTTGAAAGCAGTCGTAATAACAACCAATAGCAGTTGTAGAAAAATATGGCCTAGGGATTCATCTGTTTGCTTCTTTTGTAAATCTTATTTTGCCTTTCTTTTAATGGGAATATTGATCATTAATTTCTACATTATCCAATTGCACGTATTCTTTGGTCCAAGTTACAAAAAAAATGAGAAAACAATGAGATTATATCTATGTTGTTAATTTTGGGAGGGGTTGTAAGGCTTCAAAGGTTAGGATACTGTGAAACTGCGAATAAGAGCAATTCTTTATGTCATTTGGATTGAAAGAAATAGGATAATCTTTGAAATTACGGATAAGATCAATTTTAAGTTTCTATTTTAATCCCATAATAATAGATAATATAATAATTATAAAATGTTCATGAGTTTTTAATTTTCTTAATAATTATTAATTTTATTAACTCTTTTACATGTAATAAAATATTTTAGAAGTATTTTAGCTTTCCTTTTTAATTCCGTAATAATAGACAATTGCTATAATGATCATGAGTCTTTTGATTTTCCTTTTGTAAATTTCCGCTAAGAGAAAATTTATAAATTTTTAATTTACTCACATAGAATCAATTATTTTATGAGCCTTTTGGTTTTCTCTTATAATTCCCCCACTAAAAGATAATTGATACACTAATCAATTATTTTTTACACAATATAATTTAGAAAAATAAATTATCTAAAATTAAATTATAGTTAGATTATGTCATATGATGAAATACATTAATACTTATAGTATACATTTTTTAAGTATACTAATTTACCATATATTTATTAAAATTTAATTTTCTCTTTTAATTCCGTAATAATAGGCAATTATTATAATTTTTATGAGTTTTTTCATTTTCTTTTTAATTGTCAACTCTTTTACATCTTTTACATGTAATAAAATATTTTAGAAGTATTTTAGCTTTCCTTTTTAATTCCGTAATAATAGACAATTGCTATAATGATCATGAGTCTTTTGATTTTCCTTTTGTAAATTTCCGCTAAGAGAAAATTTATAAATTTTTAATTTACTCACATAGAATCAATTATTTTATGAGCCTTTTGGTTTTCTCTTATAATTCCCCCACTAAAAGATAATTGATACACTAATCAATTATTTTTTACACAATATAATTTAGAAAAATAAATTATCTAAAATTAAATTATAGTTAGATTATGTCATATGATGAAATACATTAATACTTATAGTATACATTTTTTAAGTATACTAATTTACCATATATTTATTAAAATTTAATTTTCTCTTTTAATTCCGTAATAATAGACAATTATTATAATTTTTATGAGTTTTTTCATTTTCTTTTTAATTGTCAACTCTTTTACATATAATCTAATATTTTTAAAGAGTTTTTTTATTTTTCCTTTTATTCTTTCAGTAAAATAATAATTATTAATATATAATTAATTATTTTTATACTAAATATAATTTAAAAAATAAATTAAAGTTTAACACATTAAGACTTTTAGTTTTCTTTTTTAATTCCGTAATAATAGATAATTATTATAATGATCATGATTTTTTTTTCTTTTTTAAATTTTCATTGATAAAGAATTTATAAATTTTAAATTTTAAATTTCTTCACATAAAATTAATTATTTTAGGGGTGTTTCGGTTTTTCCTTTTAATTTCCCACTAAAAGATAATTAATACATGTAATTAATTATCTTTTACACTAAATATAATTTAAAAAATAAATTAAAATTAAATTATAGTTGGATTATGTTATATGAAAAAATACATTGATACTTATAGTAGACATTTTTTTAAATATATTAATTTAGCACATATTTAAGAAAATTTTAATTCTCTTTTAATCCATAATATTAAAAGATTATTATAATATTCATGAGTCTTTTCTTTCATCTCTCTTTAACTGTTAACTTTATTAATTCTTTAACATTAAATTAAATATTTTATAAAAAAATTGAATATTTTATTAATCAATTATTAATACATATAATCAAATTATTTTTATAACAAAAGATTTAATCAATTATTTTAGAAATCATTAAAATTAAATATTTCTTTTATTCTTTCATTAAAAGATAATTATGAATACACGTACAATCAATTATTTTTATATAGGATGAAGAGACAGAGTAAGGACTCTATGTTGCACTTCAACCCAGTGAGAGACAACCACTTATACTATACCAAAGCATAGGGCCATGTAGTCGACTGGTGCAAGAACCCCGTAAGCGCACTACCACTAGAGAAACTATCAGCTCCTAAATACTGTTAAATAAATAATCACTCCCATTCATTTATAATTTAAAAAATAAATTAAACTTAACAAATATTTATGAGATTTTTGATTTTTTTCTTTTAATTTTATAATAATAAATAATTATTATAATGATCATGAGTCTTTTGATTTTCCTTTTGTAAATTTCTATTAAGAGTGAATTTATAAATTTTAAATTTATTCACATAGAATTAATTACTTTAATAGTCCTTTGATTTTCCTTTTTAATTCCCTCATTAAAACATAATTAATACTTATAATTAATTATTTTTATACTAAATATAATTTAGAAAATAGATTATATAAAATTGAATTATAACTAGAATATGTAATATGAAGAAATACATTGATACTTTGGATTTTTTTAAAGTACACTAGCTTAGCATATATTTAGTAGAAATTTGATAATCTTCTAATACCAACAATAGAATCATTAATCACAAGGGATTTTTCAATAAAGAATGGTTTGAGTCACAATAAGAATAAGCTGATCTATCTAGAAGTAAGAAGATCCCTGTGGAATCTAACTTCAAAATTGAACGAGAAAGAATGAAAATTATCCAAAAGGTAACACTAATGAACCTTAGAAGCAAAATTGATAACAAAAGGGTAGTAAAAAAACCCCTTATTTCTTTATTGGGGCAAAGACCAACCTGAGAGGGAGCGGACATCCACCCTCCCATACTGAAAAGGAAGGGCTTTGGAAAATCTAGTTGGAACTGCTGGGGGATGCACCCATGAGTAAATATTTCGTAGTAGCCTTATTAGACCGTACATCTTTCTTGGTACAGAAATAAAGCATTGGGTCGAACTCTTCTTTGGTGTCAAGGTTCTTCTCTATTGCTTCTTTGATTTAGTAGAAAGCCCGGAAAAAACCACCTACGCGTTGGTAAACGAAAACCACCTCGACCGGATCAGAGTAAAAAACAATGTAGAATCAAGCAAAATGCCATTTCCAGCTAATTCAATAGCATTGGACTAACTCGGGAGTCGACGAGCTGGTGGAAATCAATCTTGGCACAAGTGAAGAACCAAAGTCTGTGAGCTTTCCCCCCTTTTCCACCGGTCTTAAGAATGCTGGTTTAAGAATGAGTGATTGACTATCACACATATAATCATACTCAATTCGATGGAATTGTTCGCACGAAAGGAGGTAGGCCTTCGGTGTCACCTTGAGGGAAGCCCATCAAAGCGTCTCAGGTCGACGGATCTTCTCGATTGAAAGATCCCCCTAAGAAGACACAGACAAAACAAACCTATGTGGTGGTTCGGAGACAGGCAGGCGATGATGCAAGGATGTCTACGTATTATATGGTGGTATTGGCCCGCCGAGCACCCTTTCTCCTCGGTCCACATAGACAAAATGTAGGATTGGTGTCAAAACTTCTCGAATTATCCCAATCCAAATTAGAAAGATAGGGATCAGAGGGCCCTTCGCCCGGTTGGTTGAAATGCGGTTATGCCGGGTGGACTAAAGTCGGCCATACATAACATAGAAATCACACTTGGAAAAGGTGCGTCGGATTCGTTCAAGCCATTTCGAATAAACAATTGGGGGCATTCTTTCCAACCTTATTCAAATAGGGGGCCTATCAGCGAAAGAGGAATCCTTCCGGTAGTATCGGCTCCCTATTTGAGATAGAAGAATAGGCATGAATATAAAAAGTAAGTAATAAAGACGCTAGCCCCTTCCGCCTTTTTTCAAAAATGAAGATTTCACTTCGAAAAACAAGGTAAAAATGATCGACTTTCGTCACTGTCTGTGATTAAAAGAAAAAACCAAAAAACTCCTAATATAATTGATTCTATATAAATAAATTTAAAATTTATAAATTCTCGATTAGTGAAAATTCAACAAGGAAAAATCAAAAGACTCATTATCATTATAATAATTGTTTATTATTACGAAATTAAAAGAGAAAACCAAAAGTCTCCCAAATATATGTTAAATTTTAATTTATTTTTTAAATTATATTTAATATAAAAATATTTAATTATATGTATTAATAATTATATTTTTGTGGAATAATAAAAAAAACCAAAAGACTACTAAAATGTTTGATTTTTTTAGGAAATATTTGATTCTATGTTAAAGAGTCGATAAAATTAACAATTAAAAAAATGAAAAGACTAATAAACATTATAATAATTGTCTATAATTATGGTATTAAAAAATTATCAATTATTTTTTATACTAAATATAATTTAAAAATAAATTAAATTATAATTGGATTAGTCATATGAGTAGATGCATTGATATTTACAATAATAGACTTCACCAATCAAAATATGACATGTCACTTAAACGATTATGATGATAATTTTCTTATAAAAGTGCAAAGTCGCTCATTTATTATTATTATTAGATTACTTATAGTAAGATAATATTATCCTTATAAAATAAACCTTCCGTGCATAAATGATTCAGTTATTTAATATGATTTGACTTTTGATCCTTTCATTAAATAAATAAAAAAGCATAAGTTCATCTTCGTAACGTTAAAAAACATATGTTTATTTATGTTTCAAGAAAAATAAAATATATTTTTTTCCTGAACGGGGTTTAAAAAGAAATTCCATGTATTAAGGGGTTATATTATGCAATTAAACCTAAAAGAAATTCTGTAATGCCTATAAACCTCTTATACTCGCCACCTTCAAACAGGAACTTTGAGCACCGTCTTCCCCTACATTTGATAATGGAGATACACTAGGAAAATAGGAAACACGTAGACAAAGGAAGAGAGAAATTCTTCAATAACCAACTAGAAGGACAACCCTTTGGTTCAACATATTCATTATAAGATTGCAAAACGGCATCTTTCTATTTTCAATATTTATACTGCAGTATCACCTAAGAATGGCACAATCAGTTATATCTAACAAATAAAAATAAAAAATAAGTTAAAGCTTCAACCTCTTATAAAAAAAATGGAGGCAATCATGCAATCTACTTCAAAGTAAAACCATACCTTGCATCAGATGGTATTGAATAATCTCCAGTACCATGAAACAGAACAATAGGAGGTAGTAGAGAAACTGCATTTCTAATATTTGGGTCCTGTATTACTATTTCAGGGGAGTATTTTCTCAGGGATTCTTCTCCTTCCATTATGCTGTATAAAGTGGAGTACGAAGAAAAGTTGAATTCAGTAAATAAAGAGGCATTACCGAGTCAGCATAAGATCACTCTATAAGAGACGAAGTGTATACCTTAAAAAGATTTTACGGTACAGGCCTCGGCTATGGAAGTAACCTACCAACTCAAGCAAATTGTACCTGTTTTCCATTTTACCATAAAACCCATAATATAGTTACAGCATTTAATGCTAAAGTATAAAGGAGCTATACACTAAAACAATATGTATGCTGACAAATAGAAAAGTGGCAATGAGATCACAAGTAAATCAGAAAAAGAGACTATGCAATCTTTCTTGCTAAAAAATTTTAATATGCATGGGAATAGTATGAAGGCTAAAGTGTTGTGGAGCTGTGGGATTGGAGCTATTCTTTGGGTATTGTTGATCGAGAGGAATGATAGAATTTTTGAGAAAACCGAAAATGATAGCAATCTTATATGGAAAAAAGTCTTATTCTTAACCTCATTATGGACTTCAGCTTCAAAAGAGTTTAAAAGTTATTCTCACTTTCTTACAAGTTATATAATTGGGGAACTTGCATATCTTAATATGTGATTGGTTTGTTAAAGAATAGACTTTGTTATAGTTTGGATTTTCTTTTTGTGGATTACTTGTCCAAATTTTGTACTCCAGTAACTATATCTATATATAAATATAATATGATGTTTTTTATCAAAAAAAAAAAAAGACAACATGCTGTAATTTTATCTTACAAGAGTTACATCCACAGTCAAGTATTTTCATATCCAACAATTTATTAGTTATGTTTTTCCTTAAATAGCAGTAATTATTTCAACCAGCTGTTAAAGCGGCCTGGCAGTTCAGCCACTACTCCAGGATCAGTCTGTTAAGTTGTTTCATGTTTTCACAAAAATCTTCCCAGGAGAATCATTATCAGGTAATGTTCTACAGAATTCCTTAAGAAGTTTGAACAAGATTTACCCTCCAGACAAACCAAAGTGAGTCTTTATTTGGGAGACACTCCAAGTAATGTTCTCTCCTTCACCAGCCTCCTTGATTGCCTGTTCCATGAGTGCACAAGCAGCGATATGAGCACCAGCTGACTGTCCCATCAGATAAATCCTAGTTAAGTAAAAACACAAATATCACTTTTGGCATGCCAAAAAAATTCATTCATTAAAATTGTATAGAACAAGGATCTTCTCGTTCTTACCTATTAGGATCACCTCCATATTCAGCAATATGATTGCACACAAATGAGATGCCTTGTGAAGCATCATTTACCATATCTCTGATGGTTCCCTGAGGGAAGTTTCTGTATAAAGATACCAATTACAAAAACTAGCATTGTAGGTATAAATAGGTGGTGCAGCTTAAGCAATGCTCTTTTTACAACACAATTGCCAGCAAAAAAGCCATCAACTTTATGAATCATCATTCTACTTTTCTCATTAGACAAGCTAATGAGTAAAGCCAAAATGACAGAATTGTCCATGCGATTGTTTAGGATTTTCATTTCGTTTTAAGTAATATTTGCTAAGGGATTGAGTGATTTACAAAGAAAGAACAAAGAGGAAATTAAAAGCTTTAAAACTCTAGAAAGATGGCGAGGGTAAATTTCCAAATTCATTTCAAAATTTTGAGTCATTTAGAAATCGTGTCAACAATCAAATTCAATTAATTTTTACAAAGCATCAAAACACAAAACAGTAAGTCCAATGTGTGTGCAAAATCCTTGACCAAAGAGAAAAACTAAGGAGTCATGTTTACCAATGTATATATTATCATTTATTGGTTATTACATCAGATATTATATTGCTTTCAATTGCATGGAAGATAATAGGAGGCAGCCACAGCGTTTCACATAAATAAGAGGAATTTTAAAAGAGTGCTAGAATCAATATTCATAAGTCATAACTAAGGACAACTGATATTTGGCCGAGGGACGGGACTAGTCCCTTTGTTAAGGTAAAAGTGACACATTAGTCCCTTACTTTCAACAAGTATACATATAGTCCTCTTGCTCCAAAATTTGGGACACTTAAGTCCAATTAACAGTTTGGCACAATAGTGCGAAAAAACCAACAAAAATCTCACATTTTTGGCATGTCTTCACAATTTCAAAATAACCTAATTTTTCGTAACGAACCATTTTTAGATTTAACATGTCAAACATGTGGTATTTCCTTCATTTTTAGATTTAACATGTCAAACATGTGTCCCTGTTAAAAATAAGGGACTAATATGTCATTTTACCTAAACAAAGGAGCCTTTGGGATATTTTATCCCTGATATTTTCCAAAACCTAGAGTCGAATAAAATGTCTATGAAAGCTGGGGATACGATCAAAAAAACATGGAGTGCTTTAGTTGTAATATAGGCTCCTCAAGGACTACAGTAGTCAAGATCGTGACAAAATAGATGGCAAGGCATTGGCATTAAGTAGAACATGACCATTGATCATAATTCTGAAAAAGTAGCAAGTATCATCATCGCAGAAATTTTAGAGGATCTTAAGCATTTGTTAGAAGAAGTGCTAATTCTTAAAGTATAATTAGTGATATAAGAAATTATAAGGTCAATACTACATACTGAAAAGAAATAGAATGATATCATGATGCTAATGTGGATATCCTACAGACATTATGAAAATGCAAATCGAGATTCTTATAATATAATCAAACTTCATATGATACAAAGAGTTTATACGGTATGTTAGCATTTGAAGGAATATAAAGCACCTGTAATCTATGCATGCCACTATGACATTTCTTTCTGATAATTGTTGTCCTAAAAGAGAACCCCATGCTTTATAACTGCATTGCCAAGAAAATAAAGTCTTTAGTCTTATGCAACAATAAATATAGCAACAGGGAAAAAAAAGTCAATTTAGGCCAAATTTGAACGAAGGACAATAGGACATAGGATCGTTGCAACATTGAACCTACAAAACAAGCATAAGCAATTGAAAACAGAGAAATGTGACTTCAGTATCTGTTGAAGTTCCAGCTCCAATTGCCCTTTGGTAGAGCTTTTCCTTTGTGAGAAGAAAATATTTATGAAACCAAGCTAATAATAACACAACCAAAATGCGTGCAACTGCCATCACTTAATTGCAATACCAACATCAGTTGACATGGTTGCTGCTAGCTACAGTGATCCTAAGAAAGTCAATCACATACATAGATGACTGTGCGTCACACTTCACTCACCCGATAATCCAGGCTCCACCAGTAACAAATGCAACGACTGGTTTTGGCCCATCAGTGTTTTTGGGTAGATACAGATCCAGCCTGAAGTAAAAATTTCAGCTATCAATGCAAGAAAGTCCTGGAATCAAATACTGTACCAATTTAACAAGAAAAATAACCAAGCTCAAATGTGAAATCTACCTATTTCTCGGTTGATCACCATAAACTATACTTCTTTTGACCTGACTGGAGAAGAAATAATAATACCCAACTACAAATAATAATAAAATAAAATAAACCAGTCAAGTTCGGGTCTCAGATGGTTCGAAGTCCTACTTAAGAAAACCACTACAACGTTTAAAACATGCAATTATTTTGTCTAGCTCAGAGATTAAAAAGTAAAATAAATAGTAAGTATAAACTGCATAAATACATGAGTACTCCAGTCAAGATCACAAAAAATATGACAAACCTTGAAAAAAGCCTGGCATAAGTAAGAATGAGTAACAACCAAGGCCAAGAAATCTTGTAATCCATCTATAACCTATCCTGAATTACAAACACTGTTCAGGAAGCATTTAACGGTTTTAAAGTGCATAAAAAAAAGCATTACATGATGCAGAACGGGAGTTTCATAAACTCATAAACACAAACACAAAAAAATCAGGGATAGATATCTAATTTATATGATATGATCATATATATAGATTATGCCCGTCCAAGTAACTCAAACTCTTTTTACACTTTGTAAATTCTGATATTATCTCCTCATTACAGCATTCTGAACGTTCTTTCCTCTTGGGGGTGTATTTCCCCTCTTAATTGATGTCATAGTCAAAAAATTTCTTGCTTCTTTTATACATGGACAAATGTACACCATCAATATTTCTAGGTCAATTTCCACAATATACGTAAAATAAGACTACTTCATGTATAACATTTTATTTCTCAAAACAGCTATAATATGAAAATGCCATTTCTATCCAACTTAATCTTGAAATGAATAGCAAGGATGTCCTGTTTAAATGGATGGAAATCGTTCTTGCGTTCAGTTGAGCAATTTTCAATTGTCCAAGATGTTTCTATGAAGCTATAACTCAAAAACCACGCATTATCAATCTCAAAAGACAACTGACAAGTCTAATTGTGAAATCCATAACCCAAGTCCATTCAGTACAAGCACTGGAGAATCAAAATTGATACTAAATAATACCATACAGAATAGTAAGCCTTAGCCATTCGACCTATTTACTTTCTTTAAAAAATTAGATCAATCAAACATTAACTCACCAAACCAACCTGAACAAAACTCAATATGGGTTATTAAAAAGATTGCAAGGATGCCATAAGAGATCAATCTCATAAGCAAAAAAACAGCCATGGCGAAGATATTACAAAACATATATACCCAAGATATTTCAAAAGCTTCAAACTTAATCGAGTAACCAAGAACGTCTCGGCAGCGGCGTGCTCGACCTCACGGCCTAAAGATAGGGGGCTGGAATCGTCAGCAAGGGACGAAAGAGAGTTGTCACTGGCGGTCCGACGACGCCGCTTCTGGTAGTTGTTAGAAGTGGTGGTAGCGATACTTGAGTAGCTCGAATCCCTGGACAAAAGGGGCTCCATTGGTATAGCCATTTCATCATCAAACGACGAAGGAATCAGAAGCCGGGTAGTTGGGTCATCCCCTTGGATTAACATTTTGTCTGTCGGAGCAGATATGCTCAGCAATGTTGAAGATTGAGGTATTTCATAAGATGAGTATGGGGGTTTCTGGGTAATGGGCAAAATCTGTTGGGATGGCATTCTTCTAGAGAGAGAAAGAGAGATGGAAGCAAATATGGATTGAGCTACTTTTGCCCAAGTTAACGGTTTGATGTTGGTTTTGAGTGTTATGATCTGTTGGGTATTGGGAAGAAAAGTTTGAAATCTGCAAGAGATGAGATCAAAAGGAAGAAAGCTTGAGCTTGATTTTGATGCAATTATCGATCGTTAAACTCAATAACGGATGTTTATATTTTACAAAGTTTTTGGAGTAAGAAGAGGATGGATTCGGCAATTCACAGGTTGATCGATATCACAAGGGGAGTTTGGACTTTGGAGAGAGAAAGTAGAAATTATGCGGTCGGACGTTGGGAGTTTTTATAAAGGTGAATCTATAAAGAATATCGCATTCTTTATGTGAAACATACTTATTTTTATTTTTCAATAATTAATTTTTAATTAAAAACTAACTAAATTTTAGACAAATCTTTCCTTCAATTTTAAATTAAATTTTTTTTATTTAATTTATAATTTTTATATTAAACAATAAAAAATTTATTTAATTTTAAAAAAAAATTATTAAAAATTTGAGTAATTTTTTAAAAATATATCTATCAAAAAATATAAACATATATATTACATCTACTATTCTATTATATTTAAGAAAAAATACGATGAAAAATTAATTTTATTTTTATTTAATATATTTTTCACAAATAAATAGACTTCAATAATATATTTTTTACAAATTAAGATATTTAAAAATATTTTTTTATAAACATATACACTAAATAATATATTTTACCTAAATAAAATGAACACATATTATTTAATTATTATATTTATATTATTAAATTAAATTTTATCAAACTTTAATCATCTAATTAAAATAATATTTAGTTAATACCATTTTATTAAAATTCTATTCATTTATCTTAAAAATAATAAAAAATATAAACTTATAAAAATATCATTAAATTATTTCATTTATTATAAATATATTATTAAATTAAATTTTATTCTAACATATCATCAAACTATTAAAAAAATTTGAAAGTACCATTCTATTAAGTAGCAATGTTTATTTTTTAATAATATTTTAATATTATGCCCAACATCATTGATAGGTTTAAAATATTTTAAGAGTTAAATGATCCGGAACAAAATTTAGTCTAATTATATATTTATAAAAAATTAAATAATTTAATGATATTTAATGACATGTGATTAAATAATTGATGTAAAGATATAAATAGAATGTTTTTAATTTAATAATATAAAGTAAACGAAATTTGTATTCAATAATATAAATATAATACATACATATAGATGAGGTTAACATGTTTATTGAAATTTGAAAGAATTTAACAAGTAAATAACATGATTGGGTAATGTAAGTGAAGTACCAATTGGGTTTGCAACGTGTATTACAATTATTGGTTAAAGTGAAAATGTTTGTTCAACAAGAAGCTCCTTGGTCGTTTGCTACTACTGCCTACTGTATAGCCCGTATTGTTCACATCTTCGCAGGAACAAATTTTGTACAGGTGAGGTCGTATTTTGCATAAGATGAGGTCGTCATATTATATTTTACCATTAATTTTTTCGTATTTATATATTACTTGACGTCAAAAGATTTACTTTGATTTTTTTACATTATATATTTATAATAGTAAGTAATAAAAAGATATTTAAGTCATTAATTTTAACTAAATTCTTATTTATATAATTTGTTGTTTGTTTTGTGTCATTACCATCCTTAGCAATAAACTTCATAATTTCAAGAAAATAATGTTGATACTTACATTAAAATCAATATATTTATATACAAAATAAATAAACATATATAAAATAATAAGATATAATTCATTATTTTTAAAATATATTCTCTACTAATTACATTATTTGTTCTAATTATTTGTATTTTTCAATAAATAGTTATGCTAATCTTATATTTTATTTACATAAAGTATAATATTATCACTTATTTTCAAAGTAATATAATGAAAAATATCACTAATACTCCTTACTTTTAACATATCTTCGCCTATGTCCATGATTTTTATGAAATAGTTCTGGTACTATTAATTTTTGAGTTAATATCATTAATATTTTTGAATAATTAATAACATTAAATTTTCATCGAATAATGTATTTTTCTTTATTATAGCTCTGATATTAAATTATGACTAGTTATTTTATAATGTAAATTAATATTTTCCGCATATTATTATTCAAAGTCAAACATTTAAGTTTCTTACCAAAACGTTTCTTTACTTTTATAATTTTCTTATATTTATTCTCATACATATTTGTAGCTAATTTCTTTTTATTCATTTTTCTTATTTATTAGTTATATAAATATTATAAAAAAATATTAAATTATTCAAGATCCTTAATTGACTTAGAATTATATTATCATATCTGAATTCATAGGTTCATTATGGTGTTCTCTTTTGTTGTTCGTCTTCTTTTGTTACACCTAATATGTCTCAACTTGCATAAATCTTAATATCTTCCTGGTAATGGGGAGGCCTTTGCATCTATACATAATATGGTGTCCAAATTAGACTTACTAAAAAATAAAAAAATAGTGAATGTACTCCATTT
Source organism: Hippophae gyantsensis (assembly GCA_030763125.1). Classification (NCBI taxonomy): domain Eukaryota; kingdom Viridiplantae; phylum Streptophyta; class Magnoliopsida; order Rosales; family Elaeagnaceae; genus Hippophae; species Hippophae gyantsensis. The sequence goes on along the minus strand of CM061036.1, from coordinate 39,108,589 downwards.
TATTCATTATATTGATAATTATTACAATTCTTAAAGTCAACTAAGAACATTGAAGAGATTAGTCGCTCGTAACTTCTAGATATATAATTGATAGATAAATACTTTTTTGAGTAAAGAGGCTATTATTAATGAAGTTATGTCCAACTAATGAAAATAATGATTCATTTTATAGGAAGGAATCTCTGTTTATAATAGTAGGAAACCACTGTTTTATCCCTACATTAATAATTCACCTAATATTCTACCTTTAGTTTTTGAATCTAAGCCTTTCATTTTATTGGCATGATCTATCAACTGAAGGTGTGGATTCTACATCTTTATTTATCTTTGTCATTTTCTATTGATAGTTCTTTTGATGACATAGACGATAATACATCTTCATCTTCTCGATCTCTAATGCAGTAAATCCACTTGTGTCTATAGTAATTTTCTTAGAATAAAAACAAAACATTTTTCTTGTTTCTTGACAAATTTTTAGATTGTTATTGTTAAAATTTGTTTCAATTGAACTTACTAATTTTCTCACAATCTTCTTCAATGAGGGTCATATTAATAGTGGAAGTGATTATAGCCTTACTAGTCGAGTAATTTATTTTAACTTTAAAAAAATTATCAATTTTTTTTGAATTCATGGTAAATTTGACTTAGCATTTGTCTTCTTAGAATACAAAGTTCATCTGTATTGAATTTATTTTATGGAAATGCCATTAGTTTTGTAACTTTCTTATTAGTGTTAGAAATCTCTAAGTTGATAAAATGATATGGACTAACACAACATTCTTCATTCTAATACAGTGAACTAAAAAATATGAGATAAACAGGCTTGTCACTTGCTCTAATTTTCTTCCTGAAATTCTTGGTATCCTTCTTCAAATTTTTAGGAAAATAATTTAATTTATTTAAATTAATTCCTCGATGTAGGTTTTTAAGTAAACTTGTATGGTAAGCTTTATAGACAAAAGTTGGATCAACACCTTCAAGAATATTAAATTTATTTCCTGTAGGAAATTCTTTTTCTATGGTGTAAAATTTCATATCTTCAATATGTTTCAGAGTTTATTTTGTGGCTAAGTTATAAAGACTCAATTGGTTTATTTAAATTCATGTATTAGTCTTTTTTGTCTTCAATAACCAATATATTCCTGGGGATGTTTCCTTGGATAGTATTGGTAATCATATTATCTTTACTATCTCTGTAAGAAGCATTTCTCTAAATAGTACTTATGGTCGTACTATCTTCCTAGGGTTTTCAACTTGTGTAGTGGTGATAGTTGTTGTTGTGTAATGTTATAGAGTAATTTTTAACTATATCCTTTAGAGTTATCCGTTTTGGCACTATCTAATTGGCATAACTATCTTTCGTTTCTATTTTATTAACGAATGCTCTGTGAGTTATTCCACTAAATTTGATAATAATTTTACTTACTTCAAGTTAATTATTATAAATTTTTAGTTTTGAACCATTATAGGTCACATAAGTCTTTTTATGGTATTCTTTTTTCTACTTTAACTCAATTAAGCTTTTCCTTTTTTTTCAAATATGTTATTATCTTTTAAATTGTTAAGTTCTTCCTTCTCATTTTGGATTCCTTTTTTAGAAGTTTTACCTTCATTATAATGAATCTCTGAGGTGGATTCATTTTTAAAGTTTTTGAACTTTAATATTAGTTTTGAATTGTTAAGTTCTTTTTTAATTTATATCTCCAAATGAGACTTCTCTAAATATTGATGAGTGTTTAAAAAGCACTAAAATTATCATGATGTAATGTTCTTTAATTGATTAAATAGATTTATATTTGTATGATTTTATCATATTTTTATATAAATTTATCTTTTTGGAATCACAGGTATTTTTATTGTTTTCAGGTATTTTCGTTTAAAAATAACTTAAAAACTCGAAGAAAAATACTTGAGGTAATACATCACAAATATGTTAAGAAAAAATGAAAAAATTGGACAAAATGGGTTAAAATGATCAAAAATGTCGGGTCCTGCGCGCAGCCAATACACGCCCACATCGTGTCCCGCACGCTCCAAAGCCCGTCTATCACAATTCTTGCGCCCCACACGCGTGCTAGCTTGTCCAAATGCGTCCAAATGCGTCCAAAATCAATTTTTGAAATATTTTTTTCACTTTTTTTTACCTTTTCCTCACCTGTAAAAGGACTCTCTCCTCTATTATAAAAAAAAACATATAATTTTCTCAACTCTTTTTCTTTCTAACTTTCTCTCTCTAGAAAAATTTCTTAATTTTTTTAATTTTTAGTTTTAAAGTTCTCTTTTTTAGAATAATTAATTATGCTATTATAGATTTTTAGTTTTTGATTTAATAGACAAAAATGTAAATATGTTTGAAGGTTTTCCAACAATAGAATTAACATCAAAGTTCTATAAGGATTCTTTTGGGATATAATTTTAAAATGAATTATTTACAATTATTTTTTATGTTTTATTCTTATATGTTATGTTTAATTTTTCTATGATTAAATTTAATATGGATATCTGTTTGTAAATATAATATAATAATAACGTTATTATGCTTGCGAAATATTAAATAGATAAAACATGTCTATAAAATAAATTAATTTTGTTTTTATTCAAGATTTAATATTAAGAATGTTATAGAGAAATATATTATTTTTCATTACAAACTTAAATCTAAAATGAAGAATGTAATACTCTTTTATTTGTTAGTACAATCGCCTGTTAGTTAAAATGAAGTTTTATTTCAAAAAAATTTATAAGAATTATTATTCGAAAGTTAGTACTCAGATAATTAGATTATTATCACAAATACCCCTAAGGTTTTGTGTTTTTTTTTAAATTACCCCTGAACTTTATTTAATATCAAAAATACTCACGAACATTATCAGCGTTATATCTCTGTTTAACATTAGGGATAAAATGGTAATTTCACCCCTATACATATATCACTCCCGTGGAGAAAAATCAAAAATACCCCCGAGGTTTTCAATATCTTGAGAAATACTCTTAACGTTAAAAAAAACTACAATACCTCTGAGGTTTAAGATATCTTCAAAAATGTCTTTATTATTTAAAAAAAGCATAAAAAAATTGTGAAAAATCACATCAATATCAAAAAAATTCTTTTTTACCCCTGCCTATATAGCTTTTTGAATATTGCCGTTGAGAATATTATCGCAAATACCCTTGATGTTTTGTTTTTCTTCAAAAATATCTCTGCTATAATAATTACTTTAATTTTATCAAAAATGCTCATGTTATAATAATTAATTTAACTTCATCAAAAATGTCCCTACTATAATAATTAATTTAACTTCATGAAAAATGCCCCTATTACAATAATTAATTTAACTTCATGAGAAATCACTACTTCAAAAACTACCAGATTGCAATATGAAAGGTAAACCACATATTTAGTCTCGATTGAAAACATTGAAGACTCAATTTACTATTATACATGACATGCTAACTGGTCATAATAGTAGTGGATTTGGGTGGGATCTAGTGAATAAGCATATAGCTACTGAGGCACCTGTTTGGGATGCATATGTATAGGTAATCTTTTTGTTGTTCTTATTTATTAAGAACAAATACATTATTTATGCTTAGAAATTAATCCATTAAATAACAATTAATATTTTCAATTTGACATATTTTAATATTTTTTAGAGTCACAAAGAAGCTGCTCATTGGAGACATAGGTCATTTCCTTATTACGAGGACTTGGCTATTGTATTTGGTAAAGACGTAGCCACAGGAAAAGATGTAAAGACTCCAGATGATGTTGTTTTAGAACTTGGTAATGAACAGGATCAAGAGATAGTAAATAAAACTGATCCATTACATCAATATGTAGATGCTACCGACCAGCAAAACTCAAATGTTTCATCTAAAAAAAGAAAGAGAACCCTTGGAGTTAATGAATATGGAAAATCTGTTGAGAGGGTAGCTTCGATACTTATAAAAGAGATGAAGAATGTTGGCAGCCTTTTGATTCGATCCATCACAAAAGAAGAACAAAAAAAAGAACAAAAGAGGTTGTACATTGAATTACAAAGGACCACATCACTTAGCAACGATGAGCTTGATGTTGCTACAATTCTTCTTGTTGACAAACCCGCAAGAATGAATGTATTTTTTGGAGTACCTGATGGCAACAAAGATGGTTGGATTAGAAGCCTTCTTAGACGTGAAGGTGCATTATATTAAGTTATGGATATGTGTTATTACTATATGAATATTCATTCGTAATTGTTATATTAGCCTTGTTTTGGTATCTAACTTTATTTTAGTTAGGCTAATATCAACATTTTAATATAGTGTTTTCAACACTTGTATTTTGAACACTACTGAAATATGAACATTTGTGTTTCATTGAACAGATAATACGAAAGTATTAGGATCAACATACGTTTGTAATTCTGTTTATATTGATAATTTATTATTTTGTAAAAATGAATACCATCACTGTACAAAAACAATCCCACAGACGGTTTCAATATATTGAATGCTATCAAAAACAATCTTAATAACATCATTCATCTCTATAAAAGTTAATATATAATTAATTTTTTATGATATAAAGAAAGAAATATATATTTTTTACTTAAAAAATTTAAAATTAAAATTGTTATTTAATTTTTCTGACGAAAAAATAGTAATTAAATTACATTATTTGAACTTTACAGCATGTAGGGGTATTCAGGTCATTTACAACTTTTTTCATTCCATTCTAGTGTCAAATCAAATACTGTAATCCTGATTCCGAGCTTGATTCCGAGCTTGATTCCAGTAGTCAAAACCAAACAGAATTGTTTCCATTCCATTCCCATTCCGATTCCGATTCCGATTCTAATTTCATTCCACGAACCAAAGGCCACCTAAGGGTATTTATGAAGATATTGAAAACCTCGGGGGTATTTTTAATTTTTTCCCCGGATAATTATATTCTTAGGTTTAATTTGGAAACATCGAATAAAGTTTAATTAACTGACTCTGCATAAAACTGTGATTAGATGATTTGTTATTTTCTTAGAAATAAAGCTAAAATTTAATATTTAATTAATTAATAGACTCCAACTAAGGATATTAGTTGATTAATATTAAACAAACGAATTTAGGCCCCGCCTAAGGACATTTTCATACCAAAAAGAGAAAATCAACAAATCTTAATTTATATCTTTAATAACCTAAATAATATGAGCAAGCATAATTAACTTAATTATTATATCCTTAAATACTCTACTGATATAAATGATAATAATTTGCATGATTATTTATTGAATCTATATTTATGTTTATTTTTTTATATTTTTAGATTAGGAAACACAAAAACCAAAATATTTATGATTTAATTTCGTTTTTAAAAGTTTAAATAATAAATTAAAAATCACATATATTTCTTCCTTAAATTAACCTTGTGAGTATACTTATCATTTGCTATGAAATTATTTGTGCACTTGTGAGAGTTTTTCAAATATAAAACCAAAATATTCGTAATATCGACATTGTTAGTCTTGTCTCATCACTTGGCGTACCTTTTCCTTGAATTATAGAAATAACCTGTCATAGTAGGTCCACCATGTATGGTGTGAATTATTTAAACATCCCCCTATGGGGCATGATTGATTCTATTTGCATTCCTATGAGCTGGATTTTGAGGTGCTCTACCTTGATGAGTAGGGTTGTTACCTCTTTGGTTTCCTTCTTGTGGACCCCTTATCCTATCAACAATATCCCCAAGATATCCTTCTGAGAGAATATGTTTGATCTCCTATTTAAGATACCTGTAATCTCTGGTCCAATGACCCGTGTCCTTATGGAACACACAATATTTGTTGAGGTTTCATGGTGGAGCCTTCATGGGCGGTAGCCAATTCATATTATTAAGACATTAAATTTGTTGCACTACCTCAGTCAACGAAATGCATAATGATGGACCTCTAAAATGGGATAAAGCCCGACCTTAAGTCCTTGAGCTTCCCTTCGGTGTGATCATATGTTTAAAACAAGGTGGGTTAGGGTGCCTCTCCCGATAGACCTTCGATTCTCTTATCTTTTACTTGAAGTAGGTTTATTCATGCTTATTTTGACCACTCCTTTAGTGGATTTCATCTCCATTTCCACGTTTACAAATTTCTGGGTTTCTTCATAGACCACTTCCAAAGATCAATGGGTGGTTTTTGTCAACTCAATAAAGAGGCCAGTATCTCACTTAATGCCTTTGCAGAAAGCTTCGATTTCTATGGAGTCGGGACATTGTGAAATTTTCATTTTTTTCGTCTTGAACCTCCTCTTGTAAGCTTTAATTATCTCTTCATCCTCTTGGATGATCAAAAACAAATGATGAGACTCTTTCCTTATGAGCTTGTTACATGCATAGCTGGTAATAAATGCCTTTACTAGTGCATCAAAGTTTTTTATACTCTTAAGAGGCAATTCCACGAACCATTGTTGTGCTATTTCTTGGAAGATAGTAGTAAATAATTTGCAATACATTTCTTTTCTTTTTTTCTTCGAAAGGCTCATGGTAGCCATTTCCATCTTAAATCGGAGAACATGAGCCACAAGATCCTTCGTCCCTTTATAATCGAGACATTTGAGGGCATATAATTTTGGTGGTGGTAATGTTAACTCGAGGACATCCAAAAAAGGTGACGTTGATAGCTAATATCACTTAGTTTCAATATCGCCTCAAGGTCTTAGCTTCTCCTGCCTTTTAAATCGATCATTTATTTTGACCTACATTTTCTCTTCCATATCTTTTAATTTTTTATCTAAGGCCTCATTCGGGTCATACGGTGGGGTTGGAAATCCTATAGCAGTAGTATTTCCCAAACTTGAATGTGTGGGTATTGAATGGGGTGCATGTTGTGTTACATGCTCATGAATCGATAGATTCATCTATGAATGTCTTGGGATGAAATTGGGTTTGGAGTTGTATGTGGGTATTGTTCTACAACTCCTTCACGTCGTTGTGGATAGGAAGTATGTGATACATGTTGTCTCTTTGGAGGATGATTGTCCAAAATTGGTGGGCTAGAAGTATGGAATGAACTCTCAACCTTCGAATATTCCTCATGTTCCAATCTAGGCCTAAGTTTGTTATTCTCCCTTTGAGATTTGTTGAACGCCTGTTGCAACTCATTTATTTGTCTTTGGAGATTCTTCATCATAGTGTCTTTTTGAAGGGAAGTACTTTTAGAGCTATAATTTAATGAACTAGTAGGTGTTGAGTTATCCTGATTGGTTTGATCATATCATGACAGGATGGAATTTGGACACCTTCATTAACTAGGGGGTGTGCACTACCCAGTTCGTGATCATGTGATGATATGATGGGTGATGAGCGATGCGGTTGATCATTGAGATCAAATCCTTGAGTTAGGTGGGTAAGACTATTAGCCTGCTCCGTATGTAATGGTAGGTTGTCCATTTTTTTGTGAAATAAATGTCCCTAAGACATGGGTTAATTCTCCTGAGGATAATATATAAAGTGTCAAATGCTAACTATGAACTAGAAAGATTTAAGTTCCCATAAATTGTGCCAATTGTTTAGAGAAAATTTAGTGTGTTAGGGATTCTAGTAATTTTATAGAGAAGTGGAAAATGTTGATAATGGTCAGATTATGTATTCTCCTTATTAAATAGGCATATATAGTAATTATTAGACAAGTGTCGATGTTATATAGGTTAGAGCCTTCATACAAGCAACTAGAATACATATAAAAAACTCAAAAATAATCAGGTCGTCATAGGTGTTACATAAACAGGTTGTCATATACATACTACCTGAGGCCTTACATTCAAATGTAACCCAAGTAGTTTGGAAGGTGTACTATGCCATTTATTTAGGCCAGGTCTTGATCTTCAAGTCGTGATTCTAAGGCTCATTAGGTCGTTATATGCTAGCAGTTATGCAGAATCTACCCTCAATGTAAGTGGGATATCTCAGGTTGCTAGGGTCGTGTACCTGTTACCTGAATAATATCAAGTAGTAACTAACGTATGTGTTGAATTTGAAAAAATAAAGTGATTAAATTATCATGTTATTATTTTCGTTCTTTAACGTTTTTCGTTAGATTTAGTCCGTTAAATTTTTAATTTCATAAATTTAATTTAAATGTAGAAATTTCAACGTGTCAATCATGTTTACTATGTTAAAATTATATATTTTTTCTTTGTAATTTAGTTTATTACTTTTCAAAACATGTTTAACTTTTTCTCGATCAAATTTGTGAAAATGAAAAACTTAACGGACCAAATCAAATGAAAAAACTTAGGTACGAAGGTGTAGAATTAGTAAAAAGTTTAGGAATAATAAATGTTATTTAATTGTATCTATTTATAAAATTAAAGTATACATTTTTATAAAATTGTGGTACTGTAGTTGTGGCCACCACTGTTCTAACTAAGGATGAAAATATCGATAATATTGTTGATATTATCGCGACAATATCTCTTTTTTACATCTCGACATCAAAATGTGATATTCATATCTTTTGATCAAATTATCACAAAATTATTGAAAACGTCATTTAAATGTCTTTATCACTTAAATATCATTTAAATATATTTTTAACTAAAATTTCATAAATATTGTTGCAAAAATATCGTTAAAATATCGCTAAAATATTGAAAAAAATATCAAAAATATTAATTTTTGATTTATTTTTCTCTTTTTTTCCTTCTTTCTGAACAATAATTTCAATTTAATTTTTTTCTCACTTTTACGTAAGATAATATATTCTATTTTTTTGTTTGTAACATATTTCCTATACATATAAGTACTTTAAAAAACACATGATCAATAAAATTTATTTTCATATTATCTAGATTTATCTATTTATAATAGTTACAACTAGATAAGCTACTTAATTATTTTAAATATTTTAAGTTTTAATTACTTATTCTAGAATATTTAACAAAAAATATATATTTTATATAATATTTTATGTATTTTAAAATACATGTATTAAATAAAAAAACAATTTAAAATATAAGTAATTGATTGTTTTGGTATTTTATAAAGTTTTATAACTTCTTTTAATATTTTTGTAAGAGTTTTCATAATTTTCGTGATTTTTTTTCAAAATTTTCGTCAATAACAACAATATTTTTGATATTTTTGTAAAAATTATATTTTAATATCTTCAACGACATCAATATTTTAAACCTTGGATACGAAAACTATTTTATGCCTTCAAGTTTTAGACCACTGACATTAACATTGAATATTTATTCAAATAAGTTCTATTTTTTTTTTTTACAAATATTCAATATTGGGTGCCCTCGTCATTTTTAACCATACCTTAAAAGATTTGTTTTTTCATAGTATTCAAAAGTAATAATCAGAGCTCCAACGGTACCAACAATTAAAAAGTTCAGGCAAACAATGTTATGCCTCTCTCTTAAACATGTGTTCAACGAAACTTAATCATTAAATATAAGTTCAATTTTAAGTTTAAATTAACTAAATATAAAAGATAAAAAACTAAAATACGTATTAAAAAAAGAAAATAATAAAAATAATATTTTTTATATCTAATTCATATATTTTCAGTATTAAAAAACCCTTATATATTATTCATATTAAATGATGAAAATTTTAACTTAATTCGTATTAAATATCATTTAATTAAATTTCATTAGATATTATTAAAATTTTATTATTATAAATTTATTTTTAAAATTCTATTTTTGGGCCCAATACTGCATATAGCAGATACAAGCAATGGGATGGCATTAGTCATTACCATGGTGTATTGGATCATCGGTCCATTTATTCATGCTACTGATATTTTATAAAATTGTCTCTTGTTAATATTTTATAAGAAAATAAAAAAAATTTGACCATCAACGTTGTAAACTCGTGATTGTCATTTTTTTTTCTCATGCATTTTTTATCGGATAAAATGTATATAATGCAATATCAATATTTAAAATTATTTTTTTTATAAATATTTTACACTAACTATTTAATTATAAAATTATTGCTATTTAATCAATTAATATACAAATTAAATTATACTTAATTTTTTTTAATTCATTGACTACTTAAATAAATTTTTTGAACTTAATTTTTGTATAAAACATTCTATATTTAACATTTAATTATGAGATTATAATTATGTCACTCATGTATAACTAAATTATTACAATTCAAAAATTTAATATAATAGATATTTATATCTAACAATAAAAATAATTAAAATAATATGTCTAATATATATATATATATAATTAAAAAAACTAAAATAACTCTAATTTAATCTGTTTAGTGTTTAATAATTAATAAAGATTAATATAATCTAATTTAATCTGTTTAGTGTTTAATAATTAATAAAGCTAATATAATTTTGAGTTCTCTATTTCAATTATGCAATCTCAAAAGGAATAGGTATTTGCAATATATATTTCTTTTAAATAATAATAGTAAATTTACACACATATATAATGATAGATTATTTAAACTCACATATCGTTAATATCCACATTAAACATATACTATTACATTATAAGATTATTAGCTATTTATAATTAATATTTGTTATGTATCTTTAGTATCCACATAACCCAACACATAAATAATTAAATATTTTTTCTTAAAAAAAAGGCAGAGTACAGTATCTATTGCAATTTGAAATACCCTAGGAAATTAAATAATTTAATCTCTTTTTACTATTTTTATTTTAAGATAACCTTATTTTCATATTTTTTATATAAAAAATACAACTATTATATCTTATTAGAATAAATTAATAAAAGGGAGTTATTTTAGATTATTTCCCTAATAATTTTAGACAAACTTTATTTTATGAAAAAATAATAATGTAGAAATACATTAGATTAAATTATTTGTTTTATTTGATTCTGATAATTAGTATTCTAGTAGTTTAATTTAAAGTAATATTTTAATAATATTAAAATAACTTAATTTATTTTTAATTGATCAATTTTTTTAAGATTAAAAAATTAAATAATATTATTTATAATTTATAAATGGTCAAATATCATAAATTATTATTTAATTTATAGGACTTCTACAGCCCTTTAAATGTATTAAATGTATATATTGATGATTTGAATGTTACATATAATTTTTTTCCCGTAAATAAATAAAACAAATTCTAATTGAGGATGAATAATGCAGGTTGTAAAAGGAAGTTAGAAGGAGAAGTGATAATCTAATTTTAGGTAAAAGAATGCATTAATCTTATAGATTTTAATTTGAGTATTTTAATCTTATAATTTTTTAAAATTATATATTTTAATTTTAAAAGAGTATAATTTAATCATTAAAATAACGTACACAAGTCATATTTAGATGTTTAGAAACAAAATGCATATTTTTAAGAATTTATAAGACTAAAGTATTTTAGTTGAAAATAATAAGACTAAAATACTTATTTTATAAAAATTATGAGATCTTTTAGTAAGGAAAATTGAAAGAGATGAGAAATTAAGTAAGAAGATCGAAGAATTGGAGATTTAGAGAGGAGGGAATGGCAATTGAATGGGAAAGAAGAAAACTAGGAGAAGCTCATAAATTCTTTAATTCAGTCTGTTTTTTAATTTACATTTACAGGCCTGTATGGAAGAATATTATAATGATAAAATAAATTCTAGTAATTATTTAAAAATTGAGTTTGAAAATAAAATATATAATATTAAATAATAAATAATAAAATCCTAAAAATATTTCAATTTTAAAAGATTTAATTACATAATATACTTTATTTATAGATAAAATTTCATTTTTAATTACCATCTAAATATGTTTTTTTTATAACATAAAAAACATATTTTTTCATATATTCAAAAATATAGTATACATATTTTTTAATTATAACTTAACAAATATATATATATATTAAAAAATAAAAATAAAACTCAGTGAATAAATTTATCATATAAAAACTGATGGGTTTTTAAATCTTAATTTGTTCTTAAATATATCTAACTAGTTATAAGAAAAATACTAACAATACTCAAATTTACCTTCATTTTTATATTCAAAATACACATATTGTGACATGTAATAGAATTATCTAGAAAAATAAATTTTTTTTATTTTTAAAAAAATTTTACGATGTGTAACTATTTTAATAATTTGAGTACAAAAATATGTATTAATTTATATATATTTAATATTTTTTTAATTTATAAATATTATAATTATTTTATTCTTAATTTTCATCCATTAACCTATAACTAACAATTTGCCTCAAAAACCTCTAGGAATAGAATATTTTTAAATTTTAATTATTTATTTAAAGATTTAATGACTAAATATTTTCTTTGCTAAGTTCTTTAGTGAATTAATCTTATATCATTTACATATACTTTTCTTACGTCAAAGGTTATTCAATTTCGTTATTTTCAATAAAAATTTATTTTAAATTCGTATTTATTATACATGATAGCAAAAGTTTCTTATCTTATAAAAAGATAATATAAGTTTAATTTATAAAAATAATATACTTATATTATCATACTTTTCTAAAATAAGTGAGACAACACAAGTGAATCAACTTTTATAATAAAATGAACTTTTATGATTATTTTTATAAAAATATCAAATTTATATATTACATTATTTAATAAGTAACAGATTAAATTACATTTTCATTAAAGTTAATGAATTTTAAATATTTTTTTTCTTTTTCTTATAAATACTTTTTGGACGACGGGATGGAAAAGCATCAATAAATGTGTTATTTTGTGAATGCATGGCGAAGATGTTGCAAGACACTATAGGTAGGATCATTTACGATAAGAGGTTCAATAGTGTACGTGTACAAATTGATAGACTTATATCTCAACTTTGGACAAAAACGCATTCCTTTTCAGTACTTTTTCCCTCAAAAATACACTGAAAATAAGTGATTATGATTTATGAGAAATAGGGGTCCCCAAGACATTTTATTTTCATTACGCAAAAGAGATTACTAAAATTGATATGCTGTTAAAGACTTCACTAGCTACTTTTCTGAACAAAGATAAATGCTATAATGAACCGTCGTATTATCCATATAATCTACCAACATAAACCAATAATTTAGTATTGATAACACAATCGAGTTTTTTGTCCAAATAAATAATTCAACTTCAACTTGCAGGAAGATATCGACTAGTTTAAAATTTAACCTATTTGTCAATTTTTTTTGTGTGGCCCATATTTGATTCGGTGATCAATAAACTAGACTAGAAACAAGCCTTAGCCTGATGGAGGTGTTCATTTAAGGGTTTAAAAAACTAGTAATTATTTAAAATATATATTTTAATCCTCTAATATTTAAAATGATATAATTCATCAAAAAATATACTTTAGTTATCTAACTTTTAAGGTATACATTTAGGTTAGGTTGTGTTTGGTTTGTAAAATGAAAACATAATGGAAATAAGAAGGATAATAGAAATTGAATTCAATGGAAACAATATTACTACAATTATGTTTGCATGTTTGAGTAATGTAATCAAAATAATGATAAATATTAAATCAAAATTAAAAATGAAGCAAAATTAGAAATAAATATTTTGATTTTTAAATGAGATAATTAAAATGATAAAAAATAATGAAAAATAATTATATAAATATGTGAGGAAAATATAACAATACAGTGTATTTTGGAGAAGTGTGGGAAGGATAAAGATTTTTGCTACTATTAGAATGCTTCACATTCTATTATAGATTAATTGTCAAATCAAATACAGAAATATCATGAATCATTCTCATCATCATTTTTATTATTGACAATCAAATATTATGTTCCGGTATTGTAATTCTTCAAAATGTAGATTTTAATCATTTATCTTTTAAAGTATACATATAAGGTTTTTTGATTCTTCAAAAATTTCAATCTACTCCAAATATTTTTTTTTTACAAAAGATAAATTCGAAGTAGATCGAAATTTTTAAAGAATTCAATAATATATCCTACATGTATACTTTAAAAGATAAAATATTAAAATATTTTTTTTATAATTACAAAATTTTGGATGTATACCTTAAAATATAGAAAATTATAGTATATTCTTTAAAAATTACATGACTTGCATAGATGTTAACTTACATGTGTGTGCTTTATAAATGTCCTTTTATTTTCAACATATAAGCACCATTTGTGTGTTGCATCAGATGAGATTTGAAAATGATAAATATTTTGGAAGGTAGTTAATTAAACTCATCAAAATACCAAGTGATCCTTCCCACGTTCTAAATAAGTTCATGCATCATGTAGAAGCAAAAATGACAAGGATCAAAAAGAAGTCTACACACTCACACACATTAATAGATAGGACTCAAATCCGTGTTATTTCAATGCGTGCGTACTCAGTATATATGTAATTGAATTCTGAGAGAATTTGTATCCTCTTGTTACATTTTTTTTAGTAAGATGAATTTGCTTCCACATTTGGCAAAGAAAAGACACGTTGAATGCGATTTTGGTTTACAGAAAGATATCACTGATTCATCCCGTTAATAATTTTTGAAAAAAAAAATTATTAATACTTGTAATTGTAAAAATAACACTCATTATATATATATTTAATATATTTTTACTATTAAAAAATCTCTGATATATTATTTTATTTTGAACGTCATTTGAATTAAAATACTATCATTTAAATTTGTTAAATATTAAATTTTGTTTAATTAAAGAATATTTTATATTATTATAATGTTATTTTTATTATTATTACGTGTGTTAAAGGTGTTATTTCTTAAATTTTGTAACATGAGTCAATTTTGTCTGTTACCTTAAAGATGTTATTATTCATGCATTGCTAATTAATCATGAAGTATGCTTCATAATAAAAGGTTTCCTTATGAGATTTTGATTGCTACCTAATTTAAATGTAACTTTTCAAACTATATTTTCCCACTCTTTTTTTCGCTTTTCCTTTAATGCATTTTAGACCATAGGGGGATCAGGGATTGTAGTGCGTATGTCCTTGTCAATACATGAGCTGAATTTACAAAATTAGTACAATTTATTATCCGTGACTCTTTGATAAGAAATATGTGTTTATAAAAGTTTCACACAAATATAAGAGCTAACAAGGCAGAAGTAATTTTCATTAGAAAATATATATAGCAATTTCATGTTAGCATCAGTTTCACTTTACTCTTTTTTAATAACTTTATAATTCATAAACAGTTAATTAAAACTCAAATTTCAAATTTTTTATGTATTTAAATAAATTACTTATTGTTGTACTACATTTTTATTTTCTTATCAATCTCAATTTTAGTTCACTCTAATATACATGTGCCTATAAAAACTACAAGTATATAACATATATGTTCATTTTTTAAATGGATGATTCATGTAATTTTATTAGAATTGTTACAAGAAAAATTATAAAATTGTAGGTTCGATATCTTCCATTCCTACACCACTTATGTCAAAGAAAGTTGGAAATTAATAAAGGAAAATGAAAAACTTAAGGTTGAATATGGAGCTAATTTATAGGTTTGACTTTTGGCCATAATATTATAATAAATAATATTTTATTTAGACATTAAATTTTATATTAAGAACTTTTTATATTTATCCATATCAAATCGTTAATATATTTAATTTAGAGATGATTATTTTTGTTGGATAATATCTTATGAAAATATTTTATGATTTGATTTAAATCATTTGTTGAACATACATTGATCGAATGCTAACAGTATGTTGATCATTGATTAGTAAAATGATGGTGTCACTACTATAAAAAAGGGTATTTAAGTCGTTATGTAAAGTCGGTTTTTGGAAAAAACCGACTTGTCAATTTAGTGTAGAACTGACGCTATCCACGTTGGACGTAGCGTCGGTTGACGTGGTGACCCGACGCTATCCATGTGGATAGCATCGGTTCTACAAGTCAATTGATGCTATCCACCTAATATATTTAAATTAGGGTCATTTTTTACGCAGAATTTCATTTTCTTCCTCTCTCTCCTCCATTTTCTCCCAAAATCTACACCACGCGCCAACTTCTTTCTAAATTTTCGGCCACCTTCGACCACCATTTGTAACATCGTTTTGTAAGTTATATTCCTCTTCTCATTATCTTTCAGATCTACTATTTTTTTGAGCAAAATATTAAAAAAAATTATACCCATTTTCTGTATAAATTTTTGATTTAGATATTTTTTTATTTTGTTTGTTATTATGTTTGACTTATTTTATGTGGAAATAATATCTGAAATGTTGTGGGTTTGATGAATTATATATATTTATTTATATATTATAAATAATTATATTTTATTAAGTAGAATTTTACAGCTTATTATTCAATTTGTTTTATATTTTGTATAAATTTTTTATTTATGTATGTTTTTTATTTTGCTTGTTATTATGTTTGACTTATTTTATGTGGAAATAATTTCTGAAATGTTATTGGTTTACTATGCGTGGATAAATTTATTTATATATAAATAATTATATTTTATTAAGTAGTGAATAGAGGAAAAATAATATGTTTTTTTAAATTTTTAAGAAATTATATTGGTATAAAAGTTATACGTGCTATCTATTGATTCTTAAAAAAATTATAAATATATATTTATAAACTCAATAATTTAAATAATATATATATATATATATTAATAAAAATCAAATAATAACTAAAAACTAAGTAGTATTATTATTTTTATTTATATATGTTACTTATGTGTTAAAATGTTAAATATGTTACTATATATAGTAGTCCCTATATACTTCTATAGAATGTTATATACATATAATTAATATTACTTTTTAATTATGATATAATAATATGCTTAGAAATTAGAATCAACCAAAGTGATTGGTTTTTATATATTCATGCTAACATATTGTTTATTTTTTAATTTGTATAGAAATAGTTTTGTAAGTCGTTCAATTTAAAGTTGATTCACCGAACCGATTTTAATATCTATTTCTGTAATAGTATGTAGATCAATGATAATTTTCTATGCATGCACAAATCCCTCCCATATAAACTTATGGTTGAGTTTACCCATATAAAACTAAATTAAGATCCAAAATATTAGTATATATGTAACTTACAGAAGATATGATATGTGTTTATTTTAAGATAATTATAACATAACTTATGTAGTTTGACAAAATTATACTGTCGTGGAAAATAAAAAACTCTTGATATAATTTATCCATCAGCTTTAAGAAAACACCTAAAAATTCTATGAAAATAAAAAATAAAAATGCACATTTCTAATTTTTCAAAACACATGCATAGCTCTGTGATTTAAATTGTGTTTTCTAATTTAATAATATCACATTTCTATTTTTCATATTTTTGATATGATATCTTAGTGTATTTTTATTTAAAAAAATGTATTAATTTGATACAATTTATCATTTAGTTAAAGAATATTCACATGTGTATTAATACACGTATAATATTCAGAGGATATTTTCAGATAATCAATTAATTGATTATTTGAAAGTATTTTTTGAATATAATTTAATTAATTAATTATCAATTTTTTTTACGAATATCGCATATATATTATTACATATGTGAAAAATTCTTAATTAAATGACAAATTGAATTTTTTTTAAAATAAAAATACTACTAAAATACCACATAAAAATATATGGGTAAAAATGGTACCAAGAGTATAATTGTGGTACTACTAAAGTAGCGTCCATACAAAATTAACATTATTTAGCCACTTTAAACTAGTTATTTGTCGTGTTTTTGGATAAATATTGTTAAAAGGATATATCGTATGTTAAACTATTTTAATAGAGGTGAAACGACATCAAATAGGACAAAAATAAGCAAATTGAAATAATATAAGATCAACAAGGCTTGATAGATCGAAAAAACACTTGATCAATTGAGAAAATACTCGATCGAGGAAGTAAAGCACCACGTTAATGAATTGAAAGCATTGTTAGATTGACCAGAAAAGGGTATCAATCGATTACATTCGATTATATTGATTGAAATTCGATCGAGCGCTCTCAAATTAAATAATAGCACACTAGATCGATCAAGCAAGGGTTTTGATTGATCGAACGAGACAAAATTTGATATATTAACCCTTATTTTACATTCAACTATTAATCTTAACCATTAGATCAAAATTAATATGAATTCTGAACCCATTAGGATAATTTTCAACTCTACTTAAACACTATTGAGATGCCATAATTAACACACAATCAACAAGAGCATAAAAAAAATCTAAGGGAACAAGAGAAATCAAGAAGAGCAAAGTTAAAGAGGTAAGTGAATGGCTAGCATGGCTATCAAGGGGGATTAAGTCGGAGTTATATTTTTCATCAAAATTAGATTTAATTCCTTCCTTCTTCATCCTTGTAATCTTTATGCACTGTTTATTTTTATGATGATTTTTAGAGATATGAGTGACTAGGTTCTTAATTAGGATTTTTGATGAATCTGACTATAAATTATGTGATTAATTTTATTTAGTTGAATGAATTGATATAATATTACTTGATACAATAATTTTAATCTTAATGTTTTGATTGTTTGGCTAACAATTATATGATTTAAGATTCATGTCCTAACTTGACAAAATATGTATTTGAATTAGTTATGAAATTACTATACCATGAATTGAAATAGTGTGATAATATGATTGATGAATGTGTGATATGTTACATGTGAGCATATAATTGATGTGTAAATGAAATAGCATGATAATGTGATTGTTTATATGTAACCAATATAATGCTTGACAAAGATTTATAGACATATAAGAATGTGTAGCCAATCAATTAGGTAAAGAACTTATTGAACATTAGTTAATATTGTACGTGGAGTGGTTTGTAGATTCATAGATCGCCAAGTTTTCAAATATTATTTGCTTGATTATTATTTATTGCTTTGAATCAATTTTAATTTAATTCATAGTTTAGATATTTTTTTTCTTACTATTTGCTTAGATATTACGTGGTTTATGGTTTACGGAATGGAATGAAAAGAAAACAGTTTTGTCTAGTTTGATTATTGGAATCAAAGAAGAAATTGGTATTACAGTGTTTGGTTTACAACTAAAATGGAATGAAAAACATTGTATATTACCTTAATACCTCTATATTTAGTAAAATTTAAATAATATCATTTAATTATTATTTTTTCGTCATATAAAATATATTATTTAAATCATTATTTTTTAAATAATTATTACTTAAAAATAAAATATATTATTAAAAAATTTATTTTTCTAAATAGGGTTTAGGGTTTTGAAGTTTGGGATTTAAGATTTAGGGTTTTACGATTTGTGATTTGGGATTTAGGGTTATATTTGTGGGTTAAGGTTTAGAGTTAAAATTATTATTTTCTAAATAGGGTTTTGGGTTTGAGATTTTGGATTTAGGATTTAGGGTTATATTTGTGGGTTAAGGTTTAAGGTTAAAATTATTATTTTTTAAATAGGATTTAGGGTTTTAAGATTTGGGGTTTAGGGTTATATTTGTGGGTTAAGGTTTAGGGTTAAAATTATTATTTTTATAAATAGAGTTTAGAGTTTTGGGATATGGGATTTGAGGTTTAGGGTTTAGGGTTTAGGATTTGAGATTATATTTATGGGTTAAGGTTTAGGGTTAAATTTATTATTTTTAAATAGTGTTTAGGGTTTTAGTATTTGAGATTTGGGATTTGAGATTTAATGTTTAGGGTTTAGGGTTTAGGGCTTAAGATTTAGGGTTTAAGGTTATATTTATGATTGGGGTAAAATTGAAAAAAAAATTAAGATTGAAAAAAAAATTAAGATAAGAATATAATCATGATTCCTTAAGGAGAGAGAAAGAATTCTAATTCATTCTCTTTTAAGAATCGATGTTTAATTTCTACTTATCAACCCAAACAAACATAAAATTAAAAAAAATCAATTCTCATTCAAATTTATTCTAATAAATAAAACATGAAGTTATTGTAATTATTATGTATTGATACTTAATTATAAAATACAACATTCTATGTGAGAAAATACTCATTTTTTATCATTTTTTATTACTTATATAATCTGTATAATTGCAAAATGGCTACCAATATATGTAATAATTATGTTTATTTTTATATCTTAATAGTAAGAAGAGTTAAGATGATGACTCATGATGTCCATGTTTTATTCTTTGGTTTCATATTTTAAGATGTTTCTCTATTATATTTTTATGTTCATCACCTTACGTAAATATGAATACGTGATCAACCTTTGAGGGGGCATTAATATTTAAAAGAGAAATAGAACTTTCCAATTCCCACTATATAGATATAATTATTTTTTATAAAGAGACATAATATGATAGATATTATCTTATTCTATTCCTTTTCCTATTAATTAAAAATTGCCTTAAAATTTTTTTTTTAAAAAAAAGCTATATGATTTTGGATTACACCAAATCGATCAGCTGAAGACAACACATTAACAAAATTTAATGAAATTATACCAAATTTAACGTGATTGATTGAACTCAAACTATATATGTATGCAAAATAAAAGAGATACTTCCGTTTAAAACAAGAATCACATTAATATTATATAAAAATAGAAGAGAGTAGGTTGAATAATTTTAGATTAGTATACCAATAAGGAAAAACAAGCAAATTAATACACCAATACTAATGATAATATAACATTATTATTATTATTATTATTATTATTATTATTATTATTATTATTTTGATTAAGATAATATAACATTAGATCTACATTATAATGCATATCCATGATATCCTAATATATATTGGAGGCTTAGTGTGTACCATCTGGCATACCAAACTTGTCTTTGGTTGGTGGTATTTACTTTTTTAGATTAGTCCATTAACAAATTTTCATGACAAAATTGGATTGGAATCAAGTAAGAGTGTCAATCCTGTCATTATAGGATCAATATTTTTTTCGTGTTGTTGATAAATTAAAACAATTGGGTAATTTTTTTTGTTTAAGGTTTTTTATTTATGATAGTAACAAATATCATGAGCTTTGAATTTAGTCATTAAATCTCAACCAAATATTATTACTTTTTTTATCGTCTCATAATACCTGTTAAAATTAAATGGACACCCTATACCAAATAACTTGTCTCCAATAAAATAAAATAAAACATGGATTAGTTAATCATTAATATTGAATCCCATTGCCATTAGATTTTGAGATTTAATTCGTCTTAGTGGGATATCATTCATTTAAGCATTAATTAAATATAAAAAACCATTAAGAGTGTTAATCTCCCTAAAAATATTGATATATTGTTTGTGTATGATAAAATTAGTTAAAAAAAATAACAAAAATAACACTATTAAAATTTATAATCATAAAAATAATATTGAATTTTTTTTAATTTAAATTTGTTTAATATTATTAGATATTTTTGTAAAGATTATGTTTGTACATTTTCTTAATTTTTTTATGTGTTTTATGTTTATTAAAAATATTATTAAATATTATTTTTATTTAGTTTTTTAAATTCGCATTTAATTATTTACTATTTTTTTTTCAGATAAAAGACTTATAGGACTTGTATGACACTATATATCATTTTATCTTATAAAAAGTATCATACAAATCTAATCCAAGATACAAGTCTGAGGAACCGTACACGAAACTAAAATAGGGAACATGAAGATATAACGTGAGGTGATATAAAAGTAATTAGATGAGTTTTTTTGTGTTGTGTATTTATTTAAATTAAAAATGATATTATCAATTTTGTTACTTGAGGATTAATTAAATTAAAATTATATTATTTTAGTATTTTTTGTAAAAATATTATTTTTTATTATTAATTAATTAAAATATTAGTGTTTAATAAAAATAAAAATAAAATTTAATATAAAATTATTTTAAAAGATCAACAATAATATTTAAACATAAAATTATTTTAACATATATTTTAATTTTTTATTAAAAATAAAAAATTAATAAAATTAAAATAAAACATTCATAATTAAGAAATATTAAAACGAAGTATTATTAATGATTTTTTATTTAATTATATTTAAACACATGATAAAAAATTAATAATATTTTAATAAAATATATTAAAATAATTTAATTAATTATTTTTGACTTAATGAACACAAATCACACGAGATTATGACTCAATATACTGGGCGAAGCTTTGTAGCTAAATTGTAATTAAAATGTTGAAGTAACGTAATTATTTAAATATATATATATAATGATGTTTTATTTTTATTATTGTGTTTTTTATTAATTATCATACAATTTATTATTAAATTAAGTAAATTTTATAATAATTAACAAATTATTTAATTTATTTTTAAATAATAATAAAATCGGAATAACATAATAGTATAATTGTGTATAGTTTTCTTTATAAAAAAATATAAATAATGATCGCAGATCACACGTAACTTGTTATCGATTGGGTTGTCAGAAGTTTTGTAGAAAAGACCTTTTCATGCTAATCTCTGTATCTATCGAATGAGAAATTGTTTCTTATTATTGGTAATTGGTAATTGGTAATGTAATAAAATCATATTTTAGGTGAATAAAACTTAAAATTTAAATTTAATATAAATTGTTTTTAAAAAATAAATAATTAATATTAAATAAAATAAAATTAATTTAATTAATAAAAAATATATTTTAAAAATAATAAATAACACCACCACCGATTCTAGCAGATAAGTGAAGAATGCGTTTCGAAATCTCTTGTGGTTCCCTTCAACCAGAGTGGAAAATCACCTAACATTTTATCGTCAAGATCAAATTTACCCTCTTTTATCTTTATTTTTTAGTAAAATGTCGCATAACACTAACTATTAAATTATAAGCTTAACTTTATTAATTTTTTTAACTATATAGTTCAATAATTTTTTAAAAATAATATTATAAAGATAAATAGTTACTTTTTATTTTTAAAAAAAATTATTTTTATTTTTAAACTGTATTTTTTAAAACAATATATGTAAAACTTGATATTTCATTAATGATCAATTTTTTTATAATTTATATAATCGTGTTAATTAATAGGGTAACAAAAAATTTTGATCGTATTAATTTTACAAATTAAATATTATAAGATTTATGAATGTTGATAATATTTGTGAACAAAAAATATTTAAATGTATTTTAATTTATAGGTGTGTTTTTTAAGATCATTATTCAAATCGAAGAAATTAACGAACTTCAAATGAACATATTTAAGGTATAGTCATGTTTTTAGGTACGTTAAATTTCATATTAAATACGTAAAAACTTTTAGTATATATATGTTCGATCGATCGAATAATGATTAGATTGATTGAGAAGTTAGATTGATCTACTACGATCCAAGTCCTCTCAAATTAATTTAAAAATTGAGATAGATCGATCGAGAACAGATCATATTCAATCTACTTGGTCTTGGATTTTTATTAATCGTTGCTTGAATTTCGATCAATCGAGCTTGGTTTGGATTGATCAAGCGACAAGAGTTTCAACTTTAACTTATCAATTATAATATTGTTCTATGAATTTTTTAATGAGCATATTTCTAATTAGACCTTAACATAACATTAGAGTTTCAATATTTTCTATTTAAGCAATTTAATGCCTTTTGTTTTCTTAAAACACAATAGCATTAATCTTTTCATCTTAAACTTTCACTTTCAAATTACTTGGCAAAACAAAATCATATTTCTTTAAGCTTCATTCTTTAATTAATCTAACAAACATCGATGATTATGTTTATTTGGTTAATAAACCTAATTAATTTATGATATTTTGATTAAATGTTCATATATTTTCTTCTTTATTTTGTTCTTAAATTACTTAATCAAATAATTGTATATGTAATATTATAATTATTTGGTTTGATTATTTATCTTTAAAAAATCATCTTTATTTACCTTATGTTTAATCTACTTATTCTAAGGTTTCTAAATGATTTAATATTAACTGATATATTCTTGAATCTTCTAGTTAGTGTTATTCATTGTTAAATCTATTATAAATCACTCTTTGTACTTGTATTATTGTGCTAAATTTTTAGGTGTTGATTAAATGGGTTTGATTACTCGTATGACTTGAATTTATCATAACGTTGATATGAATCCGAACACCTTTCTTATGAAGAATGTGAAGCAAAGCAACGACTTCTAAGTTGATTACTTGAGATATTATCTTGGTAGGTAGTTTAAGTTCTAATATTATAATTAGACTTTATTTTCATAGTAGATAGTTAGTTGTTTCGATGGACTGTGAGTTTTTCTCTCAAGTTATTGTTGTAGTCTAAGTTATTTCTATTTAAAATATCATGTTTCAACTCTTTATTTTTTTTTCTGTATTATTTTATTTACACACGATTGCATGCATGTTTGATCACTTATAAAATTTTAATTTAACATAATTTGATTGTAAAATTGATACAATGAATCATCTTATTGTTATAATTTTAGATATTTTAGTCATTTCTTACTAATTTTAGTTTCTTAATAATTTTTTATAAGAAAAATTTAAGTTTAATCAAATTGAATCTTACCACCAGTGGTTGGTTAATGTTTGAAGAGGAAATATCACATAAAGAAATGAAAAAGAAGTGGAAAATAAAGTTATTAAAATCATTAAAATTGATTTAAAATGATTAAAATATCCATAAATATACTAGTAACATTACTAAAATATTATTTAAAATAAAGTGATTAATATATTCAATTTATAAAAATAAAATGAAATTATATTCTTTCTTCTAAATAATAATCATCCTAAAGGTTAAATCGGTCAAAATGTGCGAAAAATTCATTCATAAATTTTAATACCATTTTGCTCCTGAACAACCTTTTAATCATTGAAACTTAAACCAACATTGCTTATTGTATTTATATTCTTAATTTATTAGAATTTTTTTAACTTCATAAATTATAAGCTTTTGAGTTCCAAGAAATTAACTAATAAGTGGAGGGAATTATAATTTTTATAAATCTATTATAATATATTGTTTATGATAAGTGTGAGACATTACTTACAATATTTTTTTAAAGCTTGAATTTTTATCTCATGTAAAGTACACCATTTTATAATTTTAACATATTTTATTCTATTTGAATCATTTTTTTTTATTTTTTTTTTACAATACACATTTTATTTTTTAAAGAGTATCCAATGATTTTCTCCCAAAAAATTTAACCTAATTGATTGAAACTTTAATATTATGTCAAATTTAACATTTTAATTTAAAAGATTAATTTAATGAATAAAAATGTTAATAATTTTTATAAACTCAATGGTAATATCATCTATGATTAATATAGAACATTAATTCTAATATTTTTACATATATATTAACACTATAACGAAAAACATATCATTAAATTAAAGAATATTTCTTCAAAATAAATAATAAATATTTCTTTAACCTAGCCTACCATGTTAACTGGTAATACATGAATCTTTTTTTCCTAAAGAGATATGGTAGCTTAAGTGAAAATATTTTTTTTTATCACATATACAAAGTTAATCTAATTGTAAATTTCTAATTATGTAATTAGCTCGATATCTCCTTGTAAAGAGTCCCAACTCTCAAATGTTGTCTCCAAGAATCAGAATTTATTTCAATTAAAGGTTGACAAATAGATTAAGATAATTATCTTCGTTATAATGTATTATATTACTTAAATTTGGATATAATTTGAATCTAATTCCTCTAGTAATCTTATAGTAAAACTCATGTTATTTTCATTTAAAGTTATAAATTCAAATCACATACAAAATATTATTTGATAAAAAAAAATATTATGTCTGTTCATTTGAAAGTTAATTTACATTTTGAAATCAAAATAAAACAAGTTCAATTAAAAATATATACTTTAAAACATTTGAACTTATGTCATGTTTGGTTGGTAGTAATGTAATTGAATTAAAATTGATTCTTTATAATTTTATATTTGATTGTGTTATAAATTAGGAATAGAATGAAATGAATTCCTAAAAGAGAAAGAATAAGGATTTCATCCTACACTTAGGTGGCGTTTGGTTCGTGGAATGGAATCGGAATCGGAATCGGAATCGGAATGGAATGGAATGGAAAGGAAACAATTTTGTTTGGTTTGACCACTGGAATCAAGCTCAGAATCATGATTATAGCGTTTGGTTTGCCAGTGGAATGGAATGAAAAAAACTGTAAATAACCTTAATATCCCTACATGCTGTAAAGTTTAAATAATGTCATTTAATTACTATTTTTTCGTCAGACAAAATACATTATTGAAATCATTATTTTTCTAAATAAGTATTACTTAATTAAAAAGAAATATATTATTAAAATTATTATTTTTCTAAATAGGGTTTAGGGTTTTGAGGTTTGGGATGTGTGATTTAGGGTTTAGGGATTTAGGATTTGGGGTTATATTTGTAGGTTAAGGTTTAGGGTTTATGGTTTTAGGATTTGGAATTTAGGGTTTAGGGTTTTGGGATTTATGTTTTAGGGTTTTGGGTTTTGGGAGTTATGTTTTAAGGTTTAGGGTTTAGGGTTTAGAGATTTGGGGATTTGGGGTTTAGGGTTTAGGGTTTTAGGATTTAAGGTTCAGGGCTTAGGGATTTGGGGTTTAGGGTTTTAGGATTTGGAATTTGGGGTTTAGCGTTTAGGGTTTTGGGATTGATGTTTTTGGGTTTTGGGGTTTGGGATTTATGTTTTAAGGTTTAGGGTTTAGGGTTTAGGGTTTTGGGATTTGGGATTTGGGGTTTAGAGATTTTGGGTTTAGGGATTTGGGGATTTAGGGTTTAGAGATTTTGGGTTTAGGGATTTGGGGATTTGGGGTTTAGGATTTAGGGTTTTAGGATTTGGAATTTGGGATTTAGGGTTTAGGGTTTAGGGATTTGGCATTTATGTTTTAGGGTTTTGGGATTTATGTTTTAATGTTTAAGATTTTAGGATTTAGGGATTTGAGGTTTAGGGTTTAAGGTTTTAGGATTTTAGGATTTAGATTTAGGGTTTAGGGTTTTGAAATTTTGGGTTTGAGAATTTAGGATTTGAATTTAAGGTTATATTTTAAGTGAGGGTAAAATTGGAAAAAAAAAGTTTAGATGGGAATGGAATAATGATTACCAAGGTGGGAGAAGGAATTGTGATTCCTTTTCTTTTAGTAATCACATTCTATTCCGCCCTCCATTCCGTCCAACCAAACACACAAAATGGAAGGAATCAATTCTGATTCCATTCCATTCCCTCCAACCAAACGTAAGGTTAAGAATTATGATTCCATTCTTATGTAATATTTTTTTCTAATTTTATCCTAAATCTTAAAACCTTATACCCTAAATCTTAAATCCTAAACTTTAAACCTTATATTCTATATCTGAAACTATATACCCTAAATCCCTAAATCTTATTTAGAAAAATAATAATTTTAATAATATATTTTATTTTTTAAGTAATAATTATTTAAAAAAATAATGATTTTAATAATATATTTTGTTTGATGAAAAAATAACAATTAAATAATATTGTTTAAATTTTACAGAATATAGAGGTATTAAGGTAATATACAGTATTTTTATTTTATTTAAGTTGTAAACTAAACACTATAATACTCATTCACTCTTTCAATACAGTGGTCAAACCAACTAATATAATAGTAATATTGTTCAATTTTCATTCAATTTC
This sequence comes from Hippophae gyantsensis, assembly GCA_030763125.1. Lineage (NCBI taxonomy): Eukaryota > Viridiplantae > Streptophyta > Magnoliopsida > Rosales > Elaeagnaceae > Hippophae > Hippophae gyantsensis. Next base: position 39,081,017 of record CM061036.1, on the reverse strand, counting down.
ATTCTCATTCCTTTTCTATTATGTGAACCAAACGTCATCTTATATTATAACATTACGTGCTTATTTGGTTAGTTTTTAGTCGATCCTAATAGCGTTTTCGTAGATTAAAAAATGAAACTATAGATACCCTCACTTTAAAAATTGAACCAATTTTATGTAAAAACTTGTTTAATTTGTAGCCATTTTTCTTTCTTTCTTTCTTTCTGTTTTGTCTAAATCTACTCATATGACAAGTTTTAACAAAATATTAAAAATTTCACTAAATCTCAACAATTCTACACATGCATATTACTTTATGAGTTAAGGTGTTTGCATCCGCTCAAAGCCCAAATTAACGACCAAATCTGACATTGTTGAACGAAATGTTAAAAGAAGTTTGGCTCAATCCTACTTAAATAATTTTAAAATTGAGTTTAATCGTAAATATTTATGCTATGAATATGAACTATGCTCAAAATATGGTTAAGTTTTAATTTTGTAAAACATGCGTATATTTGACTATTTTAACATTATCTTATGATTTATTATAGTAGTTGAACTCACATATTGATTTAAAAAAATTCAAAATTCAAATAAAATTAAACACTAACTTACCTGAATGATTTTAGGGCAGGGCTTTTTGCTTTCATTTAGTTTAAAAAATTTCTTCCAATTTAAAAATATATGTAAGCTTACAAAGTTTTGTCTCAAATCTAAACCCAATGTTTTGAGCTTGGATAAGCTATGTTGAATAAAATTTAGAATACACTATTGAAAATCAACACCAACATAATAATTAAAGATGTAGAAAAATAAATGTAGTTGAAGAAGTAGAGAAATAAATGAAGTAGTTGAAGGTTGTAGGAATAAATGAAGTAATTGAAGGTTGTAGAAATAAATGAAGTAGTTGAAGGTTGTAGAAATAAATGAAGTAGTTGAAGGTTGTAGAAATAAATGAAGTAGTTGAAGGTTGTAGAAATAAATGAAGTAGTTGAAGGTTGTAGAAATAAATGAAGTAGTTGAAGGTTGTAGAAAAGAGAAGTGTGTAGATAAGATTTGTGTGGCTAGGATTATTTCTTAGTTTTATATTTGTGTGGTGTAGATTACATGGTGAGGACTATAAATAGCCTACCTTGCATTTGGTTTTATTATTCCATAAAAAACAAATAAGTCTTTGTATTCTTAGTTTGAGTGTGAGTTGAGAGCTTTCTCTTTGAGTGTTTGTATTTCTCTTCAATTTGTGAGTTGCCTTTGAAAGGTGTTATAGTGAGTATAATACAAGTAATTTGTTTACTTGTTTGGATCTAATATTAAAAAATTTAGAGTTGTGTATTCTAAATTTTATTCAACATACACAACTCTAAATTTATTACTATTGAATCCAAACAATTAAACAAATTATTTGTATTATACTCACAATAAAAGATACTATAACTTTTTTCAAAGACAACTCACAAATTGAAGAGAAACACAAATACTCAAAAAGAAAACTTTCAACTCATACTCAGACTAAGAATACAAAGAATTATTTATTTTTGATGGGATGATTAAACCAAATGTAAGGTAGATTATTTATAGTACTCACCATGAAATTTACAACACACAAATATAAAACTAAAAAATAGTTCTAGTTACACAAATATTATCTACGCACTTCTCTTTTCTACATCATTTAACTACTTTATTTATTTTTCTACATTTTTCAATCACTGCATTTATTTTTCTACATTCTTCAACTATTGTATTTATTTTTCTATATCCTTCAATTACTGTATTTATTTTTCTGCATCCTTAAAACACTTCATTTATTGGGTTGATGTTGATTTTTAACAAACTCTTTCATCCAAATTTTTACCTTTAAATATCCGATAACTTAACAAAAAGTACAACTCAAACTTTGTATCTTTATGATATATCCTCTCGTTTTAAAAAAAAATTATTTATTTCTCTTATCTCAATCTATATCATTCTTTATCTTCTTATTTTCTCTATGTTTTTCTCGTCTCATTCTATTTGTGTATTTTTAATTCATTTATGAAAACATTATAAATTTTATGATTAACAAAGTTTTTTTACTTTACAAATTACGGAAGAGAAAAAAATAGTAATTTTTGAATAAAGAAAAATAAATAGATTTATAAGAGAGAGAGTGATTCAAATGAGATAAAAATTTATTTTTTTAAAACAAAAAAAAGGAGGATAGTATTTTTCTTAGGCGACGAATTAGCTAGCCCCATTATTTTGGCAAATAGACAGTTAACCTCATTATTTTTGGCACGAGTCCAATTGATCTCAATTTTTTTTAAAAATAGCTAAATAAATATAAATTATGATTTTCTTATAAAACTAAAGAATGCATGTAAAAGATGCGTGAGCTTGTTTATCATAGGTATTGGTTGCATTTTAACTATTTTGGCACAAAATGAAGTTATAATATCCTTAATTTTTTTATTTTTAAATCAAAGTTTTTCTTTGTATTGTGAGAAAAAGAGATTCAAAACTTTTTATTACAAATAAATCTTTTTTTTTAATTTGTTATTTATTATTGCTTGAAATTACTAAATTAGTTTTAGTTAATTGAGCATGTATTTGACAAATGTATTTTTTTTTATGTATAATGTATAATTTTGATGACTTTATGTTAATTAGATGATGCTAATTATGGAACCTAATCGATCAAATTCAATAATTATATGATTAAAGTATCTATTTTGTAATAATTATGAGAATAAATTGATATATATTTTTTTTTATTGGATTTTTAATATTATATTAATAAGTATCGTAAAAAAATATTTTTAAAAAAAATTAGACAAGATAAACCGCTCTATCTAAATTTACTACACTAAACATATCTAATTTAAAGAAATAGGATTGAAATATCATATTTTGACTTTAGTCGTGGATTGATCGGTATATTCATGTGTATGTCATTGATGAAAAATTAAAAATGTATCTTTAATATGGAAGCATAATTTTTTTAAGAAAATTTTCATCTAAATAATATTTTTATATGATTTGAATATATATTATAACTAAAAAATAATAATTTTTATCATTAAATTACTAAACAAATGATTTTTTGAAAAGGTGTGTAACATATTAGGTATAAAAATTAAAATTGTGTGTAAGTTATAATTAAAGTTAAATTTTCTTTATGATGTAATTTTATTAGTAGTAAAAAGAGAATAATATCTTTATTTTAAAAAATATATATGACATGTTAATTATATATGAAATAAATTATGTAACCTCAAAATAGTGAGAAAGATTAAAAAATTATATAATATTTTCAAAAAGATAAAAAGTTGTATGATAAGTTTTATTTTTTTATTTTTATTGATTTATATTATAAAAATAAATAATTTTATTACAATATTTTATTTATATAAAATACTTAAAATTATAAAATTAATTATATATAGTAATAAAAATGATCGAAATCAGAGGGTCGTGGCACACCTCAGTCACCCACTCGTTGCACTCCTGCGTTTAACCTCACAAATTAGCTTCACATCTTACATAATATTCCCCCACTTCTAGATTTTTCACGTGTACATTTGTTTTTTTTAATTTAAACTATAAGTATCTATTTTATATTAAAAATTAAATAAAAATTAAGATTTAAACATTAAATATTTGATCAAGACCAAAACATGCTTATCAATTGACATGTGAAGGCGTGCTACCAATACTTAATTATTCTCTTTTCAATTGTAATAACAATATATAAAAACGCACTCTTTAAAGTTTGGAGTTTTTAGATACTATATATTTTATTCATATATTTTAGTGATGCGATTGATACAAGCGGCTTTAGTTATGAAATTTAAAAGTATGATAAATTAAATTAAAATTTAAAAAAAAATTTAAAAAATAAAATAATAACTATATATTTTATTGATAAAAAAATTAAATAAAAAAGAAAAAAAAATGCAAACTTGCCTTCACTCTATATTCTCTCTCTTCATTTTCGTCTCACTTTTTTCTCTCAATTTTATTTTTTTATTTTTTATTAATAAAAAATGACGAGAGAAAGGAAGGAAGGGAGGAAGGGAGGGAGGGAGGGAAGATGTTGTTATTTTAATATTTTTTATTAATAAATATATAATTTTTATTTTATCATTTAAAAAAATTAATTTTTAAAAATTTTAATTTAATTAATTATATTTTTAAATTACAAGATTAATAAAACTCATAAATATTATAAAGTATAATTCATTGCCTTATCATCTCAACTATTTCTCCCTATAAAGTAAGCATATTAACCTTCATATCTTAAATATCTCCGTTTTTCTAGGGATTTGGCACCATACCATAATCTACTTTTCCGATATAAATAAAACGCATATTTAGCAATATATTATTATTATGTACTCAGAATCCATAATTTCTTATCTAAATGAAGTGTACATGAACCTTACCAAACTGTAATTAGTAGTATATGGATTATACTAGGTATAAATTTTCCTCTAATCTTTAAGACGTATATATCTTTACGGGGTTTTTTTCTCATACACAATAAATCCACCATTAGTTTGCATGTTTTCAACATTTCACTTTTTTTTTTCAAAGAACAAACAAACATTATTTTTGTGGTTTAAAATAGATGATGAGTGAATTACAGTAAGTGAACCTAACATAATAACGGACTTATATGGTGTGCTATATAAACCCATTCCAATTTTTTGCAATTTTTTTATAGTGGTAGTATTTGTAGCCCAACATTAATTATTCTATTAAATTCATTTAATTAGAGTTGTTTATTTTTAAACAAAAGATTGACATCAATATTTCAAAAAGATTAGACGGTAATTGGTTTGAATAGAACATATAACTTAAAGTTTTAAATTTTTAATGACCTTAATACAAGATGAGTCACATCTCAACATCATTTTTTCGATTGAATGATAATTTATGTGGTTTAAATTTTACTTAAAATGAAAAAATAATAATATTATCTTTAACATCATTTAATAATAATATAAATCGATAGTAACAAGATTTGTTTATCTCTATGTATCGTAACTAACTTCTTATTTTTAGTTTAATATAATATAATTTTGTTGTTAGAAACAAGAAAATAATATATATATATATAAAAGAATAGAATCAATAGCTTTAATATATTACATAATTTATTGTACATAAATTAATGATTTAAATATCAACCATCAAGATAAGATAGTATAAAAAATTATGTAAAATATTAGGACCATTAATCCTATATATTACCTTGTATTTTGATTTGTATGTTAATTTGAATTTTGATATTTTTATTATATTTTGTTAATGTATATCATATTTATTAATATATTTTAATAAATTAATTTTATTCACTTATTTTTATTTAGTTTAAAAAATAATATTCTCCTTTTTTGCGAGTTATTTTTTTAATTATTAATTTTATCTATTGTAATATTTATTTATTTTTTTATAAAATTTAAAAAATAAATAGAAGTACGATAATTTCAAAATTTTAACTATATGTTTAAATATATAAAAATATTACTATGCAACCTAGCCCCTCTAAAACGTAGTTTCTGTCCGTCCCAGCCTAACATTTTTTTTTTCCTTTTTATATCAAATAGTGATTCTAGAAGATTACGGCCTTTAATGGAGGATTATCGTTATTTTAAAAAATGAAAGCTTAATTTGTGCTATTTTGTACTAATTAATTAAAATTAAATTAATAAGAGTTAATGGTCATAAAAATTAAGAAAGGAAAAAAGAAGTTAAAAGTAAACCCGACAAATGGTACTAATTCATTCAGTTACATTTCACATATATATCCTATCAAACTTTTTCAACATAATCCTCTAAACACACCTCTAAGAATAAGAATCTTCTTACCAACATCCCATTTCAAAGACCTAAGGGGATGACATTGCATGAATAAAGAGATGCAAAGTTGGGCATATTACATATACTTAAGAAAATCCCATGGTAGATATGGTTAAAATGTTATGCAATATTTATAATTATATTTTATAAGGTTTAGTTTGATATCATAAACTTTTTTCACCAATAAATTTTCATTTTTAACTTTCTTTTATGCTATGTACGTTATGTTTTTTTTCATATAACATAAAATAGTGCATGTTTTTTATGTCCAAAAATGTTGTGTACATATATTTTTCTTATATAATATAAAAAACATATATTTTTTAAAAATTAAAAATAAAATATTATAAAATTCTGATGGTTATTATAAAAACTCATTATAAGGATAATAAATATTACGCTAGAAGTTATTAGAAACTAAATTTTTCATAAGTTTAATTAAATTATTGAAATAATTATTAATTATATTTTTATATATTTATCATTTCTTCACGAGTGTATTTGCTTGTACCATACAAGTCAAATATTTGTATTTTAACGATCGAAATTATTAGACCTTCAATTCTGATATAATGCTAAAAATTATAAAAGAACTAATTTTTTTAAAAGATTAATCAAATATATATATATTGAATCATCAATCTCTACCAAGAGGATAACGAATTTATGGTTTTCTTTAATCTTTTCAAAGGAGGCAACATATATACGTAGGATAATTTCTTTAATATTAAAGTCGATCGGATATTCTTTTATTAATTAATGTTTTTTTTTCTAAATACTTTTGTTTATTTTTCTAGCAATTACTAGAAACCATATGATCATATATGCAAGCATAATAATCAAGAATCCTATGCTTGGAATCATCCTATTGTAAGTTTGAATGTCACGTAGTCACAGCATAACTTATATATCAATATATGTACGTACGTATTTGGACAAAATGATAGTCTAATTCGTTTAAGAGGGTGTGTAATTGAAGAATAGCATCTTATTCTAAAAATATTGGAAGTTATGCGCATAAAATAATAATAATAAAAGAAAGTGGATTTAGTTTAATATACTTAACAGTAAGTTTAACCGTTTGTCCTGAAATATGATATTTTTTTAATCCTTTAATTACTAAAAGAACATCCATTGTTGAATATGATAATTGATAAATTAAAATAGTAAATATTTAAATTTTCTAAAATTCAATTAGTAAAAGTGAGTCATGCTTATTTCTTCATCCTTATATATAAAAAGTAAGAAAAGTTGTGGTGGTAGTTTTTTTTTATTTTTAATTTTTGATCAAATTAAAATTATTACACTTATAATTATATATTGACATTAATAAAGTTTATATTTACATATTTAATGAATGAGTCGGATCTATCAATTTATTTATAAACGGTTAGTATTTATTTTGAACTAATCATTTTTTAGAGATAATATCATATTTCATATAATTAAAATAATAATAACTAATATACATTATTTTTAAATAAAAAATTAGATAAATTTGAACAAGTTATATATATTATATTCATGCAGAATTAACTTCTTAAATAATAACAATAATAATTAAAGAAATTTATTTGTGTTATTATGATATATATGACTTATTTATTAAATAAAATTATATAAGTCTTATCAATATTGTGTCAAATTAATCATGTTTATATTATGTTAATTAGATTATATATAAGTATCATAAATTATCACATATAATGTTCATAAAATAGTTATTATTGTATACTTTAATAAATTAGTTAATATAAATTTTAAGAATATCTTGCGACCTTTCTACAAAATTTTAATATAAATTTAATGTTAACTTTATTATAATAAAGATTATATTTAAAAACTTATTTTTTTAACTTTTATTTTCTAACATAAAAACTTTAAAATAATAATTATTATTATTATATATTTATCAAATTTAATCACCGACATGCAAATTCACTGTTACAAATCTAATTTTAAAATATGCCGTAAAATTGGGTCACATAGCATTTGAAACGCTTAATTTGTCATGCCAATATCATTAAATGCACAAATTGTGCTATGACAATTTTTTCTTCGAAAAAATAAAATTTTATTAAATATCAAGAAATCACAAATCAAACTAAAATTAAAAATATTCTTAAACACAAATAAAAAACCTTAAGTTTTGTCTTTTTTTTTCTTTAATTAACTATTACAACTGATATATTGATCATTATTTAAAAAAAATAAAATTAAAATTGTTAAACTAAAATTAAAAATATTCTTAAACATAAATAAAAAACCTTAAGTTTTATTTTTTTTTCTTTAATTAACTATTACAACTGATATATTGATCATTATTTAAAACAAAAAATCTTAATATTATATTATAATTTTCGTTATCTTTAATACTATAGATCTGGATGAAGATCTAATTCAAGAATCAAAAGTTCACTGAAAACAAGAAGAGAATGATGTTAATGAAGACTTGAAGAAAGAATTGTATATTGTAAAAAATAAAAATAAAAATACAATTTACCATTGATCCACTACATTATTTATATAGCAGGTATAACACAAGTTAATCATTTTATATGCATTAATTAATTCTTAATAAACTATTACAAAGAGTGTTAAGCTACATTCAAGTGTATGCAAGCTTCCTTAGGATTATTAGTGCTAACAGCGCCTCAAACTATTACTAAAACTGATGGTGGAGATAATACCAATAGTTTGAGATGAAGAAATAGAAAACTAGAGTTAGGCAAACACTTGGTGAATGCATAAACCACTTGATCAAATTAGGGAACATAATCGATTACTAGCTGGCCTTCAATAACACAATCACAGATGAAATGATAATCCACTTCAATATATTTCCTTTGAGCATGAAAGACTGGATTGTAGGCAAACGCTTTAGCACTCATACTATCAGTCAAAATTGTAGAAAGTCATGGACTAACTCCATCTAAAAGAGCTCTTAAAGAGGAAGGGTTATCAGGACCTTATAACTAGCACTAAGCTGACTTACTTGGTCGATGTGGGACTCCTCAACACCCCCCTCATATCGGACGGGGACACTATAAAGACCGATTGATCATAAGGTTGAATGACCGGGGTTGAACGTGTTGGGCACATCAATTGAACTTAAGGACCCGCTTTGATACCATGTAGAAAGTCATGACCTAACTCCCCCTAAAAGAACTCTCAAAGAGGAAGGGTTGTTTGGACCTTATAACCAACACTAAACTGACTTACCTGGTCGATGTGGGACTCCTCAACAAAAATCATAGGTGTTCCATACTAAATTTGCAACTCATGAAATAATAATTATAGCCATATAATCTCAGTTAAAGTAGTGGTCATAGCATAACACTCATTTTCAGTGCTACTTCAGGATACAACCTTTTGTTTAGAACATTGGCATGATACTAAAAATCTTCAAAAGTAGGCACAAAATGCACCAATGTTGCGTTTATCATCAGGACAACTCGCATAGTTAGCATTATAGTAAACTAATAAGTCCAGGCACTCAGGTTTAGTCAATGTCAAGCCAAATTGAATAATGTCTTTAAGGTACCTTAGGAGATGTTTAAGAGCAAACTAGTAAGTGTATATAGGTGAATATATAAATTAGCAAAGTTTATTTACAACAAATAAAATATCATGCCTTTATTATAGTAAGACATTGCAAGAAAACAACCAACTTTCTGTAGGTCGTGGCATCAATCAATTGGAGGTTTTTTTATTTCATGGAGTTTAGGTAAATAAAATGTAGAGGCAGAGTTTGGAATGCTTACCTTAATTATACCATAGATTATTTGGATTCAAAGGCTTTTAATGGAGTTAAAGATACACTTACTTCACTCATTAGTTATATTTTGTGACAACTTAAGTGTTGGATTTTTTTATTGAAATTCATGTGTTTTGTTCTCGTACAAAATATGTTGGCATTAATTTTCATTTTTTAAAGAACAAGGTAGTGGCTGATGAGTTTAATGTTGAATACACACCCTCATAAAAACATATTGTAGATGTCATGACAAAATTCCTCGACACTCAAGTTTTAAAAAATTGAGAACTAAGTTAACAGTCTTACCTAGATCATAAACTTAAGAAAACATGTTAGCTTATGAATATAAGAATGTAACTTTTGTGTTGTAAATAAGCCTTAAATGGGTTACTATGCCATTAAGATTCTCTTTTAAATAATTTGTTATAAACTACCATAAACATACACTTTGCATTATATTATTGACTAGTTATCCTGTACTTGTCTATATTATATATAGCTATCACAAATAATAAAATTGATGAGTTTCAATATCAATCTTTCTCGACATCAATTCTTGTTATCTATTCTTTTCGTTCTTGCTTCCATAAATGAAAGTTATATATATGAAATGAATTTTCCTTTTAGATGTAAAAAAAATTATTAATTAATATAAGTGATGATTTTATGATATAAATAACTAATATCATTACTATTATATGTTATATAAATGAATCATTTGGAAGGTAGGTATCTTTAAGATTTTTCTAATAAATATAATCACATCTTAAATATAACTAATATATCTATTAGTTAGATTTAGAAATGATTAACGAAAAAAGAAGCTAGATTTATAAATGCTTGAAACTTTGATGAATTTAAAAATCAAATACACCTATCTATATTACACTATAAATCACACTAAAAAAAAAATTAAAAAAATATCTTTATACTTTCAAATAATAAAATATTTTTTTTCTTTTATTTTTTATTTTCTTGTATATTCCTTAATTTATATAAGATATTAAAATTTAATTCATAATTTTTTTTAATTCATACAATTTAATTTATAATATTTTTAAATTTAATAAATTTAAGCCAAAATTTTAGTTTATATTAAATTGATTTAACGACGTTATATTTAACAATCATATAATTGAAAGATTGATGACTAAATTATAAAATTTGTTATACATTTAGAATCAAATTATACTTATTTGAAATTATGGACCAAATTAATTAAAAATCAAGTTTTTACAATTTCATAAAAAATATATAACACAATTAAATCAATTTAACATAAATTAAAATTTTTGACAAAATTTAGAAACCTTAGCAACTAAATTGCGTGAATTGATTAGAGACCAGACTGTAATATCTTAAAAAAAGTTAAGGACCAATTGAATATATATATAAGACTATTTTATTTTATATGTTTTGGGAAAAATTAAACTAAGCACCTTCAATAAAATATTTTTTCATATTAAACTCAAAAATTTATGTTCAATATTTTAATCATTATTTATTTGCCATAAATTTTAAATATATTATAAAAATTAAACAAAAAGAAAATTAAGATATATATTAATTTATGTATTGGGGCGGAGCTTAGTTTGGTTACACCGAACTATTGCCCGTCTGAATTTTTTTTAAAATTAACTAAATGAATACACTTTTTATTTTATTTTTTTGTGTATTATTTTATATATCACCTATAAAATTTTAATGAAATTTAAGTTATTTTTTACTATTTTATTCATTTTTTCACGTAATCATTCCTACGTTTATGTTGATTATTAGTTACACATACAATTAACAATAAAACAAAATGAAACAAAAAATTTACCTCAAAATAATTTGCATATATAATATAAATCTTATGAAACATGATATTGTTATTTAGTGGAACCATTTATCCAAACCATTCATTTTTATAAAAAAAAAGTATAATAATTGATCTAGGACTAAATCATTTATGTTACCATTAGAAGTATATAACATATAACATTAAAATATCATCTTTTGATTTTTATTAATACAAGTATTTCATTCATAAATATATATCATGTTATAATTTTTTAAAATCATGACTTATAATATAGTGGAACCAAAAATTAGTTCAAATGTATAACTTTAGTCGCTCTATAACAATAAACTTCCCTTATTTTTCTTTTCCGCCTCAAAAATTTTAATAATGTTTTTCTCTTTCAATTTCAACATTATGTCGAATTACATTACTTGACATCTTATTTCAATAATCTTTAGAATTTATTTGAAATCTTCTAAAAGTTATAATACTTCTTTTTTGTTACTCTTATTAGTTTTTTTCTTATTCAATTTTCTTTATTTATCAATTTTAAATTGTTAATTAAAATATATCTTTAAGTTGAATACTTAAATTATATCTTATATTTTAGATTTTAATATGTTTATTTTATTTTGAGTTTTAATCTCCGATTATAAAGATAATTAATAAATTTTATAATAGATAGTATATTATATGAGGGTTTATTTTTTTTTATAGATTTTACGAGACAGACATATAAAAGAAGAAGATGATGAATATGTAAAGAAGAATTCTTGGGGGAGGAAAAAGGGATAGATGGGTAGGAGTTGGGTCGGTCTACAAGGGCGCACCAAAATATGGCATCCGAATCAGACCATTTTTATGGCTTGTCATTGGGTCTATGCATTCCAAGGCTATTATATTATCTTGGTGGGTTACTTTTGCTTCCTCTCTGATATTCTACGTGGAAATATATGTTTCTCTATTTTGAACCACTATATTAATTTGTTTTTCTTTTAATTTTCAGACACTATTTTGTCTCCAAGAATAAAATTAATGGATATATTCCTTTGTTGATAGCAATACCAAACAAGTTATCATGATGTCTGTACAAAATTTTACTTAAAAATGATATAATTATTTTTAGATGTAAATGTAATAACTCATAATAAACTCCTATCATATTTATACTTAGGATGGAGAGAAGGTAGATAAAAATGTATGAGTCAGCAACCTCTAGCTCGCACGCCGTCAATTTTCCACATTGTTATTGATGCTACAATTATGAGTTAAGTCTTGTCCTCTTTGTATTTTCCTATTGTATTTATTTATTTATGTGTTTGTGTTTATATTTTTTAAGTTCAAATTTACATATTTTAAATGTTATTAAAAAAATTAATTTTTTTTAATTATATAAAATTAAATATTATTGCTAACATAAATATAATGATATAATAAATTAAGATAATTATATTATTTGGTAAAATAATATGTAATTTCTATAGAAATTATCTATCTTATATAACATCCACTAATTTCTACTCTCTTTTTTGCGGCTAAGAATCCACTAATTTATACTTGTACTACTACTCAATAAGTTATTTCTTATTTATTTATTGAAGAATCTCATTATACTTGTTATGTACGAATATATTAGTATTATAGTTGTTAGCATCTTCCTCTTTTAATTTGAGCTCAATTAATACCCAATTATCCAAAAAACAAAAATGCAGATTATATTCATCTCATTATTAATTATAATATTGAACCAAATTTCATCTATAAACAAAATATCAAAAAAGATTCATATGCTAATATAATTTTGTTTAAAAAATATATTTTCATATGATTTTGCTGCATTTTCTTGGTTTAATAGGAAAACTACGTATCCATTTTCTTAATAGCATACTAGTTTTCGATATAGTATTTAATATATAATATAGTTAGAAGTTTTAATTTAAAATAAGGAGATAAAATATATATATATATACTTGCTATCAAATTACAAAATAAACGGTAAAAACATAAACAGATAAAAGATTGCTCGGATAAAACAAGTGTATAATAATTGAATCTCTTTTAGTTATCCACACTTAGTGGAAATCAGGCTGGTCTAATTATATACCACATTTGTGTACTTTTTTCTCAATTGTTTGAGCCAATAAGCAGTTATTTCTTTACATCCTTATGGAGCCATTTATTCTAATCTAATCCTCCATCTCCATTTCATACTCACCAAGTATCACAATACCAAGTTCTATTGGTAAATTGTACAATCAAAAAACACTAACTGGCAACTTCATATCCTAACCACATACACATAAAAAAATAAAAAGAAAAAAGAAAAAATGTTGAATATATTTTGTATTTAGACCCCACTTCCCTCCACTTTAAATTAGAAACCTCTTTCAAATCTTAGTGAGATCATGTAGGCTGAGAAGCTATCAGAAACAGTGGTGGATTGGTGTAAAGTTTTGTAAGGTTTCCAGGGAAGAAGAATCTGAGACAATATTGCTTTCAAGTTTCAAGTGGATCAAGAAGACAATATTTGGCATAATTGGTTAGGATATTTTAGAATGTGCTTTAGAGCATCATTACAAGAACCTCAATCAAGTTTCTTTTCCATGTCCATAAATTTGTCATCGTGGCTCTCAAATGAACACTCACAATCTCTTCACTTCTTAAACCAATCACAAGAAGAACATAAGATGGTGAAGTTCTCTAAACAATTTGAGGGACAATTGATTCCTGAATGGAAAGAAGCTTTTGTTGATTATTGGCAACTTAAGAAGGATATCAAAAAAATACATCTTCTTAATAGTAGTTGTAACAATCACAATCCCAATTGCAACAACAACCAAAATAACACTTTGTCCAATACCCTTTTGACATCTCTTAAAAAATTCAATCTCTTTGGTCATCAACATAAAGATCATGAAGTCATTCATGTACTGAAACTTTTTTCTCTCTGCCTTCCTTGTCTACTTTTCTCACTGCCCAGAAAAATATTTGTGGGTTTTTTTTAACATACTATTAATGTTATTGTGTCTAATGATTAACAGGTTCATAAGAAGTTAGCCTCATCGGTTAGTAAAGCAGATGTGTATGAAACTGAATTGTTGGAGCAATTTGCTGATACTAATGCTGCGAAAGACTTCTTTACATGTTTGGACCTTCAACTCAATAAGGTTAATCAATTTTACAAAAAGAAGGAAAAAGAGTTCTTGGATAGAGGAGAGTCCCTCAAGAAACAGATGGAGATTCTTGTTGAGGTCAAAACTGCATTTGACCAAAACCGCCGCAAAGGCTCTTCCTCCGACGACTCCAAAGAGGATTCCTCCATCTCTTGCACAATATCTTGTGGTATATGTTTTAGCCCTTTTTATTTTCTTTTTTGTAATATCAAAGCAGATTGCATTTTAAGCATAGCACTTCTGCAATTGTAAATTCAAAGTTAGTGAAACATAGTATTTGTATATGGCACGAGATGGATACTATGCAAATTAGCAGATAGTAATTAGAATATAGTAACTAGTACATGTTAAAATGTCATAAACCCTCGTTCAAATCTCTCTTCCCGTGTTTGAATTCGAATGAAAAATTGATGAGGCAACTATTGTAGTTTATTTTTTTTAAAAAAATACTGTTGTAGTTTATTGTTTTTGATTCTCATAGTTCTTTGATTTGATGCAGAGGAGGAGTCTATTAAGGAAAGAACAGAACAAGAAGAGCTGCAAGAAAATAGCATAGATGAGTTAGAGAAAAATGAAGTGTCATACACAGAAGAGTCACCAAGGTCAGATGAAGTTGGAAAATCAACGAGAATAAAAAACTTAAGAACTCTCTCTGGACATATGTTCAATATTCAAGGGAAGAATTTAAAGATCAACATTCCTCTGACTACACCATCACGTACCTTCTCAGCAATAAGCTATTTAGTGAAGGAAGATCTGGTTAACCATTCGAAAAGATTTGCTACAGAAGGCAATAAGCTTCACGTCAATAAGACAAACCTTCATCATGCTGAGAAAATGATCAAAAGAGCTTTTGTTGAGCTCTATAAAGGGTTGAATTATCTTAAGACTTACAGGTATTTTCTCAAGTTTTTATAACAATTAACCATAAAACTTCAAATAACTCACTCAATTTATTTCTAATTTAGAGTTAATTAAATTTGAGGTGAATTTCAGGAACTTAAACATGCTTGCTTTCATAAAGATTTTGAAGAAGTTCGACAAAGTAAGTAGTAAATGATAACTTTCATTGTTTCCTAAACATAGTATTATCGTCATAGTATGTTGAACATGTGTAATTAAAATGAATTTCTTTGTTATTTTTTTTTAGATTACTGAAAAGCAAGTGCTTCCTGTTTATCTAAAAGTAGTTGAGAGTTCATATTTCAACAGCTCGGACAAGGTAATTTTCATACTTATAAGAACGATATCGAGTTTTTCTGATGTTACATTATTGTTTAGATGATGTTTTTAAAGTTGGTCAAAAACTTTATCTGTGAGACAATTTTAAGTGGACACTGAACCAACAGTTCATGTTTTCATAGTGGGTTTACATTCATAATAATCTTACTTTAGATTTTCTTGTCTGAAACATTAAAATTTTACACAACCACAACTTTGTAAACTTGTAAAAGTTGCTTATGAGTTTCAGAAATGTGTACAGGTAATGAATTTAGCAGATGAAGTTGAGGATCTATTTATCAAACACTTTGCTGGAGAAGATCGGAGAAAGGCCATGAAATACCTTAAACCTCATCAGCATAAAGATTCACATTCAGTAACTTTCTTCATTGGTGAGTTCATAGTATTTGATTTTTAAATTAAAAGAATAAAATTCTGTATTAAAAATAACTCAAAGTTTTCAGTGGACAACTTTAAGCTTGTACACTTTGTGACATTATAAGATTTACAGCAAAAGTAAAGTTCGATTAGGCCACTATACTTTGTTTTTTTTTTTTTTTGTGTGGACAATAAAGCACAGGCCCCATCCTAGGCCAGAGTCATCTTTAGAAGAAATTGTAGTACAAGGTTGAAACCTAAATGAGGTCCATCAAAAACTATGATTCAGCTTACTTATTTACTCAGTGAGGCACCTAGTTAGGTGCATTGAGACATGAGTGAACAATCCACTTTACTACAATCCACCATGAAGTTAAATATAAAGTAACTATAAGTTATGTTACTTGAACTCTTTCTAGGCGACATGATATGGACATAGATGTGAGTATTCGGACACTCCAATTTAGTGTAAATTTATAAACAAAAAATTAGAAAAATTAACGTATCTGATACCCAGATATGTATCCAAAATTTACGTCTCTCGGTGTCCTAAAAGAGTACTAATAACATAAAGGACAAGATAAGGTTTTAAGTTTAACTTTGCCTATCCTAAAAATGAAGGGTGAAAAAACAATTATAGGCGCATATGAATTAGCCCCTATTATGTAACATATTAAGAAATTATTTTGATTTAGTATGTTTGTTTACGCTTTTGATTGAGACTTTGTAAAAGAACTTTTCACAGCAAATAAGCTTTTATGAAACAAACAGTTTTCAGAGCCCGAAAATCATATTTTGTGCTTCCTCACATAAAGACAATATGTCAAAAGCTTAACAGAAACAATAAGTCCAAAGAACTTCTTCCTAAAGTCACTTTGTCTTGAAACCACTTTTGACAGAAATAAGCCCAACAGACACTTGGTTTCATTCTTGAAGAATATCAAACATCAATTAATACCCAAATCCTAGTTAAGTGATTGTTATAACTAATGAAAAACAGGAACATATATAGTTGTGTGTGAAAATTGACATGATTTTCTTTGATTTAACAGGGTTATTCACCGGATGTTTCATTGCACTCTTTACTGGCTATGTCATTATGGCTCATATTACTGGATTGTATAGAAGGCAGCCAAACTCAGTCTACATGGAAACTGTTTATCCAGTTCTTAGGCAAGTACTATTTTTTCATGTACAACATAAAGATGTCCTATATTTGCTTCAATGTCAGCTAGATACTAATAGAACTGGTTTCTCTTCTTTTTTTTGCAGCATGTTCAGCCTAGTGTTTCTGCACTTCTTTTTGTACGGTTGCAACATCTATGCATGGCGAAAAACTCGTATAAATTATAATTTCATATTTGAGCTTGCACCAACCAAGGAACTAAAGTATAGAGATGTATTTTTGATCTGTACCACATCAATGACTGTTGTTGTTGGTGTTATGTTTCTTCACTTGTCATTACTGACAAAAGGATATTCATATGCTCAAGCTCAAGCCATCCCTGGTCTTCTTTTACTGGTAATTTATTGATAGCAGGTTACACTAGTTTACAACGAAAGATGAACTAGACCTTATCACCTTAGTCTTTCTAATGTTAAATATTTGACCTCCTTTAACGTGTTGTACAGGCATTTTTACTACTACTTGTGTCCCCTCTCAATATTGTGTACCGGTCAAGCCGTTACCGTTTTCTCTGTGTGATGAGAAATATCTTCTTGTCACCCCTCTACAAGGTATTTCCCTGCTTAAACTTATATCAAGAAAGATAAAATTTGTTAAACCAATCAAATTTTTATCCTAAATGGCTTGTTTTTGCTATCTTAGGTTGTCATGCTGGACTTCTTCATGGCTGATCAACTTTGTAGTCAGGTAGGTTTTACCCCTAACTGCAATAATTGATTGAATTGTTATTTTTTTAGTAATCAGTATTTGGTATGCTTCGATTTAAATGACATTAAATTTAACCTATTGAATTATGTAGGTCCCAACATTCCGGAACCTCGAGTATGTAGCATGTTACTACATAACTGGAAGCTACAAAACTCAGGATTATGGATATTGCATGAGGACCAAACATTATAGAGATCTAGCTTATGCAGTGTCCTTTCTACCCTATTACTGGAGGGCAATGCAGGTTTAGTACAACTCTTTTTTGCTTCTTAGCTTATATCAGTATTTGTTTATTGTAACTGAAAAACTGAACTTTTCAAAAGCATTTCAAGTGATAAAAATTGATCTGATAAAGCCTTTTTTTTATCCGGGTTTGCAGTGTGCTAGGCGTTGGTTCGATGAGGGAGAGACAAGCCACCTAGTAAATCTAGGCAAATATGTATCAGCCATGTTAGCTGCAGGAGCAAAAGTTGCTTATGAGAAAGAAAAAGGTGTTGGATGGCTCTGTCTTGTTGTAGTGATGTCAAGTTTTGCAACATTGTACCAATTGTATTGGGACTTTGTAAAAGATTGGGGTTTGCTTCAACTTAATTCAAACAACCCTTGGCTTAGGAACGAATTAATGCTCCGGCGAAAGATCATTTACTACTTCTCAATGGTATATGTCATGACCATTCTCTGATATGCACTTTAGGCTAATAAGATTCAAAGAAGCCATTGGCATACAAAATGGCAAAAAGAAAAGTTAGAGCACATAATCAAGAATGTAAAAGCCAAAAAAAGATACGAGGATAACAAAACATTCCTCTTTTGACTTAGCAAGTGGAGACTTAACAAATTCCATAAAATAAGAAGATGCTAAGTTTAATAAACATAAGATAAGATGAGAGAATTTAAATATATATTGCTTGAAATCGATTTCACACATTTATAAACGGGATTCGATTTTTTCTCTGCTTCATCAAATACAATGTTGAACAATATTTTGGTGTGTTATGCAGGGATTAAACCTTATTCTAAGGCTTGCTTGGTTACAAACTGTTCTTCATTCAAGTTTTGAACACGTTGATTACAGAGTAACTGGACTATTCTTAGCAGCACTTGAAGTCATTAGAAGAGGGCTTTGGAACTTTTACAGGTAAAACAAACATGCTAAATTTATGCACACATTTTTGTTAACAATTGAACATGAATTGGAATTATGTCCTTCTCAGTAAAATAACCAGAAGAATTGTCCTAATGGTCCAGGTTGGAGAATGAGCATCTAAATAATGCTGGCAAGTTTAGAGCAGTTAAGACAGTACCACTACCTTTTCATGAAGTGGATGACCAAGATTGATACCCATTAAGAAGAGTTGAACACGAAATTCGATTCGGGATCATCCATCAAGTTCATGTAGTAGGAAGGAAGCATGTTGAACTAATCCAAGTTGATGGAATGAAAAATTCAACTTTGTTTATCTAATTACTTCAGTGCATTTGATGAACATAGTTCATACTTGTATAAAAAGAAAAATATTCCGCATCAATCAAAAAAGAAAATTGTGCAAAGCGCAATTGCGCTACGAAATTTACTCTGTCTAAATTATAGGGGTTTTTTTTTCCCTCGTTTTCTAGAGGCTCTAGTGCAATCCTCGGCGTCGTTGTTCTGAGCTTTCTTCGCGAGAACGTAGCAAAAATACCAACCCTAATTTGCCACTAAATCTCGGTGAATCACGAAACAACATTAGCGAGCTCATCACCAAGTTCCACCAGGAAGTCTATGTCCTCCATCACACCATAGAAGTCTTCAGCAAGTGTCTCCATCCTAAGAGTGGAAGAAGATTTTGACAACTCCGCCTCTGATGTTCCAGCACCAATTCTCCGTCAAAACAAATAAGCTTCTCAAAATTGCTCTGTTCAGCTATCTTCTTACCTTCAAAAAGTACTGATTCAAATTCTGCTTTGGAAATAAACTACACAATTTATAAATACTAATATATTTCACATAATTTAATATCGAAATACGTGTCCACGAGTATAATAAAAATTTAACAGTGAAGTTTATGTCCGTCCAAATAGAGACAAAGAGAAATACTCTGATAAAAAACGTCCATATATCTCTCTTCATCGTTTTCTTCATTATTAGCATGAGAATCAATTATAGTAGCAATCCTCATCACGAAAGAGAGTTAGCTTGAGGTTGAAGCTCCCTATCCAACAGATCCAGTTCTCAACTCTGCCTCACTAGTTCTCACAAATTGTTTGATCCAATTGTCAATTTTGATCTGAATTTCGCCAACCATTTTTATCCAGTTCTCAGCTCGTCCCTCTCCCTCCTCCGTACTACGAGTACGATCTTCTTTGATTGACGATTAGATTTCATTTTTCCAAGAGTCATTAATTTTTCAATTTCATGTTAAATTGCAATATATGTTCTTTTTATCAGTGATTTGTTTGTTTTCACTTTGTTTGCTCGTTAATTTTATTAGTTTGTATTTATTATGATCGGTTTTGATATATATGATATATTAATTAACATGCAAAATTTTAACATTATGTTTGGATTTGTGTATCATGGTGATATAGTTTGACGTGTTAGCCTTAATTCTCTTATGTATGAGTTATGGTAAGGTATAGTAATCACTGTTTTTCAATTCCAAAAACACTCATATAGAAAGTAAACTCTAATGAAGAGAGGTTTTAACTTATCTAATTATTTGATTTTCAAGTTACATTATAGAGATGTGTTTTTTAGTATTGTTAGACTTTGAAACCAGGCCTAACTCTGAACCCAAAAGTTAGCTTGTGGATTAGAGGATTGATTAGACTTATAAGGAGCATTCTTGCCTTACTCTTAGCCAATGTGGGACTTAACATCCCCCTCCACATCGGCTAGAGTCCGGATTGACGGTCTGATGCAGACGAGCCAATGAGTATGAAAGCGCAAGCTGATACCAACTTAAACTGAGCCTAACTCTGAACCCAAAACTAGCTTGTGGGTTAGAGGATTGACTAAACTTATAAGGAGTATTGTTGCCTTACTCTTAACCAATGTGAGACTTAACAGTTAGTGTGTATAATTTTAGAAACCGTGGAGTGTTGTTTTTCTTTTATTAATGTAGTATGATTTTACTTATCATTTATTTTCTTTAATTTGTTAATATATCTAACATGGAGATTTTTATTTAATGAGCATGGTAGAGTATTTAATGAGTTGTTTATTCTGATTTTTTAAATTTAATTATTTTTTTCTTGGATTATTTTACTAGATAGGTAAAAAAATATATTATTATTTATGAATTATGTATCATGCTAGATATATTATGTGTTATTTTATTATATTTATTCATTCATTAGGTTATCCATACATGATATTAGAATTAACAAATTATATTTTCTTTTGTTTTAATAGAATATTTTGTTATTATATAAAAATAAAAAATATGTAGGTGTTCATTTTGTCATACACTTTTGTTCAGTTGCAAAACAATTCACTGTTCTTAATAGTAAAAATCATCACATAATAATACTTTAAAAGTCATGTTTACAAAGGGTAAGGTTACATGCTTATAAAGGTCATAACTTTAATAAGTTTGTACAATAGTAAGATAATGTTTATGAGTTAATTAAAGGTTTATTTCTTTCTATTATAAAAATTATATTTAATTATATAATATAATTTTTATAAATTAAATTTTATTTTTAACACTATTATATAGAATATATATATACATATATTTGTATTTTTGAATGTTTAAAAATATATTGTATATATTTTTTAATATATATATTAAAAATTAAAAGTAGAAATATGTTAATAAATAATAAATATAAAAAAGGGTAAAGTTTATTACTATCTAAATAGTGGGAAAAAAAAAACAATAAAAGAAGGAAAATTACTCTATTTCTCTCGTAGGAAAAAAGTGTGCATTTCTTTTGAAGCTAATAAAGTTGATCATTTATCTAAAAGTGGTCGAAGGAGTGAAAATTCACTTAAGGCCCATGTGTTGAGTTTTTTTTTTTCTTTCCTCCTTTCTTTTCTTTTCTTTTTTCCTAATGTCACAGTAGGTTTTGTGTTTAAAAAATGACTACAAATTTACAATAATGATAAATCATTAAAATATCAACTAAATAGTAACCTTTATGGACTTTAGTTTTCGTTAAATGATAAACACACAATTATTTATATTGAACGAAATTCAAATTCATTTTAATACTCATTAACACATTTATAATTTTACTACAAATCAATAATTGAGTACTATGTGACTCCTAATAACTCAAACATGTAAATGCTGATGAGAGGTGTCCAATTTCTGATGAGCAATGAAAGTTTGATCCACTTATTCTTGGAGTGTGAAGCAACAAAAAATGTTATTATATCTATGATACATGGTCTTCAAACTGTGGAAATACAAAATAATAACTTTAAATAAATGTTCCAATGCTTTAAATAGAGGCTATGTGATTATGATAAGGGAGATGATGGTTTGTGTGTGGTGTTTTAAACAATTTGATTTATTTGGAAAGCAAGATGTGATTTCATATTCAACCAAATTTTTTTTTATTGCTAATTACTATTCTTAGAATAATTTTTTTTTATAAATTTAAATTAATTACAGTTTGTTAAACTATATATCATTTAACCATTCATCAATGACATATAATTTCACATAAGACAATAAAATTAATAAAAAATATAACTTATTTTCCTTCTATTAAGATTTAAAAAAAAATCAATATTTCATATAAACATTTTTAGAATAATAAAATAAGTAATTTATACAATCATTTTTTTTGAGTAACATTAAAGTAGGCATGGATGCCTACTGGGGTTAGGGAGGATACGTGCTTGGCCTAAAGAAGATAGGTGTTTAATTAAAATAATTTTAAGTCACTTAATACAAAGAAATTGATCGATTAAATAAGATAATATTATGAACTTAGATATTCAACTCTTTAAGAATTCAATAGATAGATATCATTTTGAAAAGTTATAACTTGTTTTGACCTTTTAAAACTACTTCTTTGATTTTATCTGAAACTAAGACCCAATTATCTTCCATGAGTGTTTACACAATAAACTTTGTATCTCCTTTTATGTAAATTTCTTTATAATTTCTAGTGAATGCATGATGTATTGTCACATTGAAAGCCAAAGCTTCCACAATATTCACAAATGTAGTGAATAAAGGATTGTACCCAGTGTAAGTTATGTTACATGTATAATTTGAATTCGTGAATTCGATTACTATTTGATCATTTTTTCAATTAGCATCAACATTATACTTCATTTTAGATTTTGATAGAGGTTACCAATTTGAAGAAATGTAGACCAAAATATCCTCTTTTAAAGAAGCATTGTCGTGTTTCTCATCAAGTAAAACTTTATTGACTTCTTTAAGTCTTGAATTAATGAAAGATCACATGAAAATTGTGATTTAAAATGTTATTAATGAATTTAATCTTGAATTAATGAAAGATCATATGAGAATTGGGATTTAAAATATCATTATTGAATTAAATCTTGAATTAATGAAAGATCACATGAGAATTGGGATTTAAAATGTAATTGTTGAAAATAATTTGATTCAAGAGATATTAGATTTTTTTGTTTTTTGTTTACTTGTTAATTTTATTAGTTTCTATTTATTATGAATATGGATTATATATTAATTAACATGCAAAATTTTAACATTATGTATGAATTATGGTAAGGTATAGTAATCATGCTGTTTCAATTCCAAAATGTGTGAAATCAAAGTAAACTCTAATGAATAGAGGTTCTAACTTACATTATGATTTATTTGATTTTCATGTTACAGTATCTTTTTAGAGATGTGTTTTTTAGTATTGTTATAGTATGTATAATTTTAGAAACAATGGAATATTATATTTTATTAGTTGCTTTTCTTTTATTGTCTTATGATATTTTTTATCATTTATTTCCTTTTATTTGTTATGGTGAAGAATATATCTAACATATAGATTTTTATTTAATAAGCATGGTGTAGTTTTTTATTTGTTATTTATGTCAATTTTTTAAATTTAATTATTTTTTTTTGAATTATTTAACTAGATAGGTAAGAATAATATTATTATTTATGAATTATGTATCATGGTAGATAATTATGGTTCATTTTATTATATTTATTCATTAGGTTATACATACATGATATTAGAATTAGTAAATTATATTTTCTTTTGTTTTAATATAATTTCTCTTAAAAAAAGAGTAAAACATTATAGGTGTTCATCTTGTCATGCACTTTTATTCAGTACAATTCACTGTTTTTAATAGTAAAAATCATTGTATTTAATAGTAAAAATCATCACATAATAGTACTTTAGAAGTCATGTTTACAAAGGGTAAGGTTACATGCTTATAAAGGTCACAACTTTAATAAGTTTGTACAATAGTAAGATACTGTTTATGAGTTAATTAAAGGTTTATTTCTTTATATTATAAAAATTATATTTAATTATATAATATAATTTTTATAAATTAAATTTTATTTTTAACACTATTATATAGAATATATATATATATATATATATATATATATATATATATATATATATTTGTATTTTTGAATGTTTAAAAATATATTGTATATATTTTTTAATATATATAAATATATATATTAAAAAATTAAAAGTAGAAATATGTTAATAAATAATAAATATAAAAAAGGGTAAAGTTTATTACTATCTAAATAGTGGAAAAAAAACAAAAAACAAAAAAGAAGGAAAATTACTCTATTTCTCTCATAGGAAAAAAGTGTGCATTTATTTTGAAGCTAATAAAGTTGACCATTTATCTAAAAGTGGCCGAAGAAGTGAAAACTCACTTAAGGCCCTCCTTTCTCTTCTTTTCTTTTTTCTTAATGTCACCAGTGGGTTCTGTATTTAAAAAATGACTGCAAAATTACAATAAGGATAAATCATTAAAATATCACCTAAATAGTAACCTTTATGGAATATCGTTTTGTTAAATAACATTATATAAACACACAATTATTTATATCGAAATTCAAACTCATTTCGATACTCGTTAACACATTTATATTTGTACTATAAACAATAATTGATTACTATGTGACTCCTAATAATTCAAACATGTAAATGCTGATGAGAGGTGTGCAATGAAAGTTTGATTCACTTATTCTTTAAGTGTGAAGCAACAAAAAAATGTTATTATATCTATGATACATGGTCTTCAAACTGTGGGAATACAAAATAATAACTTTAAATAGAGGCTACGTGATTATGATCGTGGAGATGATGGTTTGTGTTTGGTGGTGCAAACAATTTGATTTATTTGGAAGGCAAGATGTGATCCCATATTCAACCAAATTTTTTTTTTGTTGCTAATTACTAATCTCCTAGTTACAAATTCTTTTGATAAATTTAAATCCATTATATTTTGTTAAATTATATCGTTTAAACATTCATCAATATCATAGAGTTTTCACATGAGACAAGAAAATTAATAAAAAATATAACTTATTTTCTATCTATTAAGATTAAAAAAAAACAATATTTCATGTAAATATTTTTAGAATAATAAATAAGTAATTATCCAATCATTTGTTTGGACTAACATTAAAGTAGGCATATATGTTTCACCTAAGAAAGATAGGTGTTTAATTATAATAATTTTAAGTCATTTGAAACAAAAAAATTGATCGATTAAATGAGATAATATTATCAGCTTAGATGTTCAACTCTTTAAGAATCCAACAAATAGATATCATTTTGAAAAGTTACAACTTGTTTTAACCTTTCAAAACTACTTCTTTGACTTTATCTGAAACTAAGACCCAATTATCTTCCATGAGTATTTGCACAATAAACTTTGTATCTCCTTCTATGTAAATTTCTTTATAATTTCTGGTGAATGCATGATCTATTGTCACATTGAAATCCAAAGCTTCCATAATATTCACAAATGTAGTGAATAAAGGATTGTACTCGGTGTAAGTTATATTGATCATTTTTTCAATTAACCTTAACATTATACTTCATTGTAGATTTTGATGGAGGTTACCAATTTGAAGGAATGTAGACAAAAATATCTTCTTTTAAAGAATCATTGACGTGTCTTTCATCACATAAAACTTTCTCGACTTCTTCAAATCTTGAATTAATGAAGACCATATGAGAATTGGAGTTTAAAATGTCATTATTGAAAATAATTTGATTTCAAAGATACCAGATTTGCTCAAACATTATTAGGAATAAGAGAGTAAAATGATGGTAAGGTATATCACTTGAAAGTTTGTAAAATATGGACCTGATTAACCTAGAGGGGGGTGAATAGGTTATTTTTAATTCTTACTAATTTATAATTTAATAACCTAAACAAAGCGGCCAGACATGCAATCGTGTGTAAAAATAAGTGTGGAAATAAAATAATAACACACGATATTTTTAGGTGGAAACAACCTAGGCCACAACCATGACCTAAGAGGAAAACTACCGGTTCACCGAACCACCTAACTTTCCACTATGAAAATCAAATGTTCAAGTACAAACTCGGTCTTATACTACCCTCCCTAGGATACTGCCCCAATATACTTTACTTACGAGCCCCTGCTCTGTTTTCACTAGATAAAAGGGTTTTTGGTGAACTAAGTATTATGTTGATATAAGTGTAGATATCTAAATTTACTATGAATTACCACAAAATATTTCATTTCCATTGAAACCACCATGATCGTAAGATTTCACATCTTATGAAAGCATGTCTAGTATCTACCACCTTCGAGTGACGAAGTGCACAATTAAGATCAGAAAAGTTCATCACTTTCTCAAGTTTACTTTTTATCAACAAAGTACCTTTTAGTAGTTTCCAAAAGAAAATTTTTTATCGCTCAAGTAATTTGGTTTTCAAAAGTTTTTTTTTTCAAAAACCTACATGATCATAATTACCCCATTGTCTAATAAGGGTGAAGTAAGCATTTTTTACTAAGAAGTTTTTCCCCTTGTACCTAATCATTTTAAGGAATCTTTTTTATTTAAAGAAGGTTATTGTAAAGGTTACATAAAACATTCACATAGGTCCAGAAAGAACTATTGACTTGAGAAGAATTTCATTGAATATTAGGGTTTTAATGACAAAGTTCATAAGGATGAATTAATCCGGAGTTGTGGTTGTTTTTTAATGATAGAGGAATTTTTTTATCATGAAAACTTGGAATCCAAAAGTCTTCCCAAATATTTATGCTTTAACCATTTCCAATTTTCCAATAACTACATTTCATGATGATCTCATTTATCCATTGTGGTCATTTTCAAAAATAAGAGTAAGAGGTTTTGGATTTCACCCTAAAGAAGTGTTGATCTTTTAAATATTTACTACTAAGGACACATACCCATAACTTGTGACCGTTAATGATAAAATCCCAAGCAGCTTTACATAGCATTGCTTGATTGAAATCTTAGAGTTTATGGAAACCTAAAACCTCTTACTTCTTTTGGTTAACAAAACTATGACTATGATATTAGTGTGAAAAATTGAGTAGCCTAGGTATTATTTTTTCATCATAATCTACGTAAAAATAGTCAAATTCTTCACATATACTTACGAGTAGTTTAAAAGTGATGATTGAATAAATAGAAATATTATGTACAACTGATTTGATGAGAGCTGTTCTGCCCGCTTGTGAAAGTAGTTTAGTTTTCTAACTGTTCAAGTTTTATTTCAATTCTTAGATAATAAAATGAAAATCCTTTTTTTACATCTACTAAGAGAAAGAAGGTTGCCTAAATATTTTAAAAGCCTTGAAGCTTTTTGAATCTTGAGCTTTGAGTAAATCTGATGACTATAATCTCTATTCAAATTACTTGATAAGTAAACCATGGATTTGTCAAAATTTATGTGTTGCTTAGACCATGTGCAATATCTCTCTAAGGTTAATTGAATGGTGGATGCTTCTTTAATGAGAAATGGTAGGGGAAGATCTACTAATTTTTATATCATGTAATAATCATTTTTTCTTTACTTGCGAAATTAATCTAGAGAAACATTCAAAATTAATAAAAATAAATAAAGAGAGAGATGGACACCTTATCTAAGACCACATTGTGATATGATAGCACTTTAAGGAGAGCCATTAAATAAAATAGAGTAAATGATAGTTGAAATGAATTTATGGACAAGATGATAGAACTTAGAGGGAAAACCCAAGTGATACATGATAGAGAGTAAAAAATGTCATTCAATTCGATCATATGCTTTTTACATGTCCAATTTTACACACATAAGCCCATTTTTGTCCTTTTTTTTAAATGATAATGGCTATTTCATAAGCTAACATAATGTTTTCAACAATCCATGTTCTAGGGAAAAAGGATATTTGAAACAATGAAATAATACATTGTAGATGAGGTCTCAGCCTTTTAACCAATAGTCTTGAGATAATTTTGTATATCATATTACATAGACTTATTAGTCGATAGTTATTGCATAAAGTTTGATTGTTATTTTGGGAACGAGATTTATGAAAGTGTGGTTCCACTCAACTTTTAAAAAACCTAAAATGAAGAATTATTGTAGTTCTTTGATTACCTAATTACCTACAATATGTCAATATTTTTTTTAGAAAATAGTGAGCAATTCATCTGGTCCTAGGGCTTTGAGATCATGCATTTCTCATAAATTTTTTTTAATTTTTGCAAGAGAAAGTATAGAGGTGAGTAGATCATTATTTTCCTTTGTAATTATTGATGAGAAAATTTCCTTTAAAACTTCTGAAATGGATGGATTGTCAGTAAAGTATATAAGTTTAAACCTATCTAAGAATTCATTACTAGTTTGTTATCTCTTCCATATTTTCAACCTAGAATCAAGAGTGATAGAAGGAATGAAATTGGTTCTTCTTTTAATATTAATTGAAACACGGAAGAATTAAGTATTTCTATCTCCATCATTTATCTATAATTCTCTTAATTTTTGCTTTAGTATTGAATCATATCTTTAAAGTTATTCTTCAAGTAAAGAGCAAATGTATTTCTCCGTTTCAACATTATGTGATGCATTTGGATGTGCTTGTAAAAAGACGAATTTGTTTTCAAGATTTTTTATTTTACCTGGAACATACCCAAAATATTGTTTATTTCAATTACTCAATTCTTTAGCCAATGTCGCCAACTTTTACATAAAAGAAAATTGTTATGACTTGTGCAAGGACCAAAAGGTATCAATAAGTTATTCATAAGATGATCATGCAACCAGGCTTTGAAAAATCTGAAAGGCCTATTGTAAATGGTTCTTGTTTGCCATAGAGATAAACTAGAAGTGAGTTATGATTTGATGTGAAATTCGGCAGATTAGATACCAAAGCCTTGGAATAAAGTACAAGCCAATTGTAATTTGAAAATGATGGAACAAGTATTTATAATAGCATTGTAATCCCACAGAGAGATATTATTACATGTGAATAAGGAATTGGGAAGGTTGTGTTTAATGTAGTTGGAAAAGTAAACCAATTTCCTAGAAATTAGAATGTTCATGCTTAGGTTAATGATGGGGAAAAAGAAAGATAAAAGATTACTTATATTGGTTAAAACGTTAGTAGGAATATAGCCATTGATAATTATCGAGATAGATGAAAAGGTAGAGTAACTACCAATGAGTGAGATGAGTTGTATATCATTAGAGGAAAATTGGAAGAGCCCAAAACCTAATCCTACAAACCATAAAGGTTATGCATGCCAGAAATGGTATGGATAACACTTCAAAAATGATGCATGATGGGTTTGGAAAAGAACTCAAAAAATGTGTGAGTGGATGATGTGGATTGGGTGAAACAAACTGAAATGATAATGACTGATTTTGAAGAGTTAAAAGGATGGCTTGTAATGGTATAAATTTGTTGCTTGGTAAAGTAAACAAGAGGTCGACGCTACTAAATAAGAAGTCCATATGCAACTACTGGATTGTGCTAACAAGAGTGATTGAAAAGTTATATAAAATCACAACTCAATGAAAGCTAAAGAAATTGAAAATGAGAAAAATTTAAGAGAGATTATAGGGTAATGATACAGAGGATGAGAAATTTTAGAAGTAATAGATTATAGTTTTAAAAAGATCATATTAAGATGTTGTTCATCAAAAACTACATCAAAACTTAGAAGTTTCAACAAAGAAGATGAAACTGTGTGGTATTTTTGGTTTATTGACCTTACTTAAAATTCTTAACTTATGCAATCATCTTGCATGTAAATTAAATAGCTAAATCAAATAGTGTTGAAACAAACAACATAATTGTTTAAACCAAAGTTCTCCGATCTCGAGATATCCACGTGAGGTTTAGGGTTCTGACGTCAATACTCCACACTGATCTATATTTACAGTGGGGCCGTCATATCATGACACATATTTCTTTTACTCTCCCCAGGTTTCGAACCCTAGTCTTGACCCTTAAGACCTTATTAGGGAGTAACCTGGTACCATCTGGACCAGTTGGTCCAGATGGTACCAGCTTCCAAGAATCTATGACTATAAGGGTAGGTCATAGGTTCGAAGCTAGAAAGGCGCTAAAGAAAATATGTGTCTAACTGGCCGCCCCATCGTGAACATAGATCGGTGAGGAGCATCAATGTCATATCCTAGGCCCCCACGTAGATATATTTAGCAAAAAAGATATCTTTTGATGTTTGAATTAGAGTTCTTCAATCTCGGGATATCTATGTAGGACCCAATATTCTAACATTGATGCCCTACACCTATCTATGATCAAATAAAGTTAAATATGACATACAATCATATTTATTTTGGAGAATTATACTAAATTTCTTACTTATTATACATTTCAAATAAAAATTATAGTAAAGTATAAAATTAGCTTTTCAAAGTACAATACATTAATTACAATTGAATTAAAAAATAAATCAATTATTTATTAATCTTAAATTAATTAAATTAACATAAAATTCATTGTTGCATAATTCTAAATGATTTAATAACTCATACTTATAAAACTCTTATTGATATATATATATATATATATATATATATATGATAAAAATTATAATAAAGTATAAAATTAGCTTTTCAAAGTACAATACATTAATTATAATCCAATTAAAAAAATAAATCAATTATTTATTAATCTTAAATTAATTAAATTAACATAAAATTTATTGTTGCATAATTCTAAATGATTTAATAACTCGTACTTATAAAAATCTTATTGGTATATATATATATATATATGATAAGTTTACCTTTGATAACTTTATTTTAAACTATTTTATCCAATTGTTCAATAATAAACTTATTATTATCTAATATTATTTATTTTCTACCGATCTTTTATATTTTACTTTAAGAATCTATTATTATTAATGTATTATTTAATAATAATGAATAATGATCTAAAAACCTTAAAAGCTATATTCATCGTAATTATTATTTTCTCAAAATTCACTTATAGAAAATTATCATGTGAAAAAATAATTAGAAATTTATCATTAATAAAAAATTCTTATTAAATAATTAAAATTCTTATATATTAAAGAATTGAATTATCTAACATAATAAAATTTTAGAAAAATGAATATATTTTATCATTTTAAAGAAAAATGTTTGTCTTTGGTTTCAAAATACTTTGAGGTATCATCTACTTATGAGTTTTTGTAAGGTTTTATTTCATAATTTTAAACACATATTGATGTGTTCTAGTATCTTACTAATCTCACATTTGAATTATTGTTTATATTGTGAAATTATTATGATCCATATTTCAAAAATAATTATAAAATTGAAAGAATGTGCCTTTAGAAAAATATTATAGTTTTTTAGAACTAATACAATTTTGTTGTATTATTTTCAATTTTAATTATATAATAACATAAATATATATTTTCTTGTATCAAAATTGCTTGATATATTTTTTTTACAAATATTAATACTTCCATATTTATAATTAAAAAATTCTTATTAGTAAAACAAATTGGATTGATTATTTTATATTAAATATCATTGAATTTTAAATACGATTATCTAAATTCGTTTAATATTAAAATTTATTCAATTATATCATTTCAATATCGTTAGTTATTATTTTTATGTTATAAATTTTAAATGTGATATTTTTTTATAATATTTCAAGATATTTTTTTATAATATTTCAAGATTTTTTTTTTACATTCTCTCTTTATATTTTGTGTATTTAGAGTGTGTTTGGATGCATTATTAAAAAAACTATTTTAAATCAAATGGGTTTTAAGAAGATTTTTTTATTAAAAATAGTTTGTAGAAAAGTAGTTATTTGTTTGAAAAAAAATAGAAAAATATATCAAAAGTAAAAGCACTTTTATTGTCAAATAGAATTAAACGCTTTTTCCCTTAAAAACTCTACTAAGCACTCTTATAATTAAAATTGGGTGTTATTTTCAAAATGAGATGGACAATGGATAAAATATCAAACAAACCTAGCAAATGTCAGAAGCTAATTGGTAATAGCTAACAAACCAGCAGAGGCTCAAGAATCAAGATTCCTACTATCCCAAAGCACGAACAATGCTTTGTTTTTTTCCTTTCTCCATAACAATGCACGCACAATGTTGAAAGTGACTTCTAAAAAGAAAGTAACTTTGTTGTTCCTTGTCGGCCGAGTCGGTTCTTACCTATTAAGCATTTCCTAAGTCGCCCTATAGGCTAGTGGAAATGATATTATTTTTTTAAATTAAAAATAATATCATTTATTTTTATTAATTTTAAAAAATATCATTTTAAAATAAAATATATTATTTTATATTTTTATATTAAAAATAAATGAAAATAATAATAAAATAACATATTTAAAACTTATAACAATAAAAATAATACATTTTATGTTTAATTTATATATTTTTATTATTAAAAAAAATATTAGATATTATTTTATTTTAAATGTTGTCTAATTAAACTATGTTTGTTTAGATACGTTAAATGTTAATAATATTTAATTATATCTCTTTTAATATTATTAAAGTAATATTTTTATTGTTATAAATTTTAAAAGTGTTATTTTTAAATTTTTTAAAATAAAAATTTATTTATTAATAAAATTATGTTATATAATTAATCCATAAGAATAGACATACAATTGTATTCTATTGACATTTTTACTAATTTTTCAAAAACTTTAAAATTTAAGGGTAGTTTTTAAAGATTACGTAAAAGATTAAATTTTATAATCTTTAATTTGATTTACTCAAGAAATCATTAATTTAAAGATTTTAAAAACTCATAAATTTTTAAGCAAAAAAATGCAAACAGAAAAGTCTCTACCAATTTTTATCTCACCCTTGAAATTTCTTTTGATTTCGTGCATCTACTTCCGTCCTTTACCTAGCAACTTGTTTCGTTACTTTCTTAATCTTTTTTTCTCCCCATGTTTTCCTCTCATGGGCTCATTTATTAAGAATTCTCTAACACCTCTTTTATTTTGTTTTTCTTCTTATTTCTATTTTACCTTATTTTCTTTTAAATAATAAAAATAATAAATTATTAAATTTATAACAATAAAAATAAAATCATTTATATATTTTTATTATTAAAAATTATATAATTTATTATTTTATATTAAACATTATCTAATTAGATATTATACAAATTAAACTATGATTATTGAAGCGAGTAAAAAAAAACTTAATCGGAACTAAAACGTATATATTTTAATATATTAAATATTAAATATAAAATTTATAAAGTATAGATAATGAACGTGATTCAACAACATCAAACTCATTTTAATATGTTGAAGTTCTAGAATTTAAGTATTATTTATAAGTATATTTTTTTGAAAAAATTTATATTTCATTAATTCAAATGAAATATATAATAATAATTAAATAAATAAAATAAAAATATGTCAAGTCATCCTATATAAAAAAAATAACTTTATTGCAAAAAAAGATTAGTCAATTCTTTATCCTCAAATCTTACCAAACATAAGTTATAGTTGTTTCTTACCTGATGAATGGATAACATGACATTTTAAGGATTTTATTTTTACAAATTTAATGTATTAGTTATATTTTTTAAAAAATTATTACATTTTAGTCAAGTAATGTTGCATTTTGATATATTAGTTATTTCTTACCAAAAAAAATTAGGATTTTTTTTATTACTAAAAATTAAGTTGAATTAAAATAAATCCTACTATTAAAAGCCCTACGAGTAGATGTTTGAAGACAAATATTTCAAAAAATTAAAAAAAAATAGAAAAATTAAATTAAAATCATCAAATTTAACCTAAAATTATTAAAGTGTTCAAAGATGTAAAAATAATATGATTAAATTGTACCAATTAAAATTAAAGTTATTAATGTATTCAATTTATGAAAGTAGATTGATCTCAAGTATAATTATTTTTTAATGAATTACCATTAAATTTTATTAAAAATAAAGGAAAATTTATAATTCATATATGAACTATAAGTTAATAAATTTTGGACAAAATATTGATCGAGATTGAATCCCAACTTAGCCTTTCACTTGGCTCGGTCACTGGTTATGGTTATTTAGACGCATTAAATTTTAAACACTGTCTAATAAGATCTAGTTAATATTTTTATTGTTATAAGTTATAATGGTGTTATTTTATATAATTTCTCAAAAAAAATTCCTTTGTTCCATTTTTAATTCACATAAATAATCCCAAAGTTTAAATTGTTACAAAATATCACCGATGTTTAATTTCGTTAACATTTTATATTTTTTTGATAATTTTTGTTATTAGAATCAATTTTTTTAGATCAAATTTAAATGTTAATTTTTAACAAAAATGATTAAAATAATATAAATGTTACACGAAGTTAAATATTAATTTTTTTACTACCAATCCAAAACATATACAGTTAAATTATTAATTCAACTATTAATATAAATTCGTAAAATTATATAAAATAAAATTCATTAGAATTATCTTGGTAAAATTTATAAAATTTCATAAAAATCTTTAAAATATACATAAATACATAAATATTACTAATCTAACAAAATTTTGATTGAATATACGGTATATTCTTTAAAAATGCAATAATACAAGAGTTTTTATTCAATTTAGTCAAAATTTCAATATGTATTTTCAATTAAAAATTTTAAATTATTAAATTGGGCGTGTTTTCGTAACTTATTTTTTGTTTATATTTCTTAAATTTTAAAATGATGTTTTAAAATTTGGTAATGAAATTAGAAATTGAATTCCTGTTTTAATTTTTTTAACACTCAAAACTAATTAGTCAACCTTTTTCAAATATGTTCACTCTACTTAAAACAATCAAACAGTCCAAATCTAATAAGATAAAATTTTATCAAAATTGAAGTTTAAAATTAAATTTAGAATTTGTTTATTAAACATGTAATATCTATTTTTTATTTTTTATTTTTTATTTTTTATTTTTTATTTTTTAAAATTGAAATTAGAAAATGACTATCAAATAAATTTTCAATTTTTTTTCTAAATTGATTAGAAGTTGAAAATTTGATTACGAAACTAAATATCTCAAAACTAAAAATGGCAATGGTTATAGAAGTATAATAATTCACTTTTACATATTTGATCAACTTATGTAGGTTAAACTAGTTTTTGACTAATTATATTCTATTTTTTTTTAATTGATTTAGTTTATCTCAATCTTTTAATTGACTTGGTTAATTTTCATATTTTACTTTTATTTATTTAGTTAATTGCATGGCACTTGATATAATTGAGTGACATTTTACCATATTTTTTAGGTTAAATG
The DNA here is from genome assembly GCA_030763125.1 of Hippophae gyantsensis. Lineage (NCBI taxonomy): Eukaryota > Viridiplantae > Streptophyta > Magnoliopsida > Rosales > Elaeagnaceae > Hippophae > Hippophae gyantsensis. The sequence goes on along the minus strand of CM061036.1, from coordinate 39,045,261 downwards.
ATTAAAGATAAATCATGGTTATTATATTTGAAAAAATTATTTAATGGAATGAATTCATCTAAATGTTCATAATTTCATAGAATCGTATGCATTTCATTACACAGATTTTTTATTTATATAAAATATATGTGTTCATATAAATATGAATATATACTCATATTTTAATTTAAAAAAATAATTGTTGAACATATATCTAAAAATTTAAAATAATCTATGTTATAAAAAAAATCTCTCTATATATAATAATATAACACCGTATGATTTTGATTTAGTGAGTTACTATGATATAATTTATCTTAATTATACTATTATTGGACAATATCACTTCTTCTAATGACATTTAAAGTGGATAACTATAAATTATTCTTTTAATAACTCTGTTGTCAATATTAACCTCAACATTTATAGACTCAGATTACTATCCATTTCAAACTTAAATATAAATTTATCATTTTCTGAAGACAAAAAAATGATATATATGTAACACCTTTTTTTTTTTTTACATTAATACGGAAAAACAAAAAGGGAAAGAAATGAATATGTTTGACAGAGAGGAAAAGTAAGGAAATTGCACATTATAGTACTTTTATTTACGATACTAATATGCTATGAATTACAATAACATTTTTTTTATTTATTTATCAAACAATAGGAGAATTAGAATAACATTGAACCAAAACTGGAATTTGAAATAGTACAGAACCATGCAATTTTATTCGAACATATTTTAATTTTATTATATTTAATTTCATAATAAAAAGATGCTTAGCAAAACCAAAAGAAAAATGTTATTAATAGCAATTTAAAATAGAATAGTGGGATTCAAGCAATTTAGCATTAACAATATGCTATTCAAGAAAAAAAAATACAAAAATTATGGTAATTTAATGAAATTTATTCTATTTAAATATATAAAAAATTTAAAATTTGAATCTTAATCCCATAATTTATATATATATATATGATATTTCTAAATTATGCCCCCAAAAAACTCAAAGTATAATTCATGAAAAAATAATAAAGGATAAATTCTGTTAATTATGTTCGAAATATATTTTAGATCTATTATTATTTGATAGAGTATTACAAATTCGCTAGTTCTTGTAAAAGGATCCCCAAAATCTATTTTACAATTTTAATGCAAAAATTTAAGAGGTAAAATAAATATTTAAAAAATAATAATTATTTTTTAATCAAAAATACTACAAAATGATGTAATAAATATTTAAATAATTTTTTTTATAATTACACGGTAGTTAATCTTTATACAAAGAATACTCTCGATAAAAAAATAATATTAAATTTTTATTTACATATTATTTTAAATCATAAATTATTAATTTTTGATAAAAAATTACATAATATTGATAAAAGATTATGTAAAATAATACAATCATAAATATTCATTTTTATTTACAGCTATGAATAGGTGTGAGATTTGTGAGGACAATTATGTTAATAATCATAACTATTTGGTATCAATTTTTGGTACATTCAGTTAATAATTATGATTATGAATTTATATTAGTTTTTTCACAATTTAACTATGTTATTTATTTTTTAACGTTTATTCAAAAATATATTTAGTTTAAAAAAATTAAATATTAACTTAATTCTTATTTTACTATATTATTTAAATTATTTACATTAATTTTTATTTTTTAACTATTTAGTAAAATAAAAAATTTAAAGTAACAATAAATAAAATTCAATCTAATTATACAAAGTATTGTGTGTTTTATTACTAAAATTATTATTTTTATATAATTATATATATATATAATAATAATAATATTAATATATGTTAAGTTTCGATTAACTACAATTTGATATTTTAATTTACAATAACTACCAATGTCCCATGCTTTATATATCACAATTATTTTTGAAAAAAAAAACTATTAAAATTTTAAAAATAATTATAATTTTAATTATTCACAGTTAAAATGTACATTATTACATAAAAAATCATATTCAATAAATAATAGATAATATCATCATATTCATGATTTATTTTTAACTATTTAGTTGTCAATAAAAAAACTAATGATAATACTTTTCAATATTCAATGTGAAAGAGATAAATCTATTAAAATGATAAAACGAAAGCAAGATCATGAAACTATCATTAAATGCATAAAAAGATATAAAAAAAAGAATTGGTAATGAAAAAACTGAAATTATTCATCATACCAAGTATTAAAAACTATCTTCAAAATTGATAGTATATATAAATAAAAATTAAATAATAACTATATTTTTATAAAATATTTATAAATATTTTTTAAATAAATAATTTATAATTTAAAATAATAAGTAAATAAAAAATATTAACACTATTAATTATAGGAAAATGAGCCACTGTATAGCTTTCAAAAAAAATTTAATTATTTAAATATTTATTATTGTAACTTTTGATAAAAGAATAAATATTTTTAAAAATATCAAGTTTATTCCTTCAAAATTTAGTACAAAATTCCCAAATAAACTTTAATAATCCTTCTATAAGAAGTAATACACCACCCATTAACAACCGGTCTAAATTGTATTTAATCGTAGGTAACAAACTTTTGGTACGCTTTATACACTAATAAATACAAGATTGATTATAAATACATCCCTACAAATTTACTAAATTAATAAAAGGACCTTCAAGTTTTTTTTTTTAAATAAGTATATCTGTTTGTAGTGATTTTTTAAATCTCTTTAAAGGTGTTTGACAACAAAATGATAAAATTAATATATCTACGAGAAGATAATGTAATATATCAATATCTAAAGGGTTGTAATTACTTATTTTTTAAATTCGATGGATTTTCTATAATTTCATAAAATCTCGGGGTCTTTGCAGTAATTTTCCCATAAATATATCCATCCATGTTTTGGGCAAATGATTAGGGCTTCCATCCTACAAGAGCTCGTTACCAGAGATTTATTATAATGAATTAATGATAAAAAAAATCAAGGTTTGACAATGGCGATGGTAATTGAAAATTTGAAACTGTTATTTAACTTTGTAGTGGTTCACTTAATTGTTTTGTCGAATCTTCTCCCGTTCTTCGAGAAATAAAATATTTAAAAATTAAAAAAAAAATTATAAAATTTATAATAATAAAAATAATAATTTAATAATATTAAAGAAATTTAGTTAGATTATGTTTAATATTTAACGAATTTAAATAATTTTAACGACTTAAACGATATTTAATATAAAATAATGTGATAATTTTTTTAAATAATAAAAATATATAAATTTATTATATAAAATATTATTATTTTTAAAAATCTTCTTATTTTAACTTCATGATTCTAAACATATTAATTACATTTAGATTTTAAAAAAATTGAAACTTTATTTATACAATTTTAATTGATAATCTTACTTATAAATTAATAGATTATCAAAAAAATTATTTGATAAGTAAATAAAAAATTATCATATAATTATAATTTTAATATATTTATAATGTATAATAATGTTTTAAAATAAATCACCTAGATCTAAACACAAAAAGATATATAACATCAGAATTTTTTACTTATTATAAACATAATATTTAATTTATGTAATTATTTTTATGATAATTTAATTATATTATTATTAAAACATGATAGTTTAATAACAAAGTAAATTTTTTTATTTTTCAAATATAATAAATAAAGATATTTTAAATTAAAAACAAAATATTAAATATATATCACACGTAACTCAATTCTCACCTAAAAACAACTAACTAAAAAAAATAATAAAACCGATCGATAATGTAAAAAGTACATCCATAGTTTTTTTCGAAACAAACAAAAGATTCTCACATATATTTACCTTTTTCATAATATAAACTTTTATAAAATTAATAAATTTATAAAGATTTATAAAAATGAAAATAAACATGCTAAAATATAAATTAATTTTAAAAATATTATTTTTATTATTTAAATTTGAAGAAGTTTAAACCTATTACATCATTTTAATACAAATTTTGTATTATTTTTTTCATCTCTTTCATATTATACTAAATTTCACATTAAAAAATATATTTTTTAATAAAAATAATATATTCATAAATATAAATATTTAATTAAAATATTTTAAAATATAATGTAAGTTTTTTTACCTTTAATTCGTCTACGTACAAATAAAATTTATGTTTATATTTTCTATCTTTTATCAATATTAAAAAACTACGTCATAAACAATGTCAAATTTCACATCTGGTATAGCACAGCACTGTTTATTGTGTTATTTTAGCACAAAAATTAGATTTTCTAGAGTAATTTTTAATGAAAAATTATACAAAAATAATATAATAGAGTATTTTTGAAGATGCTATTGGATTATTTTATGTTACTAAACTTTTCCATACGCAATCAAATCTATGATTGACAAATAATTGACGGGAAACAGTGAGATTTTCAAATGGTTGGTGTGACAATCCATCTACCATATTTAGGTAACCAACATATTATATTTTGTTATTTAAAAAATATTATATTTTGTTTTAAAAAAACTTATTATATTTTTTAGGATTGAGTAATACTTATTTTCACCTACCTTGATCAAGGGTATTAATAAAAAAAAGTAAAAAATGTTGATCAAGGGTATCATTTTATTACCCAAACTTTTTTTTAATGTTCCATTAAATTTTTTTAATAACAATTAATCAATTACATATTCATATAATTATACTTATATATATATATATATATATATATATAGTTTTCAAACACAAAACATGGGTTTTAATAATAATCATATATTATTATATTAAAGTTAATTGGTATTTTTTTAATTGTTAACGATATATTTTCTTTTTAAAAAAATGAACGATACTTTGTTTAATTGTTAACAACAAAATATATTTCAAAAATAATTTTGTGTATTTATTTTGAAAATTATTAGCTCCTTTACTTAAATGTCTATTATTATTATAAAAAAAATGTTTTTTCCCTAAAATTATAAAGAGTGTTTTTAGGTTTTTTATTTATTTTTTTTAGCCCTGTACCGCACCCTGTAGTTGCCATAACCTATCCATTTCAACTATTAACAATTTAAAAAAAAATTATCAGTAGGATTTTTAAAAAATATATAATTTTATTATAGATTAAAAGTTATAATTTAGATAAAAAAAATATAAATAATAAAAATTATTAACACATAAATTAAAAATCTTGTTAAACACACTTGACATTTTATTTTTCTCTCTATTATAAGGTTTTTTTAATTATTATTTAATTATTTTAACTGATATATTAATCGTTATTTAAAAAAATAAAATATTAATATCATATTATAATATTTATATATTCGACAATAAGAATCTAGAACGATAATAAAATATAAACTTTATGAGTATAGATATGATATAAATCATGTAAATAAATATTTAAATGAGAAAATATCACTTTCAAATTAGATCTAGTTGAATAAATAACATAAAATATATGTTTTTATTAAAAATAATAACAAAAATAAGAGAAATTCAAATAAAATAAACTTAATAGAGATATTTACGTAGAAGAACATCCCTCTTCAATAAAAAACAAATTAATTTATTAAAAATTTTAGAGAATAAAAGAAGAACAAAAATAGCTAAAGTTTATAAAATAAGTTTTGACAATAAAAGAAATAATCTTATATATGTGAAAACTATTTCATTATATTATTGTAGCTTTTCACAGAAGATATACTACCAGTAAAGAAGTTTTCATACTAAAATGATATTATTTAATCATGAGAATAAATATCAAAGTAATAGTATATGTATAAGACCCTATTTTATATAAAATAAATTTGAACTTTTTTTTAATAGATTTTTCAAATAAGTTGAGACATTGTCAACGAATCGTGACTAAAAGCATAATTTATTTAAATACGCATATGGTTTGGTTTAAGTGTTGGGAATATTTTTTTAAAAAATAAGGTTGGAATTTTTATATATATACAACCGATGTTAATACATTGTAACATATGATTGTGATGTTAAATTTGAACAATTAATAAAGTATCAATATTTCTATATATTCTAAGATTATATATATCTTTTTTAAATCAAACTTATTTGTATCATTAATTACATGCCATATGAAAATATGAAAACTTTGTACTTTTGATAAAGAAAGGATTTAATAGTGAAATTCTTAGAAAGTTTTTTAAACCAGTGGTTTAATACAAATTCAGCCATATCAATTTAAAAATAACAAAAATATTGTTATAATATTAATCGTTATTATTGTAAAAATAATTTATTAACGATAATTTTATCTATTAATAATAATATTAAAAATAAAATAAATATTTAATAAATTTTATTATATAATAAAAATTATGGTGATAATATTATTATATTTTAAAAAAATTATAAAATCATATTTAAAACTGAATTGGCGATAAAACAAATAAATTACAAAAATAAAAAAAATGATTTTTTTATGAAAAGTAAAAGAGTGTTTTTTTTCCGGATGAAAGAAAAATAAAAGAGTATTACTTGGGAATAGGAATGTGCGGAGTTCCTTCTTTTGTGAGTTTTTGACCCGTCCAATACGTTGTTGAATTTTTACGCACTTAATTATTATGAAACTTAAATAAAAAATTTAAAATCATAATCTATTATATTTAATTTTTATTTCATTATTTAACTTTAGATTTTTGTTATGACTTTAAAGATGTTTTTCTGAATAAATTTAATTACAAAATAAAAAAATAAAACTAATTATAAAAGAAATCATAAATAATTGCACAACTATTTTAACATCTCAACTATTTCGGTTTAACCGTGAATCTTACGAGTATACCGGTCACCTGGCACATAACATTACTATGTTTCGCTGAAATGGATTCAATAATTTGCATCGGACAAATCACAATCGACAACTCTCTAATATATATATATATATATATTTTCCCTATTTGATAACTTTATAATATTAATATATTTTCCTGGTATTTTCCTTTTGGAATTTTTTTTTAAATGAAGATTATTATACATAGAAGGAAGAGAAGACACAAAGGAAGAGACTTTTCTTCCGAGAGCTGAAACAGTCACCATTTATGAACTTTTTCAAAGTTTTTCAAAAAAAATTCACGAAATTAAATACTTTCCCATTGAATTTACCAGGAAACACACAAATATGCTGGACTCTTCGGATCTTCTCATATTCTATTTAATCTTCAAAAATTTCCCATATCGTATTTACTTTTCTACTGTAGAAGTAGCTGAATTTTTGGGATTTGTCCGTGACTAAGAAACGCAAATGCGCGTTATTACACTGGCCAAAGTGCGAGATCCATTTTCTTCTCCTTTCGAAGTTTTCGCGTTTTCTTCATCTTCTAGTGAACAAATCAAGTATGGGACTTTTTTGTACAAAATTATTTTATTTGTTTTACGGCTTTTGGGAAAGTAATCTGGTTGTATATAATGATTTCTAAACCGTGTCAAAGTTATTGATTCTGGGTTATTTTTGTTAGGTAGGAGGACGATAATTACTCCTTTTACTGCTAAAATTTCGCAGATTAACTAAACTGGGTTGCTGGGTCGGACGTATTTTCCATATAATCACTAAATTTTTGTGCTTTTCTTTTTCCTTAGAGTTGAATTTTTCTGGCTCATTTCATGAAGCAAGTTTTTATCATTTCAAAGAATTTTGTGTGTTTTGCTTTATTCTGCTCTGATATTTAATTATTCTAGTTTTTGGGTCAATGCTCTTTCTGGCTACTGTTTTTTGGACCAAAAGTACTAGTATTTATTGGTTAACAGAGGTGGTTGTCCTTTAATGAAGCTATAGTTATCAGAGAAGAGGAGGAGTTGGTTTTCAGGGGCTACTTTGTCATTTCTATTCATAGCTCTTCGATGGTTCTGTCTACATGTGGTGGTTGCTACAGTTGCATTAATTATTGAAGATAAGCATTTGATTGTGAGAAAATAGGAGTTTGGTTGATGGGTTTCTCTGAGTTTTGGTATTGGGTTTAGTTAGATAATAATTTGGAGTGATAGAAAATGGGAAAACTAAGGGGTAATAGAAGGAGAAAGTTGCGTTTAAGCAAGATCTACTCATTTGCTTGTGGTAAACAGCAATTCAAAGATGAACATGCAAATATTGGAGGACCAGGCTTTTCCAGGGTGGTTTATTGTAATGAACCTGGTTGTTTAGAAGCTGCAATTCATAATTATGGAGATAATTATGTTAGGAGTACTAAATATACTCCTGCCACTTTCTTTCCAAAGTCCTTGTTTGAGCAGTTCAGGAGAGTGGCCAACTTCTTCTTTTTAATCAATGGCATTTTAGCCTTCACTCCACTTGCTCCTTATTCTGCCGTCAGTGCTATCATTCCTTTAATTTTTGTTGTTGGTGCCAGTATGTGCAAAGAAGGTATTGAAGATTTGAGAAGAAAGAATCAGGTACTGTTTTTTTATTTCCCACCTCACTGCCCTGTTCTTTTTATTTGTTCTGATTCATTTGAATTATTCTTTTTTAAGTTTAATATTTGAGGTAGAAAGTGTTGTTCAGTGTTTATAGAAAAAGTGTTGTCTGAGAAATGGTTTTTGTTTTGTGGATTTTTGCAAATTATATCCTAAGCCCTGAAGAAAACTATTGATTGGAGATAGAAATTTTGTTATGGTGCTAAACTGCTTATTGGGTCTTTGGAGCCTTGATGTCCTTCTTTTGGAAGTGTGTTCCATGGCCTTGTTGGTCTTCTACACTTCTAAGAAATCCATAATCATTTTTTATTTATGTTTTTCCAATGGTGGCTTAAAGTTTATGGTGAATGCAAGTGTTTTTTTTTTAATTTCTAAGCTACCGCTTGAGAAAAATGGTATTTTCTTATTTTCTCAACTTTTCTGTTTGGTTTAGTTGTATCTAGAGGGTGTGAATTATCAGGTGTAGCTGTTGGTTAGACTTAATGTGTATATACATGATCGTTGTCTATTCATTTAATTTTTAAATTTAGTTATCTGATTGGTTTTCCAAATATTTTTAAATTTTATAAAGTGCTTGTTCCTTTCAGTTAACCGTTTCTTAGACTTGATATAAGTGTGAGATACCAGTTCAAGAACATGTAAAAGCAATAGTAAGAACACAGAATTTTAAAGTGGTTCTGCTCAAAATGGCTACATCCACTATCTAACAGCAACGAGTTTTTTTTCCTTCTTGATCAAACCACAAGATTACAATACCTCTCTACCACAATATGTGATTTCAGAGAGCTTCAAGAAGCCTCTTACTACCTTAATCCCTCAGTTTTTCACAGCCAACACACTACACCTTATGAATCTCCCAAGTCTTTTTTGCGTGTTTCCTTTGGTTATCCTACTCTCTATTTATAGTTACTTTTGGATTATAGTGCACACTCAAACAACTAACACACATAGAAAGAATTCCCAAGCTGTTATAACTGTCAGCTTGCAGGTCTTTATGCCCCCTTACAGAAACTGAGTTTATAACAAATTGATACTTTTTGGTGCCAACTTTCACAATTAGAAGTACATTTTTTTTATTTGTCCAGGATAACGAGGTGAACAATAGAGAGGTGAAAGTTCATAGACAAGATGGAGTCTTTGAGGACATTGAGTGGAAACATTTGAGAGTTGGGGATGTAGTGAAGGTGGAAAAGGATGAATTTTTTCCAGCAGATCTTATCTTACTTTCATCAAGTTTTGAGGATGCAATATGCTATGTCGAGACCATGAACCTAGATGGTGAGACAAATTTAAAATTAAAGCAAGCATTGGATGTAACTTCATTCTTGCATGAAGATTATGATGTCTGCAACTTTAAGGCTGTTATTAAATGTGAAGATCCAAATGCAAATCTGTACTCATTTGTTGGAAGTATGGAATCTGAAGAGCAACAGCATCCTCTCTCTCCTCAACAACTACTTCTTAGAGATTCCAAACTCCGTAATACAGATTACATATATGGGGTTGTGATCTTTACTGGTCATGACACAAAGGTCATTCAAAATTCTACAGATCCTCCTTCAAAAAGAAGCAAAATTGAGAAGAAAATGGATAAAATTATCTACTTTTTGTTCTGTCTTTTATTTCTTATGGCATTTTTTGGGTCAATATTATTTGGTATATCTACTAAAGATGACATAAAAGATGGGAAGATGAAAAGATGGTATCTTAAGCCAGATGATTCTACAGTTTTCTTTGATCCCAAGAGATCAGGATTAGCGGCAGCTTCTCATTTTATGACAGTCTTAATGCTATATAATTTCTTTATCCCAATTTCTTTATATGTGTCAATAGAAATTGTCAAAGTTCTTCAGTGCATCTTCATCAATCAGGATATAAACATGTACTATGAGGAAGCCGATAAACCAGCACATGCTCGTACCTCGAACTTGAATGAGGAACTTGGTCAGGTTGATACAATACTTTCTGATAAGACTGGGACCTTGACTTGCAATTCTATGGAGTTCATCAAGTTTTCTGTGGCTGGGAATGCTTATGGCCATGGAGAAACAGAGGTTGAAAGAGCTATGGCAAGAAGAAATGGCTCCCCCTTGGTTTGTGAAAAGTTAAATGAATTGAGGTATGTGGATGATTCAAATGATGAAAAGCTTCCTGTCAAAGGCTTCAATTTTAAGGATGAAAGAATCATGGATGGCAATTGGTTAAATGAGCCGCATGCTGATATAATTCAGAAATTCATTCGTTTATTGGCAATTTGTCATACAGCCATACCTGAAGTAGATGAAAATACAGGAAAGGTTGCATATGAAGCTGAATCGCCAGATGAAGCAGCATTTGTGATTGCAGCAAGAGAAATTGGTTTTGAATTTTTTAAGAGAACACAGACCAGCATATCATTCTACGAGTTTGATCCAGCATCTGGTCAGAAAGTTGAAAGGTCAGCATTTCTCTTAACTTGAAGGAAACACCAACTTTTTCATGTCTTTGGCTTGCCTTTTTATTGTATGGTTGTCCTACTCCTAGTCTGCAAGGTTCTTTAATACCAGTGAAACAATATTATTGGGGGCATTAACTTGTGAGTTGTATCTTTACAAAGCAAGTTTTAATACCATTGAAACAATATTATTGGGGGCACTAACTTGTGAGTAGTATCTTTACAAAGCAAGTTATCTTTTGCAGATCATATAAACTCTTGAATGTTTTGGAGTTCAATAGCACACGAAAAAGGATGTCTGTCATTGTAGAAAGTGAAGAAGGAAAAATATTATTACTTTCTAAAGGTGCTGACAGGTTTGTAATCAATATCCTTAACCTTGTATATCTATCTTCCTTAAAAGAAAGGAAATAAGCAAAAGGTGAAAAACTTTTTTTCCCCCCACTGTTTTTATAAATAATTTTTTTAACTTTCCTGAATGTTTTTAAGATGACAATGTTAATTATTCGTCGTGTGCAGTGTCATGTTTGAGAGGCTGGCCAAGAATGGCAGGCAATATGAAGATACAACCCGTGCTCATGTGAATGAGTATGCTGATGCCGGTCTACGAACTCTGATACTTGCCTACCGGGAAATTGACAAGGAAGAATACATGCAGTTTGATGAGAAGTTTTCTGAGGCCAAAAATTCTGTTAGTGTAGATCAGGAAGCATTGATTGATGAAGTAGCAGAGACAATTGAGAGGGATTTAATCCTTCTTGGTGCCACTGCTGTGGAGGACAAACTCCAAAATGGGGTAAGTTGGAATAATCCTAATGGCCAGTATACAAGATCAAGTATAGAATATTGGTGACTGAAATGATTCTTTTCTTGTTGCACTTCTTAGGTTCCTGATTGTATTGATAAACTTGCCCAAGCTGGAATAAAGATTTGGGTCTTAACTGGAGACAAAATGGAGACTGCCATTAATATTGGGTACAATAGTTGGTTATGATGTTTTCTGTTGACTGGATCTCTGCTTATTGGATTACTTGTGAATATATCTGACATGAATTTGTCAATTTTCAGTTTTTCTTGTAGTTTACTTCGGCAAGGAATGAAGCAGATAATAATCAACTTGGATACTGCAGAAATTAAAGCACTTGAAAAGGCGGGAGAAAAGGCTGCTGTTGCTGAGGTATGAATCTTTATGGTTTAAGTATGCAGTAAACAGTAGTTTACTTGTTAACGATTGAATGTTGAAATGATTAAAGTAATGGACTACTTTTTTAAGTGTTATGAGATTTAAAACTGAAGTAATGAGGTTATTAGTATTCGAATGAGAATCACAGGACCATATTCTTATACAATCCATCATGTTGTAATGCCTTATTCAAATCTTATAGTTGTTAAAGATATATCCCTTAAGATTAGAATGTCTTATTGATGGGATTTTGCTGATTCATTTTTTAGGCATGCAAGGAAAGTGTCCTTTTACAGATAAAAGAGGGCATGGCTCTACTCTGTGCATCTAGTGGGAGTCCTCTTGCTTTAATTATTGATGGAAAATCACTTACTTATGCTCTAGAGGATGATGTGAAACAAAAGTTTCTAGATCTTGCCATTGGTTGTTCATCTGTTATTTGCTGTCGATCGTCACCAAAACAAAAAGCTTTGGTATATCTGCATTCTTTTAGCATATTTTCCTTTATAGAGGATATAATAGTTCATCATTTCTTATCCCAATAGTTATACTACGAACTCAAAAACTTTTCTTTTTTTGGAATGTTGTATTGAAATTATAATAAAACAGGTTACTAGACTTGTTAAACTTGGAACTGGTAAAACAACGTTAGCAATTGGTGATGGTGCCAATGATGTTGGAATGCTTCAAGAAGCAGATATCGGTGTTGGAATCAGTGGGGTTGAAGGAATGCAGGTATTCAATGGATTCTAATGTTCTGTTAATTGGTGTAAAATGTAAACGTTAAGCTTTGCCTTAAAATCACAACTTGACCTTCTTTTTCAAATCAGGCTGTCATGTCAAGTGATATTGCAATTGCTCAGTTTAGATATTTGGAGCGATTACTGCTTGTGCATGGACATTGGTGTTATAGACGGATATCATCAATGGTAAATCTCTTCCCTGTATGCATCTCAACACCTTGGAACTGTTACCTAGTTAATCTGTCTTATTAAAGGGTTGATCTGTTCTTTTGGCAGATATGCTACTTTTTCTACAAGAACGTCACATTTGGTTTCACTCTCTTTTTATACGAGGCACATGCGTCTTTTTCTGGGCAACCAGCATATAATGATTGGTTTTTGTCTCTTTATAATGTCTTCTTCTCATCGCTTCCAGTCGTTGCTATGGGAATTTTTGACCAAGATGTATCTGCAAGGTTTTGCCTCAAGGTATGCCATTTAATATACCAGTTAAACTTTTGCTGACAGCTGGTCTCTGTAATCTCCTCGTGAAGTAGTCTATCTCTAGTTTTCCATGCTTGGTTTAGTTGAATAACAAATTACATTATTGCTATTTCTCTATTTGCTTGGAAGATGAAAACTTGATCTAACCTCTTGGTTGTTGGTTACTTGGTTATGCTTTGTTGTTAGTACAAGTTGTGCATGTTTCAACCGTTGGTGGCTTGGTCTGATGTGTTAGTTTCGAACTAAATGCTCATCTTGATTTCTTCTTTTCTTGCCATCCTTTTTGCAGTTTCCTTTATTATATCAAGAAGGAGTTGAAAATGTTCTATTCAGCTGGCGTCGAATATTTACCTGGATGCTAAATGGGCTTTGCAGTGGTGTAATAATTTTCTTCTTCTGCACGCGTGCAATGAATTTACAAGCCTTTAATGACGAGGGAAAAACTTCTGGATCGGAAATTCTCGGGGCAACAATGTACACATGCCTAGTTTGGGTTGTGAATTTGCAGATGGCGCTTGCAATAAACTACTTCACGTTGATACAGCATATCCTAATCTGGGGTACTATTGCCATATGGTACCTCTTTCTTGTGGTATATGGAGCCTTCCCTCCCAAATTTTCAAAAAATGCTTACCATGTCTTTGTTGAAGCCCTTGCCCCAGCTCCTTACTACTGGATTGTCACTATCTTGGTGGCAATATCAGCACTGGTTCCATATTTTGTGTACTCATCAATTCAGATGCGCTTTTTCCCTATGTACCATGAAATGATACAATGGATAAGGTATGCAGGGTATTCCAAGCAATTAAATGATCCAAAGTACTGTGAGATGGTGCGGCAAAGATCATTGCGGCCGAATAGTGTTGGTTTTACAGCACGCTCTATTGCAGCAAAGTCTAATGCCTAAAACCATAAACCTTAGGAACAATTGTAGATCTGCTTGGTTAGCTATCAAGAAGTGGTCACTGGTTTCAGACAGAGTTGGGACTCTTGGGATGTTGCGTACACTGCCATGGAATTCTAAAGCTGTGATGTAGAGTTTACGATTGCCAGATGACTCTGTACAGTATCAACTACAGTAATATATACAGCCTAGGAAATGCATGACATTTGTATATTTTTATTCTTTTGCCTCCTTAGGCTACTGATCATTGTTTCACTAGTGGTTTGCGTTTTATATGAGAGTAAACTATGTTTTTGTTTTTGTTGGTTATCCAGCTCTTACAAATATGCTCATAACCTTTCAGTTCTAAAAAATTGACAATTATGTTAGTAAAGTTTAGTTAAATCACACATGTGTCTCCAATTTCCAATTTCTTCAATGAAGTGTTTGATTAAATTATACAGTTGTCAAGAAAGGCATATATACAACATAGAACGATACTTTAAAACATATTCTTAGCAATTGAAAGGTTGGTGCTAGTATATTAATTCTGCAACCATGGAGAAGACAAATGTTTTTTTTTACTTGAAAATAGTATACAAATACACGCTTTAAACGAGACTTGATCCCTTGACTTTAAACCTATATATTTAGTGGATAAATGCCATCTTGATTTATGTTTCAATTGGTAACATGGTTTACTCTGTAAAATTTGCATCAACGTATGTAATATAGAAATGAAAATTTCAGTTTAGAATCTCATAATGATGGTCAATTTATGATTATAGCCTCCCTTTACTTCCCTTAATGTTCTCTGCATGTACGATCTTAATCATATTATTAATGAAAGGCTACATGAGAAAACAACAAAAGAATTACGAAACGAGATAAGAAAAACAAAGAAATACTAAAAACACGAATTTGCTTCCATTTTTCAATTACATAATCCAATTGTGACATACTTCGATAAAAAATAATCATTTTTTTTAATTTCCAAAATAATTTTAACACTTAGCATGATATAAAGTGTGTACAAACTTATACTACATTAATTTTTTTGAAATATTATTGATAAATAAATTAATTAACACAATTAATAAAGCAATTAAATTAAACTAGATAAAAGAAAAGCCAATAAAATCAGTAGCAGATCTAGCCATAATAGTAGCAAACTCATTAAAATTAATAACACCATCACCATTTGAATCAGCCTCTCTCATCATCTCAGAAAGTTCTCTAAAACTCAAAGGCTGACCCATTTTAGCCATAGATCCTGCTAGTTCAGCTGCAGTGATATAGCCATTTCCATCACGATCAAATGATCTAAAAACCTCCATTAATTGCTCTTGATTAAGAAGAATTTCTGCATTCATGTCAGGCATAATAATATCAAGGAGCTCATCGAATTCGACCGTGCCGTTGCGGTTGGCATCGATGTTCGATAACAAGACGTGGAGTTGGTCGCCTGATGGCTTGATGCCAAGGGAACGAAGGAGAGCTGCTAGCTCTAGATGGGTTAGGCTGCCATCTGAGTCCAAGTCAAAGCGATCGAATATGTCTTTTAGATGCTTTTGTTGATCTTTTTGAAGATTTTTAGACATCATATGTTATATTGTAATGAAGGTGAAAATATAAGAAAGAAATTAGAGAATTTGGGGGTTCGGATTTCGGATTTCGGAGTTGTTTTTGGTTTTTGGTTTTTGTTAAAGACGTGAGGTAGGGATTGTGTTTGTTTTTCTAAGTTGTAACTTGACCCACTTCGAGCTTATTAATATTTATTTTATTTAAATTTAATAATAATTTAAATAAAATATTTAATATGCTAATAAATATAAAAAATATCAACTATTTGTTTGGTTGTTTATTTTTCGAGAGACGGTGATTTTTTTTATTTTTTTCCTCCTTTCTTCCACTCTCTCTCTCTCTCTCTTTATTCGTTGTCTTTTCAAAGTGACGATAGATTTTTAATTCGTAAGAATTTTTTAAATTTTATGCAAAATGAAAAATGTACAAAAATATATTATTTTCTAAGTTATATTAATATATGTAAAAATTATTTAATGTTGTATTGTAAATTATAATTTGTAAATAATTTTGGTCACTCCAACATAGTTTAGCTAGTAATAGAATACATTGTAGAATAAATAATGTGTTTATAATTACTACCAATATTATACATTGATTTATAACAAAGAAGCTAATTTTTAAGCAAATATTGTAAGTTTTAGTTTTGTAAAAAAAATGGAGGTTTTAATGGTTTTTGTGAAAATTATTTGTGTTGCATTAAGCACGCATTTTTTTGTTTTGTTTTTTTTATGTTTTTTATGTCACATCAATTTACTTCAATAATATTGTTAACATTTGTAAATGTAATAAAAGGATTTTGAAATTAAATAACTCTCAAAAAAATTAAGAAAAAAAATCTATTTTGTCGCGCTGAATTGCGTTGATGAGGTGTAACCGTGTACGGTTCTTTTGATTGGGTCAAGCTGATGTTTATATTTATATTGATTATAATTGGATTGGTAGGTAATAATGAAGATGGAAATGTCAACTATATTTGTTTTTTATACATCTAACATTAAAACATAATATTTACATTTTTTTTATTAAATTATAGTTAAATTATTATTTAAATATTTTTTTATTAAATATTATAGATATTATTTTTAAAATATCAAAAATATAAATTATTAATTTATTTATTTTTGTTATTCTATATTAGTAATTATTTCAACTCATTTTTTCTGACTTTTATAAATATATATATATTTGTAACAGGTTTATTTTTACTATACATATGACATAAATAATTTTTAAAAAATAAAAAAATTATATAATATATTACTCTCTTTAAGTAAAACATTAACATTTAATTTAATTCTCAATTACAAAATCAAGATATATGCATTATTTTTTATTATTTTATATTAATCTTATAACACATAGATTGCATTAAAGTATAAGGTTCATCATGTCTCTTTTAACTATAAGTATTTTTAAAAATAAATAATTAATACAATTTATTTGCATATTATTGAGATTTATCAATTTATAATAATTAATGCAATTAGATAGTTTAGTTAATTATTTCAAATGTTTTAATTATTTATTCTATAATATTAATAAAAAATAATATATATTTTAATTAATTTATTAACTTATTAATAAATATAAATATTTTAAGTATTTAAAAATATATGTATTAAATAAAAATTAATTTAAAATATAATTATTTGATTGTTTGATGTTTTTTAAATTTATATTTTTTATATATTTTTCATAATTTTTGTGATTTTTTTTCAAAATTTCTTTCAATAATAATAATATCTTCAATATTTTTTAAAAAAATCATATCTCAATATCTTCACCAATATCGATATTTCAAATCTCGATTAATAGGTAGACATTTGATGAGCTTAACTCAATATAAATTCATATTTTACTTAAATAAATTACTAATTATTAGCTCATATATAAATTATTATTGTTTTTAATAAAAAATAAATGTAAATTTATAACCCATAATAAATAACTATAATTTCTTTTTGTATGTTTGAAGATTAAAAAATTAGTATTTTTTTAAAAATTAAGTTTTTAATATACAATTATAGTTTATTTTTAAAATTTGTAACATATAATAATTATTTGAATTATTTTATTCAAATTTAAAAATATTATAATTTAAAATTTAAATCGTACATACGGGTATTAAAAAATTATACAACTAATTAATATTAATGATTATTATTTTTAACACATATTATATTTTAATTTCTAAAAAATCTTGAGTATAAAATAATATAATTTAATAACTAAAACATTTTTTTCATAAAAAATAATAATTATACTAAGAGATTTTAAAAGATATATAATTATGAATAAAATATTAATAAAATATTTTTTATATTAAAAATATTAATCATATATAATTGTGATTGAATTTTAAGTTTTAAATAAATATGAATTATATCTATAATAATTTTTGAATTTTTTATAGAAACTTTACATCTAATTTTTAATATGTTAAAATAAGTTTTATATTATTTAATTATAACTCGTTTCTTTGATTTATTAATTTTATATTTAATATTTATTACTCTAAAATATATATAACTTAATCTTGTCTAAAACAATTAACTTATTAGTAAATATATATTGTTATATAATTTTAAAAATAAAAAATATTTATTATTTTAAATTTTTTTAACTATTTGTCTATTTTTTTATACACAATTATCGATCAATCAATAAAAGAGTTGAAAAAATTCAACATATTATCCGATGTTAATTTATGTTTGAAACAAAAAGCATTTTTTTTCTAAATAACTTTAAAAATAAAAAAATATTCATTACTCATAAAAAAACACATACCTAAATTTTCACACAATTATCAAAAATTTAAAAAATGAGGAAAAATGTTGAAAAATTTTGAACACGTCTATAGTTAATAATTTTACCTAATATGTTTATATTATACACGTACAAACAAATTTTTTTCTTCGTATTTTTGAGCTAAAATAAATTATGCATGTATAATAATTTTTTTAATAATAATAAGTAAAACATTTGTAATAATTTTTAATTAAATATATATTATTATTTTTTATATTATAATAAAAATAATTATTAAATATATTTAATTTTTATTTTTTTATAATTTATTGAAACATTAGGATTTTATATTATAAATAAATCTAAGAATATTAAAAGAGAAATATATTACATACGATTTTTAAGATAAAATTATTGATTTGGTTCAAATTTGTGACTTAAAATAAATAAGATGTATCTTATTTATCAAATAATTAAGTTAAAATTGAATTAAATTGTGACTTAAAATTGAATTAAGTTGTGACTTAAAATAAATAAGATGTGTCTTATTTATCAAATAACTAAGTTAAAATTGAATTAAGTTTAGTACTTATAATTAATTTATTTTTAAATTTATATTTAAATTTTACATTATTATAACAATTTAAATAATATATATATATATATATGTTATTATCGTATTTTTAATAACTTATTTTTAAAATTAAACAAATTATATTTGTATTTATATAATTTTATATTTTTTCTACGTATGTATTTTATAACAAATTTTTGACATATTTTATATAAAAAAATATATTATATATGTACATACATTTCTCTTAATAATATTAGTTTTGTATTTTAGTAACTATGAAGAAGTCATCCCATGTTGGTTTACGTTTTAGACAAAAAACATTTTTTTCTAATGTTATAAATATTTAAAAAAAATGTACACATGTACTTTACACCCAAAACAAATCAATAGTTCATCATAATATGCATGTATCCTTTTGACAATTAGGAACATGCATGTGTAATAATTCTTTATAATTCATTTTACTAAGTATTCTGAATTACTAGTTTCCAATTGTTCACAAGACTTGCCTCTTCGTTTCCGTAACTCGGAATGTTCCCATGAATGATTAATTGATGCAATTTTCAATATCAAACTTAAAAGATTATAATATATTTTCCATTTTAAGAACAAATTAGATAGTAAATGTTAACTATTTTCTTCAATGATTTATGTTGTTAATTTAGGTAAAATATTAAAATTTGACCCCTAATAATGTAATTCATACAATTTAGTTATTAATTTTTTAAAATTTAACATATTTAATTCAAAATTTTAATTTATGTTAAATTAATTTAATAACATTATACTTGTTAGAAACTCAGACTTAATTAAACTTAATAAAATCTCATTGATTTAAAGGTTGTCTAAGTTTATAAGCAGTATTACTGTCGAACTCCTAGTTGATGTAGGAATGAATAAAACTTAACAACCCCCTCCACACGACAGAGGTGGTCTCACAAAGTCACGATAAAATTGTTAAGGATAAAACCCAAGTCATCGATTAAGTCAGACTCAATTCTGATACCATGTTAGAAACTCAGACCTAATTCAACCCAATAAAATCTCATTAAATTAAGAATTATCCAAACTTATAACAATACTTAATAATTATATAATAAAAAAATTGATAAATTGATGATTAAATTATAAATTTTGTTATGAAGTAAAGACTAAATTATGATTTTTAAAATAGTTTAGAGATCAAATTAATTAAAAAATCAAATTTCGTCATATTTCATTATAATATCGTTAAATTAATTTTAAAATAATTGAAATTTTGGATTAATTTTATAAAAATTAAAAAAATTAGGGATTAAATTGTATGAATTAAAGGATTAGAATATAAATTATAATATTTTAAATAAATTAATAATAAAATAAATAGATAATTCTTTTTGTATGGTGCGAGATCTTCATTTTCCATTTTAGAGTTGAGATATGTGCCAAATTCATTTTATTTTTGCATTTATATCTTTTAATTGAATGAGAGTATCATATGACGGTTTTAAGGATTGAGATATTCATGTTTACAATTAATTTAGGGTCAAGTTTATGTTATCAAATCTAGGTTCTGAAAAAAATAAAAAAATAAAAAAATGTGAATGATGTTTATTTTCAGGGAGGATTCGAGGAAAGTGTGAAATTGGTTTGTGCAATAATTTTAAAATTAGTTGAATGGAACTAAATTTATTTTTTATATGCATTGAGTTAGACTGCTCATAGATAACTTTTTTTTAGATGAAATTAGAATTTCTTTGAATTCTACATACAATCACAATGAAACTATTAATAATTCTACAACAAATATAATTATGTAACATTAGCACATAAATTATCAACATTATGATTTTTTAATTATATATATTAAATTAATAATAATTTTTTCTTCGTCGTAATGGGTATATTTTTTTCATATTTAATTAAAAATATATTCAATAAAAAAAATTTAATAAAAAAAAAATTGTAAAATAATTTAATAAGTTGTTCATTTAATTTCTGAAATTAACGGAGTTAGTATTTTAGATAATAAACTCAATATTTCAACTATAATAAGTTAATCTTGATCGAGTAGTTGATTTAATATATATAAATTTTAATAGATTATTTATTCTAGTTAAGAAAATTTAAAATCTCATGAATCAACTTCCATTTCTGCAACAAATTTAGATGTTGGACTGTGTTATTAACAATGATAATAATTAAAAAAAAAAACCGGGAGATAGAGAGGATTTATGATAATTAGATATTTTTGCGTTATAAAAATTATAAATGTTAAAAATAAAAATCTGACTGGTGGTACAAGTTACCAGTTTCAAAGAAAAATAATTACAGGTTTAATGGCTAAATTATTGGTACATGACACTAAATATTGCCATTGCGCATGCATTTCAATAATTTAAATAATTTCTTTTTAACTTTAAAAAATGTATTATTTAAGTGAAACACTTGATACACTTGTACATGATTGTTGACCAAATTCGGCAAACTGAAGAAAGGGTAAGGATTAAATTGATACAACTAGAAAATTTAACTTATTATTTTTTTAAAAACACTATAAAATTTCGTACTAAATTATAAGAGGGTGTATTAATTGAAAATTTTAATAATTTTTATAACATTTTAAAATTTAAATATATTTAATTGGGATTTTTAAAGACTTTTTAAAATTTATATATATTCGATTGAAATTTTATATAATTACAAATGAAGTTGATATTTTGATAGATTTTTTTGGTTAAAACTATATTTAAAAAATCTCTACCCATTATTTTCTATAGTCTAAATATTTTTAATTTTTTTTATTGGTTTTTCTCTTTCTATCCCATGTACTCGTTGCCTCTTTTAGTTCAACTATTATCCGTATAAATTCATAAAATTCTATGAAATAAAACTATAATCCACAAAACTCAATTAAGTTTATAACTATTGAAAATTATATTAAAATTATAATTAATTGCATAATTTTTAATTAAATTATAAACGTTGAGACATAATATTACTTTTAATTTTTAAAAATGTGTTTGTGTTTGTAATATTTGTATGTCATTAGCATTTTTCTAGTGAATAATTTCATAGGTTCCATTTTAGAAAAAAAAAATTCTCTTAAACATGCTATAATTTTTAAGTTTTGATATCATATGTATTTTATATCTCATATTAATTAATAAAATTAAGACATTTTTTTCATTTAAATAAATTAAATATTTTTAACGTTTATATTTTAAATTCTTTAATATTTAAAATAAAAACAACTATTTTTTAACAAAATGTTAAGTTTCTTGAAGAAAAAAAAAACTAGTTCAAATAATGTAGACAAATTATAAAAAAAAGAAAAGATTATTTAAACAACACTTTTTAAAATAAAACTACTTTTTTTTAATTTATTCCTCATCTGTATGTTCTATTTTATTTAAAATTTTGATTTGGCTTCTTTGTTTTTTTTAATACAATGTGCTATGTTTTATATTTTATTTATATACTTGTTTATAAATTTTATGGTAAAACGTTTTTTTAATTATTTAATAAAATATAAATTTAACTTTTAATTTATTTTATATTGTAAGAAAAATTCTTAAATTTCATAGGAAAAAAAATACTCATCGTACAAGGTCAATAATGCACTCTGGTGAACCAGTATAAGAAATTTCCAAAAATGAAAATAATTAGTATGAAAGGGTCGACCTTCGGCTTACTTTAAATTTTCTTTTTTTACTTTTATATTCATTTTATATATATTTTTCTTATTAAAATAAATATTTCATATTACTTTATTTTAAATTAAATTATGATCATTTAAATTTATTTAATATTAAATGTTTTTCAATCGAATCATGTTTAATATTATTAAAATATTATGTTTATTGTTATAAGTTTTATGAATAGTTTTTTTTAAAATATTTTTAATTCAACTTAATTATTTGAGATAATAAGTAAAGCAAATTATAATTTTTAAAATTTTAAATTATTTAATAAAATTTTGATATTTTTTATAAATTAATTTTTTATATTACATGTAATTATTTTGATAATACTTCTTCAAATATTTAATATTTTTAACTAAAATTAATTCTTTTTAGAACAACAAATAATAAACATAATGTTTTAATTAGTAAATAAAAATTAAAATTAAAAAAATATTAATTAAAATTATTTAATCACTATTTATTAATTATTTGTTATAAAATTAAAAAATTACATAATATATATAATTATTTCGATGATATTTCTTCAAAACTTTAATTTTTTAATTAAAATTATTTATTTATTAAATAACAAATAAAATTCGTTAAAAAAATCCAAAAGACTTCAATTAATATCATTTAACCACAATTTCATAATTAATTTTATATAAAATTAAAATACTTATATATTACATATAATTATTTCGGACAAAATTATTTTAAACTTTATTGTTTTCTAATAAAAATTAATTATTTGTATAATAATAAATAACATATAAAATCAATTAGTTAAAAAAATAAAATTTCAAATTTTTCTAATTATGAATATTTAATCATATTTTCTTAAATATTTTTACAAACTTAAAATAATTAGATATCAAACATAATTATTTTTATTAGTCTTTATTAGTCTTATTATAACACCAATAATTATTATATATCTAACTTATTATATCATAAGGTCATATTTTTTTGTTTTCTAAAATTTATTTTGAGATTATTTAATGATTTTATATCATATTATATTTAATATGATTTAAAATAAAAGAAGGATAATTTATTTGATGATATGAAAATACAATAAGAAGTAGAAAATAAACACATGCATTTTCTAGACTAAAACTCTTTATTATATTATTTTGTATTTACATGTATAATTTTTAGTATTATAAAATAAAAAAGTTATCAAATAATTATGGTTAAATTTTTGGCTTATTTTATCTATATGTTACATATTTTATGTGTATATTTTTGAATTATTGATCAATATTTTTTATGATATTGATTTTATGTCATATAAAAACATGAATCTAATAGGATAATAAAATATCAATATTAAAAATAAATTACATATTATGTGTTAATAAAATTATTAATTATTTTTATGATTTATTTATAATATTATGATACAAATAGATTATTATAAATAAAAATAATTTTCTGCCAAATTTATAAGTGTAAATTTTAGGTGACTGATGATTAGTAATACTTAAAGTCTGTTTAAAAAAGTATATAAAATTGAATAGCCACCATTAATAACCAAATACGCTGAGTTTAAAAAATGAAAATTTTCGTGATTTCTAAGTTGAAAAACTAAGAGTAAAAAGATAATAATAAAAACAAAATTAAAATTTATCAATAAATTCAATATATGTTTAGATACAACTATATTATCATATAAAATTATATTTTACATTATATTAATGTATACTTAAATTTGTATATTATAAAATAATTATGATTTAATAAAATAAATTTTAAAAAATATATACCTGTAATAATAAACATGATATATATTACTAGAGTTAAATTTTAATTACAATAACCATATAAAAATATTAATCCTCAAAAAATTGTTTGAATATTATTACACTTTATTTTTTAAATGATTTATTTACTCAACTCATTTAAAAAATAATATCCCAATTTAATTAATTCAATTTAATCAATAAATAATACATTTTTTAAACAATATATATTCAAAAAATGCATGATTGAATTTTCTAACATTAATTTTTTCATAAAACATATGTTAAATAACATGTTATATGTTATTATGTATTTATATTTTTTTAACAAAAAATATAACATCTAGATAACTTACAAATATTATTAATAACTCATATAAAATTTAAGAGAAATGTTAATAATATATAAAATTTGTAATAATTTTTATATCTAAACTATTTATATCATGTTTGTATTTCTAGAAAAATAAATAATTTATTTATTTTCTAAAATAATTTTAACAAGTGTTGTGTTGAATTATTTGAATACAAAATGTGGTATAAATTTATGAGTCATTAGTATATTAAAATAAATTTAAACAACTATTTATCTTTATTAAGAAATACAAACAATAAGATATAATAAATGGAAAAAGAATATAACACTTAAAAGAATAAATTAGTAAAATAAAATTTGTACGTGAGAAAAAGGAAAAAGTTGCAATAGTAGGGGGAAAAAAAGAAAGAATAAAAATATCATATGAAAAACAAAACCGTAAAAAGCCCCGGTGTATGTTATTGTATCCCACATGCCCTAATTTCACTCTCTTCCTTTTCCACACCAAAGCTGGCTGTGAAGTATCCTCAAACTCTGTTGCCGCCGGCCCATTCGCGTGAAGTATTATGCATGGTTGGCTTTTAGTTTGTAATAGGTAATCTCTCTGCCTTATCTTGATTTATTGGTTTCAGTTTTATCTTAGAATTGCCGACCTTGTATATATGATACTGTGATATTAGCTAGTTTAGTGTTCTGATACGATGAGTCGTTACCTTTTCAACCATTCAAATGAGTTATTCTCAAATTTTCAATACATTTCAAGGGCTTCATTTTTAATTGCAGTCTAGGGCCTCACAAGCTCTTGAGCAGCCCCTGAGGCTATGGAGGCGGATATGCCAGCGAAACAACCAGAGAGTAACAACAATGCCTGCTGTGAAGCGGTAATCCTTGCATTCCTATTCTTATCTTGTGTTTTGAAGAATGAAAATGCATATATTTAATCTTTTGAACAAGATTTCATCGTTTTTTTAATCTTTGGTGAACAGTGGACGCGAAAGTGTGCAAAATTAGAAGAGAAGCGCAAGGCACTTAGGGAAGCTGTGAACCTTCTTGTTAAAGAAAACGACAAGATTAAAGCAGGTAGGTCTTTTTTAATATCAGGCATCTACTTTTTTTTAGCTCATTTCAAATAACCTTATTTTTTTGTTTTGTATGTCAATTAGTTTTCGATTTTACTTTTAGGAAAATATCATAAATGGTTTTCTTAAATCACCAACTACAAGTGTTAATCTTTCCTGGGATTGTTTTCAAAATCCTACTTAGGCAACTGCTATAATGTGTACAAGGTGTTGTAGGTACATTCTAGTTGAGTGTCTGAAAGTGCTATAAAACTAATTAGAGAACCACTGATTTTTTGAAATTAGAATTTTGTATTCTCTGATCCCAGTATGCATGTGCAAAGTGCAAACCATGCTGAAAAGTTAAATATTTTGTTGCATTATGGTGTACTTCTTAACATTTTGCTTTCCCCTTCTTGCAGTGTATGAGGAAGAGAGGGCACGAGCCGATGCTGAGAAAGAGGAGAAAGTGAAAGAGTCTTCTGCTAGAGCAGCATTAGAAAATGATATATCTACCTTGAAGTCTGAGATCCTCTCTTTGAAGCAGAAAGGTAATGGAGATGTAGAGGATACTAGTAATGAAGTGAAGCTTCTTAAAGCTCGTGTTTTTGAAGGGCAGAAAGAAATTAGTCGTCTTAAGGTGCAAATTGAGAAAGAAAGAGAAAGGGCAGATTTAGAAAGAAAGAATGTTGAAGTGGAGAACAAAAGAGTTGCTGAAGCTCAAAAAAATTTCGATGGTGAAAGATATAAGGTTGATCAAGAAAAGAAGCTTGCTGAATCTGAAAGAAAGAGAGCTGAAGAACATAGACGTCAATTAGAGTTACTGAAGAAGGGGGCTGATGAAACAAAAACTGTGTTGGATTCTGAAAGAGTGAAGCTTAAAGAGGCCAACAAAAAGCTTGAAGCAGAAAAGCAGAAAGCGGTCAAGGAGAAAAAACGTGCAGATTCAGAAAAGGCAAAGGTGGAGGAGCAGAGAAAGCTTGCAGAAGCTAACCAGAAAAAATTTCTTGAAGAAAAACGTCTGGCAGAAAGTTTGTCTCTGAAATTGGAAGAGAATAGAAAATTAATTGATGGATTCAATAAAGAAATACACGAACTTAGATCTTCTAGAAATTCATATGGAGCTTCAAGCAACCTGCCAGACAGTACCTTAAATTCTGTTGCAAAAGATAGATCATCATTAGTGTCAGAGCTTTCTTCAAAACTGGAGGCAGCAAAAAAAGACCTTCAGTTTGAGAAACAAAGGACAATTAGGGAAAAGGAACGAGCAGATACAGAGATGGTGAAAGCAGAACAACATAAGAAGAAGGCGGAAGTGAATTGGAAGAAAGCTATGGAAGAAGAATGTCGTGCCGATCAGTTATCTAAGCAGTTAGAAGAAAATAAACAGAAGATTAATGATTTGCAAAAGAAGGTATGCAAACATATGTCATCTGGCAAAGCTATAGATGCTGGACGTATTGAGGCACAACTTTTGAAGAAGAAGCTGAAGTTTGAGAAAATGCAAAAAAAACACGCTAAGGAGGTGGCCAAGCTGGAGAGAAGTCGCTACAGTATTCTGCAACAAGAATTAGGTCACCTGAAGCTTGAATTTTTTCAGTTCTCACATCGACTGGAGATGCTAAATACTCTTTGCTCACCTGGGAAAGAAGGTGGCATCTTAGAGAAGGTTTGTTTTTTTTCCCTTTCTTTCCTATCTTTCTAATCACGTGTTTAATCTGAATTTGGTGCAATGTTGCTTGTATTTATTATGCCATGAATTATTATAGAAACTATCACGCAGGTGTAGGTATTTCTTACTTCCTCTTCTGGTTGATTTTCTCAGGTGTGGTCATTCACAATCATACTTGAATCTTATTCATCTGATGTATTTTTGTTGATATGATCTGGTGGGTAGAGCTTAAGCTGTTCTTGATACTTCCTTTATTGTATTGTTTGTAGAAAATCGTGTACTAACTAGCAGAGACCAACCAATTAATTATTCATTCGCTAGCTTTATAGAATTTGTTTGGCTACTATTTACTTCTTTGCTCTTCACCTATCTTGTTCAAAGAAATACTATTTCCTCTCTAGTTTTAATCTTTATTATACTAGCTGTTTGTACTCTATGTATTATAGGCATGCTACTGCATTTTCTTCCTACTTTTATGCCTGCAACATTGCAGCTTGTATGGCTTATTTTTCATTTTCATTACGTACTCTATGTTGTTTATGGTGTTCTGTTAATTATTGCATGAATTTGCACTGAAGAGCTGATTTTTGATGTTGAACTTCTTGTTTTTCTCAATCAGTTGTACAAGCATCTGTGACCTTTTTGCTTCATCAGATGTCTTTATGTACTTTACGGCTTTACCAACTGATATTGTGATTAATTTGCAGAGGTTGAACACAAAGGTTTTTTGTGGACAGGGACATTTGCAGGCATACCTACAAAGTCAAAATGGACCTCTAATGCCTTGCTGCACGAATACACACACATCAGATCCTTGCAGCCATATTTTGCAACATGCTATACCGATGTTTCCTGTATCTAGTGGAAATTGTATTGAACCTATCACAGGTATTGATTCTAAATTGGAGTCTCTGCTTGGAGGCTCTACCAGAACAGTGTTAACCAATTCTGCATTAAATTCCAAAAAGGAGTCTTTTTCTAATGGACAGTTGGTGGGCTCACAGGAAAAGGGTGCCTTTTCCGTTACTACTTCAGCAAAGATGGTTGAAGAGAAGGTGCAGTCAGCATTTTCCAACTTGTCTGGTGAAGTTACTAAAATGACGTGTGGGGAAAATCCTGCGGTGGTTTCTGAAAATAGTGTTAGAAGTCCTACTAGCACTAATGATATTGAAGACGTTGTTGAGCACCGCAAGAAGAGGAGGAAGATACATGATGCAGTAGCTTCCATTGAACATCTACATTTTGAGGATAAAAAGTTGCATCTGCAGATGGAAGAGAAGCTTTCTTTTTTGCATGGTATCTTAAATAGGCAAACAAACAAAGCCATAAAATATGGAAGGCTCCACCGTGCTAGTCTTCAAAATTCACCTGCTAAGCATGATAAAGTTAGCAAGAAAAGAAAGAAGTCTTTTGAAGAGAAACTGGTTGCACAACATAAAATAGGTAATGATGAGCTAAAGAAGAAAGATGAAGTTGAAACTGAAAAATGTGGAACTCCAAATGTGCTTGAAGAAGCTTGCCCGACCCCTGTTGATCTGATAGGAACTACTAAAGCTAACAGGAAAGGAGTAAGTGATGTTGGTACAGGTGACTTTGAAATCAGTGGTCAGGAGGAACTAGAAAATGGTGGTTACATGAGACTGCTAGAGTTGGACAATGCTGCTGATGAAGAATGTTACAGGGTAGCAATGGAACTTCCTTTGTCCCCTACTCTCCCTGAAATTGAGTTACGACCTGTCGAAATGTCCAGTATTGACAATACTGTACCTTCAGTGGGGGAGAAATTCATAGAAGCATCGTCAAACAAAGAAAACAATCTGCTGCCTTCATGTGGGTTTGATGTAATTTGTGTGGAGATCAATTCCAATAAGTTGAAATCTAGTGGCTATCAGAATTGTCATGTACCTCCAGTAAATGCTAGTTTATTGGAAAACAGTGGTATTGGAGACTTTGGTGCAAAGTTGGAGATGTCTAATTCTCCTATTTTAAGAGACGATGATACAAAATTTTCATATGTTCTTCCTAAAAATCTTGATAGGAACAGCATTTCTAGGATATTTTCTGTCATCAAATCTTGTATAGCACGGTTGTCTTTGTTTACCCAAACAGATTGGATGATGCAAGAGATTTTGCTTGCTCTTAAGACCGAAGAGAAACTTCTGCCTAAGTAAGTTATTGATTATATTTGAAAAAAATTATGTTTAATGTTGAAGACTTTATGGTTACTTTGCACTAACCTATTTTTGTTTCTCTTGTTCTAGGGAGAAGGCTGCTGTTGTATTTGCATTGTTGTTGCTTAACTTCTCTTTAGCTGCTAGCAGTAAATTTGAGAACTATACAAATTGGGCTTCAATTCCACGTGTGGATTCTTTTGCTGACAATGTAAATTCAGGTTGGTTTTCA
Organism: Hippophae gyantsensis; assembly: GCA_030763125.1. Taxonomy (NCBI): domain Eukaryota; kingdom Viridiplantae; phylum Streptophyta; class Magnoliopsida; order Rosales; family Elaeagnaceae; genus Hippophae; species Hippophae gyantsensis. The sequence continues at coordinate 39,015,347 of CM061036.1, read as the reverse complement.
CTTTTTAAGGGGTTATAACTATTTTATGATATTTTTTATGTTGTCACTGAAAGAACAAAATTTCTTTTCTGTAGTGATGTGTGATGTAGAGAAAAGCAGTACGTTTGCAGAACTAGGTTGTTTGGATGAACTATTGATTTTGATTGAGGATTTCATCTTAGATGGAACTATTATGATTTATGATATTTCATCTTGTAAAGAGTACACTTCAAGAATTGACATCCCTGTTGATGGTTCAAGTATAAGATTGTGCTCTGTACCAGCATCAAAAGTACAGTTGGTGGCGGGGAGCATTATATTGGCATCAATATGTGCAGCAACTCACAATATTGGTTTTATTTGTGAAGCATCCTTCAACATTTTATGTCTTCGCAAATTTGATGATTCATTAATGTTGACAATTCTTCATGTTTTTGCTCATGTTGGTGGAGAGAAGTTTTTCAGGCAGAGCAACTACAGTTTACTGATGGCTGTCTTGAAATCTGTAGTTGTGTTTCTTGAGGGAAAACATTTATCAGATGGTGCTGCTTTAAGTCAATCAGCTGGTGATACTCTGACTCATTTCTGCCCATGTGTCAAATGCTCTTTTGTGGATGATGCCATTTCTATGGATGCTATTGCTCAATTGCTCTTAGAGAAGATCAATAACGATGCTACTTTTGAAACCACATTTTCTAAAAGGGCTTATTGTGCTGTTGAAAGACATTGTGATGATTCCTGCTGTTTGAACAAGTTCTCGATATCTACCAATGAACCAAAGGCATTAACAGTTGTTACTTTGTGTGACCTTACATTACTCTTATCATTGGTAGAGCTAATTTCATTCTTCATGGTAAGGATCACTCTTATTCAGATATATTGGTGAATCTATGCCGCTTTTGATCCTTATTAAGCCTTCAGTAGGAATGACAATTTGACCCCACCGGTCAGTGCCCAACAGGTACCTGACCGGTTTGGGTCAGTTAGGGGGCAGAATAATTAGGATCACAAACAGGCTAGTATGTTTCCCATTCTTTGAAATAACAATTCGGGTGGTTCAGCTTGGATTTTAACTGTTTTGATATTCATTTTTTGAATAGCTTTTCAATATTTAAACTAAATTATTGTCCATATGGGTCAGTGGTTTGTGTTGCTGACCCACGGGTAATGCTCAAATTGAACCGTATCCAAAACTATAGTAACAGTTAAATCAATTTGCCTGGTGTGCCAATTCAGTTTGGTTTAGATCTCAGAAGTCAATTTTAATTTAGTTACAGAATTAGGTATTTTAGATTTCATTTCTTCTTTTTTTTGGCTGAAATTTTTCTCCCCAAATTGGCCCATAACCTTTTAAAATCCAAACCATCTAGTCCAAAACCTTATAATTTGACTAATTTAGTTTGGTAATGTTTCAATGGTTGGGCCAATTTAGTCTAGATTAGGTTTTGAAAAGGTTATGAACTAAATTGATGAATAAAAGATTTTGGAATATGTTGATAGTATAGTCCGTTATTTCAAATTTGCAATAGTTTGCAGTGAAAGTTGCAACATAGTTTCCAGTTTGATTCTTGTTTTCCCAACAGTGAGATTATATATAGCAAGCTTTGACAACAATGTTGAATATTGAGCTTAATTTATTAAGTTACTGCAAGGATATCAGAAAGTTTTGTTCCTTCATCAACCTTATGATTTTTGGTGTGTATAACTGATCATTTCCATGCTTTATTCTTCGAATGCAGGGCTGGCAGTGGGCATTTGTCAAGATTGTTCCTCAGCTGATGAATGCAATCGAATCATGTGTGACCGAGAGCTTCACTTCCGGAATTGTCATTCTCCTTGGTCAGCTTGGGAGGTATTTTTGTTATGCCTGACTACTACTGAAATTAATATTTTATTTTTATTTTCCCTAAGCAATGAGTTCTTATTTTCAGGCTTGGGATTCATACTTCTGGATATGATGATAAAGGAGTTGAACAGTTGAGGACTTATTTATCTACATTTCTTGGTCGTGAAAGTACCAAAATATTAGGTCTTCCATTACAAATTGCAATTGTTTCTGCTTTGATAGGTCTTCTTGATCTCGATTTTGAGACACTAGTCCGGAGTAGTCTAACTCTTCACATGCTTACTGGTCAAGCAACTCCGGCTGACTGGGTAAGAAACTGGTTTACTTCTCTCAGCAAAGAGCATCAGGATTTATCTTTAAACCTTTTAAAACCCGGTGGTGTAAATAATAAATGAGCTCCTTGTGTTGTAGTGTTGATTGTTGTGAAAGTTGTAGGGATGCTTGGATACAAGTTACTTTTGAATTATGGTCGATTATTCCCATCTCATTTGTTCAAATGAAGATTTGGGGATGGCTGAGGGATGAGGTATTTTAGTTTGGCACTCCATTACCTCTGAAATTTTGTAAACAATCTTTACTTTCTTATAAAGTTGCTACAATTTCTTAGCATACTCTCTCTCTTTCACTCCCTCTTGCTCCCCTGTTTTTGAAAACCATTAAAAGCAGATGTTGTCATCATAGTTCTTATTGATTCTAGACAAGATTTCAAGTTATTTTTCGACCTCATGGGAGCATATGGAGATAAATGGAAGAATGAGGCATTTGTTAGGGCATCTAGCCATGTCCCCAAAAACCGGCAAGACAATGGAGAGCATTTTTTCAATGCTCACAGGTGTGACAATGTAACATTCTCTCTTGGGTCTCCTCCGACCTCCTTAGGGCTCGTGCCAAACACTCAAACAGTATGGATAAAGGTGAAATCAATTTTACAATGAAGAATATAGCTTTGACAATCGATTGATTGCTCCTTTTAAGATGTTCTAATAAAATTGGACTTCAGATTTATTTTAAAAAGTTGTGATCTTTTTAGCTACAACTAACGAAACATAAAGAAATAAAGGAACGTGTTGCAGAATCTGTAATTTGAAGTCCTACCAACTTCGTTTGCTCCGTTTCTTTTATTTTGATTTAGAAAATTCAGAATTATAAATGAATAAATGATCGTTGTCACCTCATATAACTGTGCTCTAATTAGGGTCTTGTTTTGGTTAGTACTTTAGTTGTTACAATCAACAGTGAACCAGTAACTATTAAAATGCAGACAAGCACATAGCTAAGAGGGAATTGTTGATACGTACTAGCCTGTTCTTTTTTTAAGTGAATAATATTTGAAAATGTAAATCGCAGGCAAACTACCTACTTTGTTTCCAACAAGAACTTTTTTCAATAAGATTTCTCATTTAATGAGAAGGACTGAGCTAAAAATAGGGTTGTAAAATTTTCTCAAATCGTTTTTGGGATTATTCGATATGAGGTAATAAAGGGACAATAAAATGAAAAATAGGTAAATATCTGTATTTTATAATATAAAATAAGGTAACGATGGAGATTATATTTTTCAACTTGTTATCTAAATTATATATCCTATTTTAATATATATATTAAACTCAAATTAATTATAAATAATATATTATATATTATATATTTTACCTTTTTATTCTATTAAAATATTAATGATTTTTCTTTTTTAAAATTATTTAAATTACTTATTTAAATTTTAAAAATCTAAAATATTATTATTATTTTAAACTAATTTGTAACAAGATTATATCAATATTATTTAGTATAAAAAAATTATGTATTTATTGGTAGATATATTTTTTTCTTTTACATAAATATTCTTTATTTATTGGTTCAAAATTTCTTTTTTTCTATTATAAAATATTGATAATTTATTATTAGTTTGGTTTTATTTATTTATTTATAATTTTTTATAATAAAAATAAAAATTTAATTTAAAATATCACTTAAATCTTCGTTGCCTATTTAGGGTTTCCCATTCTCAACTATAAGACTCCTATATGTATTTGTAATGATTGTAATATTGTAATGATTTTAAGTGGATTGAAAGATAAATTTTTAATAAAAAATAATAAATAAGGAAGAGTTCCTCTGTCCCACTTGTCTCTTTGACAACTTGGAACTAGAAAAAAGAAAAACCATCGTTTGTAAACTTGATTGCCTAATTTTTTTCAAAAATAAATAAATTTGATACACTTTAATCATATAATTTCATAATTATGTAATTAAATTATTCATTTTTTATTGTATAAAATGAATATATTAATTGCATGATTATGAAGTTATGTGATTAAAATATTATAATTTTAAAAATCGAACAATTTATGTATTTTTTGTGTAATTAAAATATCTTAATGACGCAAGTAAAATAACTTAAAAGAATCGATCACCCCAATAACAAACCAACCGTTACTCTTATAATATTATCCAAAATTAAGAAGTTATTTATACGTGATTCTAGATATGGTGTAATGCTCTCAATTTATTATCCATAATTGATGCCTACGTTGGCAATCTTGGTTCTGGCAGGCAGCAAGGCATATTTAAACAAGACTGCTCCTGATGTAAATGGATGCTGTCACGAAGAAAGCAGCTACGTAGAGCTCGGAAATGGTGCTTCTATTATCCACACAAATTTAATAGAGAAATAAAATTCTTTTGTTGAAATAAAATTGTGGCTTATGTTTTTGTTCATTATATCTTACCTTTACAAAGAGTTAGGTGGATTCTCTCAAGTGTAAGAACTTTACTGGCAATGCCCTTTTTCAGGTTTGAGTGTATGGATAATATTGAGGATTATATTCTTTGTTTGTATTCTACAATTGTAGTGTTTTTTTAATAATAATAAAAAAAGAACTATCAGGTAATTTCCTTTCTGGAAATTGATAATAAAATCACTCTACATGTTTGAATATATGTTAGGCATATGCTTTTCATGTTATTAAAAAAAAAATGTACTCTGTGGGAGTTAAAAATAAAACTTTATCTATGAAGAAGTTATGCTATGCATTTATATCTAATAAACAATAAAATAGAATCCAATTTTTTCTTCGTGACAATTACTGAAAAAAAAAGTTCATATGCATAATCAGTGGGCATCGGTACATTGATCATTGATATCAAACTGCAAGAGCCAAACAAGAAAACTATGGAAATTGAAATTAGCATTCAATACAATATCAACATATACCCCAGTTGGCATGAAAGCTGTAATATCATTATCCAAATTTACTGAGAATTGATACGAGGAAGGGTGTGCATTCCAGCTTTCTCTTCAATATCAAACAATTCAAAAGCTTAGCCATTGTAGGGGAAGAAAAATCTTTCCTGATTAAATAATGTATGTTCTTGTACTAGAAAAGTTTCCAAATAATAAAAACAATTCCAGCACAACTTTCTCATGCAAGAGAAAATGAGAAATAAAAATAATTTTTAATGGCAATTGGCATATAACATTTAAGGTTGGAGGAACATTATTTCTGCTTGAGGAGATGCCCTTCGAAACCTCACCAACTCAACCAGCATACTCAATGGTCCACCCACAACATGCATAGAACGTTCAATACTAATTGTCTCAAGCACAGGTGATTTGCCAAGTAAAAACTTGATAAATTCCATTTCATGCGTTACACCGGACATTTCTGTCATCTTCACAACTTTAAGTCTTTCAAGTGTGCATTTTGACAGGTTTTCTTTCTCCCAAATATCCAAATCAGTTGCTTCAACTGGTGCTAGAGAGTTTGACGACCCCTACATATCACAGTTTTGAAAGAAAAAAGTAGTGTTTGAGAAGACATGTTTAGTTGCCTTCCTCTAAGTACCGATGCAAGTATAAGGACAAATACTGAATTTACAACTTACTGAAATCTGAAATTCCTGTAGATTAGGCGAGCTTGTAACCAAGCGAAGAACAACACATATCTCTTTTACATCGTCAAAACTTACTTGATATAGTCCAATAACCTTTAAATGACTATATGTAATTGGAAGTTCTTTCAGCTCATAACCTACACTCAAATACTTGAAACAGAAAGAAGATAAATGAATACACAAGTGGATATATCTAAACATTTAGTATTCTCATTACTTACCAATTGGAAAACACTATGGCCATGTCCGTTCAGTGGGATTAGATTCATGAATAGAATAGATATTCGTATTATATTGCTTGTTTGAACTTTTAATGTCAAGAGTTGCAATTCCTTAAGAATAAAAATTCCCTTGAGACAAGAAATATGTATTCTTCACTGGATGAGAAGAATAGGATTAGGATTTTAATATTTTTTTTTAGCAAAAACCTCTTAATTACTAATAAAAATATCCTAATCGCTAGATATGTATGGTATATTTGGAAACTTAGAACAAAGCTAATTAATATCTTCTCCTTATTTCATGATAAGTAGCCAATAAAAAAGTATGGTTACAAGTCATATTCCTAGTTTTCTATTGCCAGGAACTATTCCTAATCAACCAATAATTCTAATTATGTGAGCCAAACATTGCCAAAAAATTATTAGTATTACCTTCGTAAAGTAGATGTGTCCTATAAGCTTTTCAAGGAGTGGTACACCACCAAGAAACTTCATAAAATTGCAACTTGAACTTTGTTCGAAGTGCTCAGCAATATCATCAGTCATATACATAGCAACAGAACATGCAACTAAAAATGGGGTATTTTCAAGGCATATGTCCTTAAATTCACCTTCAAGACACAAGTACTTGAGATTTGGAGCACGAATGTTCAGGGCTAAACTATCAGAGTATGACAATGCTAGACTTTCAAGTAGAGGACAGTTTGAAATAAGACTTTCAATTGCATCAGCAGTAGCAAAAACTTCATGAAGATTCAAGCTCTTCAAATAAAAAAATCCTTTGAAAGCCAGCGGTGGGTCCAATTCACAACGAAATAGCTCCAAGCGGGTCATTTTTTTACAGTAAAAGAGACATGAAGGTACTCTGAACCATTCACCTTCTTTTAGATCGATGATCAATTCTTTAATGTCATTCCTTGAGAGGTAAAGTAACCACTGATCTATTTCCCAGGAGCTCACCAAGTAGGATGTAGAAATCTTGAACTTGTGAATTGGTCCTTGGTGAAGAAAGAGAGCTCGTGTGATAAAGTTTTCAAGGCTTTTCTCAGCAAGAACACGGTCATGACAAGGTGTAACACATTTGTCATCAAATACAAGCTGGGTGAGGTTAGCCCAACGATATCTCCATTTACTGGATAAAGTGCTAGTTCTTACCGCATCACTTAAGGGCATACGAGTCAGAATACTCTCTATAATGCTTTGAGGCAGATCAGTAATCCAATCTGTGTCTGGAAGATCTCCCATTTGTCTTAGAATTAAAGTACAACAAAGCAATGTATCACAATGAGGAAACCATACAGTGCCACAATATCTTCTATTTCTGTATCTTCAATTCATTCCAGCCCAGAGCTTCAGGAAAATCATAACTTGAATCAAGCCCAGCGATATTGCATTAACCCCCTACTGTATTATTATTACTATCATCAAATTCAAGTTAAACTTAAACACTCGAACTCTCATATATGCTATAGAATCTTAGACAGAAACACAATTCTGATCAACACAAATACAACAAGTTTATGAATGTCAAATTATTGTAGAATCACTGATAAAATCAACTATAGCTGAATTCATCTCAACTGGATCACAAAATCTTCGTTTTCTTGGTTGATGTTTTCAGCAACCGAACAGAGGGTTTAACATCAATTCAATTACATTTAATCTAAGCATACCCATCCATCGAAACCCTCTCAAATTTTAGCGTACACAGACAAAACCCAATTAAACGAGATCACAATATAGAATGTAAAGACGATGAAAAGAATTCCGAAGATGAAAGTTGAAAAAAAAAATGAAATAGTGATGGACAAAAATGTAGAGAGTAAAACAATACCTTTGAATTGAAACAGAAAGTTGCTCAGCTTCTTCTTATTCTTTAGCTCAAAGCCATAGAATTTCCATATAATAATTTATATGCCATCGATCTTTTAATTTATTCGCTTCAAGACTCGAGAGAAAAACAGAAAATCATAGCTCAACTGACATTTCGGTGTGTCATTTTCTTTTACCTTCTTTCATAGAGATTCGGCGTGTCGTATCGTATTCAACCAAAACAAGCTTATATTGATCGAAAAGATTATGGCCTTCAAAAAGAAGTTTTCCCTTAAAATAGGGTCCGAAGGGCAAAGTGGTAAATACGTTAAAATATAAAAATTAAGGGAATGAAAATTATTCATTTAAATTTAACAAGAAGCATAAAAAATATTTATTAGATTTCCTAGCTACTAAAATAAAATTGAAAAAACAACATTATAGTTATAAAAATAATCCTTTATATTTACATCATAATATCATTTTACTTTAAATATCATTTAAATTAAATCACGATCATTTATATCTTTTTAATATTAAACATTTATATCCTTTTAATATTGAACGTTGTTTAATATTATAATAATATTGTTTTTGTTATAATTTTTAAGATATTATTTATTTTAATAATTTTCCAATAAAATTTTCAATTTGTATGAAAATGTTACCCATTTGCAGTGTTTTTAGCCTAGTAAAAATGCATATCCGAGGACAGATAGGAATACATTCATTTATGGTGGATGCAAAGCAATTAGATATGTTCGATTTACATCATTGATAAGGTTACTGAGAAGAATTCTAACGTATATGTATTTTGATTGATTAAAAATGTTAATATTATTTAATTTTATACTCATTTCTTTTATATTTCATTATTTATTAAACTATTTTAAAAGTTGAAAAGGAGGTTTATTTTGCTATATAATATCGGACACTTATCATAATATAAATTATATAGGTGTAAATATGCACGTAAATTTACGTTTCTTTAGTATTTATTTAATTGATAGATTATTAAGATGGAATGCTTTCTACAAAAACAATGAATGTACACACGTTTGTATTTGTACCAACATGATGTATTATATGATAAAATTTTATTTAAAAAAATTAATTCTCTATTTTAAAACTATTTTGACATTTGTTACGTTATAATTAATATACATACAAATATATATGAATATATATGTACCCTTAACATTCATATTAATAAATAGTAGAAATATTTTTTCACTTATGTTTTTTAAAGAATATCTTTGAAGGTTATGTTTTCTTGACAGAAAGGCACTTACAAGGACGGAGAATGTGGAGGTTTGGTTGTGCTAAAACTCAGTTTAAATCTTTGATATATTTTTTATATTATATGTATAAATTCCAGGGGTTGACATAGGTGGGTTAACTTTTGAGCCAATTATAATTTGACTTTGTTTTGGTAGTTTTTAAAAATCCATAACCTTGACCAATTTATGATTTCTAAAAAAATCAATTGTAAAACTGATTTATAAAACCAATTTATGGTTTTAGTATATATTATGTAAATATTTAAATGTTGTTGTTTTTAAAATTAATCATTATAAACTTCTTATAGAATAATTATAAAAAAAATTAGAGTGTCATTAACAACTTATCTCATATTATTAATTAAGAACATGTAGTTCATTTAGTAATGTAGATTTTATCTAACTTTAAAGTGACTTGAGTGAATTGTGAAACATAAGTGATGAAAGTGATTGTAAGTATCTAAATGAGAATTCTTACTGATTAGGTTTAGATTTTACAATTTTAAATAAATTTTAAATTATAATTATAATATATAAAGTAATAATTAAAAATATATTTTAAAAAATTATTATATATTAATATTATAAGTTTTGGTTATTTTTATAACTTTTGGATCTCTAATTAAACTGACAAAATTGATTTTAATATTTTTTGAACATATTTGGAACAACCAAAGTCAAAATATATATATATATATATTCGTTTTGATCTTGAATCACGATGGTTGGTTAGTTTTTGAAAATAAATATCTACCCTTGATAAATTCAATATTTTTTAAACATAATAAAAATTAAACATATAACTCCAATCAATAATTTTTGAAAAATTACAACATTATTAAAATTTATAAAAACAAAAATAAATTCTAATAATATTAAACAAGATTAAACTAAACGAGAACTGAATAAAATTCAACATTAAACATATCTAAATGATAATAATTTAACGTTTAATATAAAATGATTGACATGAATTTTATTTAAGTAAAACTATATTTATTGGATGTAAGATGTGTTATTTTTATGATTTTAAGTTTTAAGTTATTCTATTTATGTTTTTTATTTACATTTTTTTGTTCTTTCCATACAATCATTTTTAGATACACACATCCAAAAGAATATAAGATACTATATTTATCAAGCCATTGGGATGATGCTTATTGCGATAATTATTTAAAGGATAAAAAAAGTTGAAAAAATATTAAAATAAATTATAAAAGTATATATAAATAAAAATGAATAAAAAATATTAAATAATATCTCATTTGATCTCTATTAATGCTGTTCATTATTTTTTTCATTTTTTCATTCTTTCCTTTTTCTCCCTTATTCTATAAATTGTTCTTATTTTTAGTCTATTTCATTAAGTAAAAAAAGAAAGAAAGTCAACACTTATTCTCCTTATTTTATTACTATTTTTTCTCTCATTTAGAGTTATTAATATTAGATGAACCTTAATAATATTAATATAATTTTGTTATTATTCTTTTATAATGAATCAGTTTTATTAATTTAAAGCATATATAAAACACTTTTGTAGTATTTTTTTATTCTTGCACAATTTTTATAATTTTAAAATAAGAGTTATAATATGGATGAATTTTTTTTGTTTATAATTTTTAATTTTACAACTAAAAAAAAATTCTTGCACAATTGTATTTTTTTGTAAAATGATATGTTAACACACTCAAAAATTACCTTCTAGTTTCACCACTATGCACTAATGATTTTGTAAATAAAGGTAAAACAACACATTAATCCTGTAAATTTCAATTGAAGTACATTAATCTTATATAACTTTAAAAAAAGATACAATTTAATCCTAAAAAAGGTATACATAAGTCTTAAAATTTTAAGCTTTTAAGATTAAAGTATACATTTTTTTAAATTATAAAACTAAAATATTTTTATTTAAAATAATGAAACTAAAATACACATTTAGTAAAAATTATGTACTTTTCGTTTTCATATATTTTGTTCTATTTGGGGTTTAAGTTTAGTTTTTCTTATTTAAAATAAAATATATATTCTTAATTTTTATTTAACAAAACAAACATATCACTATTAGCCAAATAGGAAAAACTTTTCCACATAATGGGAACCAAGCACGATAAGTGATCTATATAATATACGCTCTTAACATATGTAAACCAAGACCTTGACTCAAATAGCATCCAAGTCTGAACATTTTAAATCAGACACTTTTAACTTATTTTTTAACGGTATGTTTTGATTTGAAATTTAAAAGAACGATTTCAGTGGGAGAGATCTTATCATAATAAATTATATTACTGCTTCTTCATTGTTAGTACTGTATAACTTCAAGGAAAATATAATGTAATATGATGATGATTTATGTGACCATGAGTCTAATGACAAACCTAAAGATGTTTTTTTCCTCAAAGAGCAACTTAGCCCTAAAAATGAATAGCAATATTCAATTTACCAGCATTAGCATTGTCAATGCTAAATCTTGTTTTCGTTTCCGTTTAGAAACGTGTAGTAGCCGTAGATAGTAAATAGAAGGGAAACATAAACTTTCCAAGCATAATAGAGTGGAAGGACAGGAGAAACTGACATATAGATTTTACTCAAATTCTACTCTATGAACTATGAAATGGTTGGTTGGCAAAGAAAACCTCAAGAGAACTTTGAAAGCTTGTGTTTTGCTTTTTGTATTTCCCACACAGAAGGATGACTCTGCATGATCTTAGTGGGATCCAGAAGAGGGAACTAATGCAAAATTGAACAGCAAAAATATTTGAATCAGAATAATCATTGTCGATTCAGAAAACCCTTGATCACAAGAACCCCGAGACCTGCAATACCCAGTGTTAGGATAAGAGTTAGTGTTATGGGTTCAATCTCGGACAGATCGGTTTTCTTTCTCGTTCTTCCTTGGTTGGACCTCTCTCCCAAGCCTTCCCGGAGAAGTTTGTTGAGACTGTCTAACTGATGCATGACCTGCCGTTGTCCCCTAGAAATGCCCAGTATCTGAGATGATAAATGGGAATAAAAATAATGAGATTCAATCTTTATATGCCACTATTTCGTCAACCCAAAAGTTCTAGTATAACATGAGCAATGGAAAGTTTTGTTTAACTGCCATAATAGACACCCTAACATCCCAATACTCACATATTAACTTTAGGAGTTCCTCGGAATAACTCAACCAAGATCTTTTTCACTGCTTAATATGCATTTGGAAAGTAAAACTATTCCCTTCCTATCCATTCTACTTGCCGCTCTTAACATTATTTTTTTCCCAAAAGTCTCAACCCTGTTCGAATTTTGAAGTAAACTCTCCTAAAAAAAAACTTTAAAGATTGTATTTTTTTTCTTTGAGAAAAATAAAGATGTAATTCTCTTCTGTTTGACTCCTTGCTATCTCTACCACACCCTCCATGAAAAAAAAGATCATCAAATTTAGCATACATAGGGACATTTATATTAACAAAAAGTAGGGCTTCCATGGGAATGTTAGGAATAAAAAAAAGTCAGGTGTATACCTCATCCATTACGGGAGACTCCTTAGCCAACTGCGAAGAAGATAAAGAATTAGGCATTATGGACCCAGCCGTGGAACCATTTCCCAGACTAGAGATAAAGTATGAAGTTGGAGCAGAGCCATTACAGGCTTCAGATTGCAGGGCCATGTTTTGTTGGCTGGGAGAACATTTCTTCACAGTTAACTTCGAATTCAGTTCCTCAATACGACTTGTGAACTCATCCATCCTTTCATTCAATGAGGAAATTTGTTCTGAAAGTTGAGTAATAACTCCCTAACATGGTAAAAGAGATGAAATTGAAGGAAAAATAATGGAAAACAAAAGGAGGGAGAAGAAAAACAGGGCAATCTTTGACGATCCTGTATTGTAGACAATCACACAGTAAAAACCATTACAACTATAATACATGGTACAAATATACCTGATTTGCTAGTGTTGTGGAGTTCCTATCATCAAAGCTTCGATCAGCATGCTTGGAGTAATTCCTGTCCCTATGGTTAGTATATGATTGAGACATGCCACTGTTTAAAAGAAATAGAAATCACCAATTAGTTTAAAGACACAAGCTTCTACATAAAGTCAGAAGAGAGGATGGAACTCAAGGGTAGACAGCCTCAAAATTACATGCAAGACTGTAACTAATGTCCAACTGTATCATATTTGTTTTACTCTACTAAGCAGGCTGATTGGTCTGTGGTTTCTTTACCAAAATGACGCAAAATGCAGAGAATAATGTATAAAGCTATCCTTCAGCAAGGATTTCACCTCTCAAATAGTAACATTACCAAAAATCAGTATGTACTAAAGTTGTCTTTTAGCCAAAATATATATCAATGTTTATGAGTGTCAGCAGGGTGAAAGCTATTTACATGGAATTTTTTAGGACAGGGAATGTGATATATGTTTGGATGCATATTAGAGTGTCGGATAAACCTATTTTATTCAATTTTCTTTAAATTTCCGCTAATTTGGTGTGAGTATTGTCGATGTCGTGTTCATTGGACACATTTACTTCATGAAAAATCAAAAATCCATGTAACATTGGGTAAAAGTGAATGATCCAGGAGCTATATTGGAATGCAAAGAGGGCCAAAGTAAGAAATCAGACAGGTTACTTGACATCTATAATACAATTCTTCAATCCTATTGTTATAAAAAAAAGCATTACTATAAATAAAAAATATATCACAATCACGACTGATATTACAGTTTTTCATTAAATACGATTATATTTGAACCCAATTGTATTTACCAATAACCAATGACGAAAAAGAATATTGTTCATTAACCATGTATATTACAAGTAAAATATACAAAATATGTTTATAATTAATCATTACGAAGTTTATAAAAAAACCCAGCAATATAGACAAAAAGTCAAATTTATATTTTTGTCAATAGGTATAGAATTTGTTAACAAATGTAAAAATAAAAATATAAAATAGAAGTTACATAATAAAAGAGCCAAATTAAATTTTTATACCCGGATTTAGTACAAAATATTTCATATAAGTCATAAAATTGAAAGAAAACAGAACATATTAGAGAGAACAATTAAAAGAGACTTTTTAAAATAGTTGTTTTGAATATTTATTTATCAAACAACAATTTCGGGGTAGGGATTTGAGTCAGAATATTTCTTAAAAAAATACAAATCCTTTATCACTCAATTATAGAGAAAGTGGTCCTGTTTTAAATGTTGAATAATTAAAAAATTTAAGCATCTAAATGTAATTTTGTTTTTAAAAGAATAAAAATGAAAAGAAAATGTTGCAATTTTGTTGGCTTTTATAAATAGATATTTGGATACAAATGTCCTTGAAAACTTGTCAAAATCTCAAAATATATCACATCTTTGAAACGAAAAGTAATTTTTCAAATGCACAAATCAAATTATACACATTACAAGTAAAAGTCATATTTATAAAAGTTGAGAGGGGGCATGTGCCCCTTGTGGGCTTCACGTGCCTCCGTTGCAACTAATAACAATATACCACATCAATTGAAATTCATTTCAAATTTGAGATATATAGACTTTTCCTTATCAAAATGATGTCAATGACATGTAAAGATATTTTTTCCCAAGAGCACTATTATATATCACAGTTACAAATGACATGACAGTCTGTTATTGGATATAGTTCGATAGATCCGACTATATTTACAAATAAAATTGTGCCACATCATTTGAGATTCATATCAAATTTTACATATAGGGGTGTGTTTACTAATCTATAATAAGAATAAATCTAAAAAACATAAACATTAATCGGAATGGAGAGGAAAAAGGATATAAAACTTATTCTTTCTTTGTGTTTACTAATAATTGTAAGGAATTGTAATAAAAATAAGAATTTACTTAGATATCCTTTTAAAAATAAAAAAAATATATAAAAAAATAAAATATTAAAATAAAGGATAACTTTTGTAATTATATCTTGTGATTTGTAAAGAAAAGTAGAGAAATAATCAAAGAGAATAACTCCTAAGTTTGCGGGGGTGTTTGTTCCCTTTCTACCATGTTTTGAGGAAATATACATGTGAATAGGAATGACTCCCTTTACTCTCATTCTCTTTACTTGTTGGAAAACATATCCATATAGACCTTTCTTTCCCTTTGACAAAACTGGGAAAAAAAATGTAGGATCTCTTAGTAGAACCTGAGTTCCAATCTAACATCAGCAAATCAATGTAGATTATATTAAACTAAAAAGTAGATTCAATACAGACAACATACCGAAAATGGATAACGTTAATGTAATCGAAACATCAAAGCTTCAATTCTATTCATGCAAATACCATTATGATGATGCATTAGAGCCAAACCTTTTGAGATGCTTATTTCTCGAGGCAACCTTGTCTGCAGAGGCCCTAGAAAGTGCTTCCTTAGGGCTTGAAAGCAAGTCCTCATCAAGGCTGAGTTTTGTCTTCAAATCATCTGGCAAGGCCTGCAATATGATTAGATCACAACTACAAACTAAGACTGCTTTGTTAACTGCGCAAACTTGTTACATGATCCTTATTCAGATAAAGGGAAAGCAGGGAGATAAAACTGATCATACCATGACCTCGTTCACAAGCTTTTCTAATTGAATTTGTTCAATATAGGTACGTGGAATGTATGAACCTTCCAAACCCAACTGCTCTGCAACACATCTTACAACTACCCTATCTTTTCCATGCACCTGTTTGTGACCATATGGGTAAGTGACGTTAATTTGACTCAGACAACATACTACTAACAAGATCGGGAAGAACGAAAGAAAGGAAAAATAGAAGAAGCTTGCATATAATAACCCAAGTATCAGAATAAACCATCATGTCTTTTACACGGATATTAACTCTTCCCCAAATAATACTTCATGTCATGGTTTTATAAATATTTTATTCATGCTGCCCCAATCTGGACCAGGTGGTGTTCCTGATCATTCACTTTACAAGCAAACAAAACAAACTTCATGAAATGTCCATATAGGGATAGACATTTTAACCGTGAATGACTGAAACTACAATCATTCGTAAAAATCCAATGGTTTTTCTCCGAAAATAAACGTAACCGATAAGGTGTAGGACGGTAATAGCTATTACAATACCGAAACCGTGGTTATCCGAAACCAAACATATATTAATATTATTATTTTATATACATATAATTACATAAAAAATACAATTTTAATAATAAAATACACAACACTTTGTATAACTAGATTAAATTTTATTTATTCTTATTTTATATTTTTTTAATTTTACTTAAAAATATGTGCTAAATAGTTAAAAAATGAAAATTAAAGTCAATATTTTAAATAATATAATAAAGTAAGAATTAAATTAATATTTAATTTTTTTTTATTAAATATATTTTTGAATAAATGTTAAAAAAGAAACGTGGTTAAACCGTGAGAAAATTACTACCGACTCATAACCGATGATTATTAACCGAAACTAGTGTGAAGTGGTTATGGTTATTAGCATAACCATCATTGCCCATCCCCACGGCTGTTCGTATGTCCATATGAGAGTAAACTTGCAAATATGTAACCATTTATGAACTATTAAAACAGTAAGACGATAACCCCACAGGCCACAAAACTAGAGAAAAAAGAAAGAAATATACAATCTGTGTCTATTTCAATTCATGAAGAGACAGATATTTGCATTACCTGAACATATCGACGATTTAGTTGCTCTAGCAAATCGATTTTTACGCACACCTTATCGTTGGAGAATACATGGCTGTTCCTTTTAAGGATGGTAGCAATTGTGTAACCCAATGCCATCAGCCCACCAAGAAGACGAACACTAACCTCAAAAGTTATTCTTGGTGATATGACAAATGGATTGTCTGTCACCCATTCCTGATATAGAAATCAAATTATTGAAACTATCATTAGAAAAAAGAAAAAAACAGACAATTGCAGCTAGAGGAAAGAAATTACTAAAGTACAAAATAATATGCTAAAATGTTCAAGAATTTTCATAATATACCTGAAAAGACTCTATGCTAGAATGTAGATTATACTTTCAACGTATGCTAGAGATGTAGATTATACCCTTAACGTATGCTACTCAATATTTTCACCCAGAATAAGAACAAGCACCAGCTTCTAAATTAGAAACCAGAATTATACCTATGAGGAATTTATTTAATTTAATGACATAGCAACTAAGTCCATTAGTATATAGATAGCACATAAAGCCTGATCAAAGAAGTGACAGCTCTGAGATTTCCTGTACTAGCAGCAATCTGCATTCTTTCTACGTTTTCTATGTCCAGAAGGAGCAGTGTGTGTGCCAAGGGACTGCCAGTGCAGATTATTTGTGAAAAATGCATTTACTCTTACTCAATTCCAAACAATTTGACAAACCAAATAATAAACTTTAGTGCACAAGCCTCAGAATACCAAAAACACATTATATTTTATAGCAGTAAAGGAAGAAATATCAAATCTGTTAACAAATTAATTTGTCCTACTAACATACTTAACTGAGTGTAATTTCAACCACAAGTTTGATTATACTTCTCCTCCAAAGAAAATTATGTAATAAAAATGTTTATTCCAGCATGCCCCTGATGAATGTAGCAGCTAATGGCATGTTATCACCCTCAAAATGCTTAGTCCCTGCTACTTGTGAGTCGTGACAGCTTAAATGAATCTTCTCAAGATACACCAGAAAAAATGACAAAATTCAACATATGTCCATTTCAACAAGGGTATATATTGTTGTTCACTAAATGCCCGTGAAAAGGCTTTAAGGGATGAATGTATTGAATTTGTTAGATCTCTTTAACAGTTAAGGACTGTTTTAAACTGATACAGAAGTGATAGGTTAAGAGGTGAATTGATCATCTCAAAAAGGTTAAGAAGCAAAGTGAGAAAGTTAGAATAGTATATAGGGTATTTGTGATAATTACACTAACACGTATTTTTGTAGCCCATTTTTAAAATTCTCTAGCACCGAAGTCATCTGACATGAATACATAATAGAAAAGAAATGAGGCAAACCTCAAACATAAGACTGTATTTTCCGTCCTTGTTCCGCATCCTTAAATATGATTGGCAAGATTCTGGATCTTCCCCAGGGGGTAAAAGGTATATATCATAAGTTTCTTCGACCAATTCAATGTAGCCTTCAGAGAGAACGGCCTTAATTTGCTCCTCTGTCACATTCCTTGCTGACTACCCAAAAAAAAAAAAGAAGCAGGCAATATCAATTAAATTTGTA
This sequence comes from Hippophae gyantsensis, assembly GCA_030763125.1. Classification (NCBI taxonomy): domain Eukaryota; kingdom Viridiplantae; phylum Streptophyta; class Magnoliopsida; order Rosales; family Elaeagnaceae; genus Hippophae; species Hippophae gyantsensis. The sequence goes on along the minus strand of CM061036.1, from coordinate 38,997,085 downwards.
GAGGCCTCTTATCAATCATAACACCTCTAACATATAGAAGAAACAAATAAACACAAAGTGATGAATGGATGAGATGGAAACACTGAAAAACAACCTTTAATATGTAGGTAGGACTCTGAAATCCAGTAAAAGGATTGAACTTGTTAACAATTTTGATATGTGCCGTTTCAAGGTCTGGCTCAATAAAGGCCTTATACATTGGGTATACCTGTAAGGATTGAATTATGAGAACTTGTAGTCAATGACTAGTCACATACTAAGAATAAAGTTTTGAGGGAAGTGAAAGAGTTGTACTGTTTCAGATATTTGATAAATTATTTCTTCAGGTTCCTGGCCAGCACGTTGTATATCCCGTAAAACTCTTTTCACGAGGTCGAAGTGGACTCCACCTCTAACTGATACTCGAAGATCTAGTAGAGGTCGCAACCTTTCACTCAAGGCATAGATGCCTTCAATGATCACAATACGAGAGCTAGGAACTTCAACGGTCCTGCCATCAATAAGTTATGCAGTAACTATAAGCAGACAAAGTTAATTAGATAAAAAACTGAGGATCATATAATTCAAAAATTTATCAATTAACAAAAAACTAGGTAAAAAATGCATCGTATATACCCAGAAAGATGTAAACATAAGATTGGCAGCAAAACTATTATGAAAATAAACAGGTTGACAGATGGATGGCTCCCTCAATTGGATAGAAAACATGGATTTCCATAATAAAGATTGACTACATAAAAATGTAAACGGTTGTCTAGATTACCATGAACTATAGCAACACACTCATATATCATTATACTAATGCATTTCTATGTTAATAGAACACCCACATGCAAATTGAAGTTATCCTCGTGTTCACAGTTCATATACCATTTGATACTCTACTTTTTAAAAGCTTTCTGAACAAATGTCAAAACGCCTCAAATGTGTAAGCTTGCAACTTGACAACGATAGAGAAATGAGTGAATATCTAATTTAATACTAAAACCATGACTCAGATTGCAATTTTCTACTTTAAGTATTTTTCATATCAATTTTACTACTTTTAGTCTTAATTTGACTACAATCAACAACTTTGATGACTTTGTTAGACCAAGTATATCAAAGTTGGAAAATTTCTAGGTCATGTTATACAATCTTAATGGACTTTTTGTCCTCCAAGTCCATTGGTGCCAAAATTACCATCCTTAATGTTTTACCAACTCTACTCAAATTAGTATGAAAGAATTACTATAAGAGTTGATTGTAGTCAAATTAAGACCAACAATAGTAAATTGATATGAAAAGTACTTGACAGAATCATAGTTTTAGTAGTAAATTAGATTTTCACTATAGAGAAATTAACCTGTATCCTGTACGGGAGCTTGACTTGAAATCATATACTGGAACCTGGACTGCTTTCCCAGACTTTAGATCATTGACATTCTGGAGCAATGTGTCATAGTCTGTCAAGCGTGGATCTGTATTTAAAAAAAAAAGGATCAAGCCAAAAGTATTATGCTAGTATACTACCATGTGGAAAACATCTCAATAAATAATACATTTCACATTCATAATTTCATCACTATGCTTATTTATACGTTTAGAAATATTAAAACAATTCCTTCATGACACCAATGAGATTAAAAGAGCATGACCACACATCTATCCTACTATACAAACTTGTTAGGTCTTGGACATGTACCAACTACTTTTCCCTTCTTGAGCATTGGATGTATTAAAGATTTTTGAGAAAAATAAAAATGGACAAAGAAGTGACTCACCGTCAAAGTTTCCATCAACAATTCGACTAGCATCATTGTAGTTGTCCATTGAAATGACAGCAATGCTAGGCATGAAATTGAGTATCTTTTCTGTAAATACTGTTTTTCCTGCTCCAGAAGGACCTGCTAATCCTACCAATATGATTTTGTCGTTATTTTGGGCCAACACTTGGCATGCACGTATAACTATGAAGAAACCCTTGTCAAACGACAGTGGATTCTGAATTGGCGCAATCTCATAACGATTGATGTCCTTTCTTTTAACTAATCGTACTTGATCTTTTAAGAGGCCTGGTCGTTTATCAAGTGAATCAGCACTGTCCCTATCTTGAGCCATTAGAGATATTTGACTTCCTCTGTTGAAATTAAATAAACACTAAAAGTAAATAACAACGACAATAAATTGAAAATCAAAAGCAACTTAAAAATGAAACCTTAAAATGTTAAAAATAGTTTATAATTAAGTGATGGAATTAAATGTTGAAATTAAATAAACACTAGTAGTGTCAAACCATACTAAAAGGGAGCGCTCCTAAGTTGTGTACAAGACAAAAGTATCACATTTTAATATTAATGATCTAATTTATTAGCAAAGTAATTTTAAAATGCTTCTTCTGCCTGGTGATCTTCACAGTTGGATTGATTGAAAGTTCTATGTGATCTGAGCACATTTAGGGATAAAAGGGAAATGAATCCATTTATTATGACATGGAATGCATTTTAGAGAGAGCAAAATAAAAAAAAATGTTTAAGCTACTCAATGCTTAAAAAACACACCGATTAATTTATTTTACGTGTTTCATACGAAATATTCTTAGACATTCTCCCAACAATTTAAGTTTTTAAGAGAGTTGTTAACTAACAACTTCTAGTTGTAGTTCCAGTAATCCCAATCATTAAAATGGTACCCAAATCCAATGAAAATGTATTTCAATCAATCACTTATTAGGTGGATCAGTAAAAATCAACTATATTTAAAAATCTATTTTATAAAGTAATAATATACTTGAGCTGCCCTAGTTTTAATGTAAACAGGTGGGGCATGACAACACAGTAAAGTACATTTAATTAAAGGTAACACAGTAAAGTACATTTAATTACAGCTAACAGACTTAAACGATACTTCTTCCGATGTTAAATATATAAAAGTATTAACGGGTTAAACTTTTAAAAGTGTTGTTGCATAACCGTTCCAATTCGGGGATACCACATTTAAAGCTAATTGCAATTTTTATAATCACAAAAGTTGCCATAAAGCTGCACCACACGTTAATTTGATATCTGTCAGCACATTTATTGTCAGAAAGACATCAAACATATGCATGATCAGGAACTATGAACTGCAAAACAACATCCGCCTCTGCAAAATATAAAATTAAAGATCAACCGACTTTTAAGGACACAAAACAACAAACCCAGAGAACCAAATCATAATAGAACAAAATCCGCATGAGAAAAAGATTAAAAAAACCTTGTTCTAAAGCTTGATTTGGATCTAACTGCATACCACAAAGCAACCGCCTTAACGGAAAACGAACCAAAAAAAACAATCGCCCAAAAATTATAATAAAGAAAAAACTAATACCCAGAAGATAAAAACGATCAAAACAAAACCAATGTGCGGAGTTGGGTTATAAGAACACTGACCGAGAGAGTTCTTTCTCTGGTAATGGGTCGCAGCGAGTCCAGTGAAATTATCTCGGAAGCCTAACTATCACAATCAGGTCAGATCACCAATATTAATTCTATTTAATATCTCCTTTATTGTTTTCATTCCTGGAATAGAAGGCAATGTGATTTTCCGGATTTTTCGGGAAGTGGTGAGATAGAGAATTTGCCGGCACAGCACAGCAGCACACTCAAAGAAAATGACTAGCGTAGCTTATATTCGTCAAATCAAATTCTAATTGAAAAAACTAAATCTTACAGTTGAATTCAAACCGATCTATTTTAAAAATAATATAAATTGAAAAAACTATATCTTAAGGTTGAATTCAAACCAATCTATTTTAAAAATAATATAATTTTGTAATATATATCTAAAATCTTATAATTTAATAATATTTAAAATTGATAATATAATAAGATATTATTAATATATATTTCTATAATTGATCAGTTATAATTCGTATATCTTTATTATTTTATGTAATGATATTTATATTAATAAATTTAAATAACATTAAAAATATTTTTTAATTTATAAAAAAAATTAAATAATTAAAAACTTTAATTTGATTTACTTTATCCCATTTATTTTTTATTTAAATTTAATTAACTATAAATTAAAGTTGAATTTAATTAAATATAAATTAAAGTTGAATTAATTTAAATTAAATTAATTCAGATAAATTCAAATCGGTGTAAACCTCACCAATTTTCACCCAAGTCGCATAGGAGAGAGATTGTGAGAAATTTAGTAGTTTTTCTTTTAAATAATAAACATCAATATTAATATGATACCAGAAAAGATATTTGTTCTGAATTAATGAATATAAATATTAATAAAAATTAAATTAAATGAAAATAATATTATTTTTGTTGTTTATTTGAATAGTATAATAAAAAATAATGATACATATTAAAGTAAAATTTATAAAATTATAAATAAAATAAAATTAAAAATAAATATTTTTAATTTTTAAATAAGATAAAATTATAATAATAATAAACAATTATATAAATATATGAGTAAAATAAAATATTTTAATATATTTGTAAGCGGTGTAATAAAAACAAAGATTTTTGATATTATCAGAATATTTTATCTTTAATTCTAAATTAAGAGACAATTCAAATATAAAAATATCTTGAATCATAACTATTAACATTATTATTATTATTATTATTATTAAAACAAAACATAACCTAAAGCATTTATGAATTTGTAACGAAAATTAATCACAATGGAAATAAGCATGAATCAAAATGAAGAAAAAAAGGAGTGTGAAACCTTTTTTTTTGTGTTTATTAAATAGTCCTAACTAATCAAAATAGCTTAAATGTTATTTTAAAAGTAATAATATATATATATATATATAAAATAATATTAAAATAAATGATATTTTTTTAATTATATTATGTGAATTTGAGAAAAAAATACCAAATGCATTAAATTAATCAAAGTTTTTGATAGTTTGGCCTTTTTCATGATTATCTAGAAGTTTATTGGGCTAAAAATAGTAAGACACTAGAATTTCATCAGCTGGACATATCAATATTGTAGCAAAACTTGAAGATAGTCTAATGTTTGTCAATTTGCTTACATACAGTCTTTTAAATGATAAAAAAGAAAAATGTAGCAAATATATTTTACCACTATTTTTTCCACCCTTAATTTCTTTGCTGCTCGGGAACTTGTATATAAGGAAGTTCATCCGTATGAGAGCTTTCAAACACCACCAATATCACCAACATCAAGCATATTTCACAATGTCAGTCAAAATACAGTATCAACTTCTATCTATTCTTCATTTTTTTTTAAATAACTAACTAATTGGGTATGTTTAAAGTAACACGTTTAAAACAATGCGTTAAATTAGAATTTAAACATATGTTCGAAATAATTAAATAATATATATTCAAATGAATATATATCTTTGAATGAATCATTTTAATATGGGTTTCTATTTTTATTTCAAATAAACATAGGTCCTATAAGTTATATAAATGATACACATGAAGTCTTTGTTTAGGACTTGCCATACATAGTATACCTTTGATATAATTTATGGCAGAGAAGAGTAACCCAATACACTTATAAATCAAATTTTATTCATTTTATTTCCATATGTTTCCTATGTAGGATATTTTTGTCTTTTACTTCATAGAAAACACAGAATACACTTTCCTTGAATGAAGTTTTATTTGTGTTTACAAGTCCCTGCTCTCATTAATTTTGTGCCTTTGTCCCTCCTTTTTGGCTAGCACTCGCAAATATTTCATATTTTCAACTGTATGGATTTTATTCTATATTTTTATTTTGAATTATCATTTCATAAATTAACTTCTTTTTTTGAAGAAATTGTTTGATAAATTAAAGATAGTTCTGACTTAGATCTGAACTAGCAGATTAATTCTGAACTTTCTAATGAAGCCTGTGTATCGACCAACACTAGAAACAACTTGCAACAAACTGATCAAGAAAGTGGTCTTCTCTGGCAACAATAACAACATACTCCCAAGTTTGGTTAGTCTTAGAACCAATGTTCATTAGTGCATAAATGAGTCAGTGTATTCAACGAAGTTACATGTCAAAAAATGATAAATAAAATCTTCCAGTCTCAGTTACAAGCTAACATCATCTTTCTCATAACAAATCAGTTGAGAGCCAGAAGATTTAAAGTTAAGGCAGCGGATTGCACGGGGCCAAAAAAAACAGGCGATGATGAATTGTCATGGCAACAAACTGGTGCCCTTTCAATCTGCTCCAAAATTTGATTCAAGCCAGCAAAAACATCAAAGTAGCCTTCTCAATTATGAAGGAATTTTCGAACCATCCTTTTTCTTCGTGTACATTAGACGTGTAGAAGTAAGCATCTTCTTATCTGCAGGTGAAAACATGTTTCATGGCATGTTCAATCCTAACCCCTAGTCTATCAATTACCGAAATACTGGAATTCAGTCTTAAATCGATCATATAGTACATATATTGATTCCCATTTGGGCACATTCTGTATAAATTACAATGAAAATGATTGATTCTTGCTTTGGGCGTCCAATTGGCTTCTCCCAAAGAGAAATGCACCTTTCCGTTGTAACATATTGGCTACAGCAATGTTTCCTTATCAATCTTCATGTTCATCTTCATCTTCAGAATCTGCACATAAAATAACTCATCTTAAATTTTGGAGTGGATTCATGCAATTAATCCACTTGTTATTAAGTTAAAGTTAGTCCTCCCAAAACTAAGAAAAATAAACTACTATTAAATCAGAGGTAGGAGAAAATTGGCAATCAATTCAACAAGATTTTATAGGTACCATTGAAGACTAGTTAAATTGATTCATCCATCAAGACTAGTGCAAGATGAACACTAAAGAATAGTCCAAAAATGATCGTGTTTTAAAGTCGAGTACTCCTTTTTACCAAATAAGATTTTGAGTTGCATGTAGAGGAAAGAAAATTTAAGTTCTAATCCACTGTGCATGTATCAGTTCATCATAGTAATGCAGCTGTATGCCAGAATCAATGCACTGCTTGACCAATTCCTCAAGATCATTTGTGAATTATTAGCTGACCCGATTACCACTCTACAATGTCAAAATCTTAGATACCAGATATTGTATGTGATGTGCCCTTGTTAGTAATAGTCATTCATCTTGTCCCCACTTCTTACCCAATATGTCCTTAAGTTAGTCCATTTGGGATTAGCCTATGATCCAGGTAGGATGATTCCTCACTCCCACCCACTGGACCCAAGTTCAAATCCGTATCTTCATTAATTTAATAAAAGAGAGGCACTAAAGTCCCTTTTTTTAAAAAAAAAAAATTAGTCCCTTCATACATAATCAATCATCTATAGAAATTAAGTCTGTTAACACCAGTGGTAGACAGTTAGTTACTTTCTGGATATCATACTGCTGTACAAGGGCAGTATGATACTGCTGTACAAGGGCAGTATGATACTGCTGTATAAGGGCACTAACTTTCTGGTAGATAGTTAGTTACTTTCTGGATATCATACTGCTGTACAAGGGCACAAACAGAGGCATCCGGGAATTTTAGGGTTGAGTCTTAGACAACCAATCCCGAACTCCTAAACTTTTCAAACTCCAGGCGTACATTGGGGGTTTTTCTGACAGAATGATACCAAAATCCCATAATTAACTCATCCGGCCATCCCATGTGTGCAATACATGCTGCATCACACACGAGGCGGATGCTATGGAGTGCAGACCCCTCAAAGACCATAATGGTAAAAAGCATGGAGTCCACCAACTTTGCCCCATTAAGAAACTCCTTTCTACCTAATAATCGGCTTACCATGATCTTTCTAGCACCATTCTTACCATGGGTCCCTGACTAAGCATCAACCATCCAACCTACTCTGAGACATCAGACCACAGTACTACCATGTCCTATTTCCCCCATAAGAAATTCTCGATTTCTGATTCATAATTCCCGCTGCAAGTGTATCTGCTTACATAGCACTTAAGAAAACCATTAATCAGACAAGATTTTACTCACCAGAACGAACGTCTTCACCAAGATGGCCTCCTGCTTGGATTTGCTTGACAAGCATTCGATATATCAACACCCACCAATAAATATGAAGATAAAGCAAGCAGAACAGTAGAGTGTTAAATACATAATAGTATATTGGTCCATCAATGTAGTGTTTGTCCTTGTCCAAAGTGAGGAGTACTTCATAGCTGCCAAGAATAAAAAGGAAAATTAGAAAAACAAGATAAGTAAATTTTTTAAAATAAAAAAAAAATCCTAATCTTGATTCTAAATTTCTAAAGAACAAAATGATATCAGACTGAAGTGTGCCAATAAAAAGTCTTTCAGTATACTGTATTGAAAAAACTTGTCAATTCCCAACAGAAATATAGAGCTATTTCTTGCTACATCATTCATCTCCAAAAAATGCCTTTAAACACACTATTAACTTCATACTAGCTGTTAATTGTATGTTACACGATAAATAAGTACAGCCATGTAGAATTGAAAAAGGGTTACCATCCGTATATAGGTATATGTGATTATTTAAATTTAAAGTAGCAAACGTCCAAATCCCTAAGACAAACTAAAAGTAGCAATATCATGGTAAACAAAAGATCAGACCTCACTTCAATAATACCTGAAGAAAACTTTATTTATATTCTGGCAAAAGATTAAACACTTTTGGAGATGAGAAAATCGGACAAGTTCTCAGTAAGTTATACACAACTTATACAAACCTTGTGCTCCAAAGTATCCAGAATGGGTAGTAAATGAGACGCAGAATAATCCAAGACAGGACAAAAAGAATAAATGCAAAGCTAGCAACTGCTTCAGCACCACTGTATTTAGACATCTTCCCTATCTCTAGAAAAACATCACTTGCATCATGAAGAGCCAAAACAACTGAGCCTACACGAGCAAACCTGCAAGAAACAAGATGCATTTAAGAGGAAGCCATGTAGGTAGAATACCTTAGTAAGTCCACTTTGGAAAATATGTGACTCTTTTACAGCACCTAAGGCAAGGCTCCTATATCCATCAGGACGTCACAACCTTTATATGTAATATTACGCCATCCCCCCTTTTTTCTAGAGAATTGTACCATTGCTTACTGGCAATCAGAAGTCAGAGTAAACCAAACAAACCAAGCTGGAAAAATAATGCCTACCTGAAAATGTAAGAAAGCACAATGAGAATGACCGTTGCAATGTGATGACTCATGGATACACCGAAGTCAGAACGCCTTGTTTCCCAGAATATTAAAGCAAATATGGAATATGTGAAGAATCCAGCAGCATACATATACAAACCCTTCAACTTCAACCTGAAATTATTTAGAAGTTCCCAAAAAAAAAGGAAGCCAATCTATCATGTGACAAAGTTGACATTCTCAATTTCTCATGCAGAGCACAGAAAGATGGAAAATAAAGACAAGACGCAAACTAATAAAAATGTCTGAATATAAAAACACAAAGATTCAGCTTCCAATTTCTTACTTTATTCTTTGGTCAGGCCACACCTGATCACCTGGCCCTACCCAAAAGTAACTTGTATTAGTAAACCAAGGTTCATCATAGGTTACAAATAGAGCCAGAAGTTCTGCTGAAAGAAAATAAATGCATTTCCATGCTGACTCCTTGAACTTCCTAATCTTCATTTTTCTCTCATCGGTCTTTAAATCTAGCGTCTGATACCCCTTACCAAAAATGAATTGCCTTGCCAGTTTCTGCAGTCAATACTCTTAATTAAAAATGAGAAAATAAAATCTAAGAAGAAGGGGATTGAGTCTTAGAAGGCAGAGAACTGATGGAGGGGCTAAAATGATACAATGCTCACTGAATAACATCAATCTCAGGCTTGTAAAACTATTATGATTGTTTTGTAAGTTTTTCAACCTTAGCTGGACACACTAAGCTAAAATGAATGACGTCAAACTATAAATTCAGCCAAGGTAACCCATCATCACATTAATTCAGAAGCTTGTTCCATTTTGATCTAGCATATTATTTTGAATAATTAAGTAACCTCTATTCCAGAAGCTATGGTATATGCTAGTTCATGAACCATCCTATTTTACCTCTTGTTTAAAGCAAAACTGAAAAAGAAAACAGAATGAATAAAAGAGTAGTCGTTTACAATAGATGTATACAATATACATAGCAAAGCAACAAGTAGAAATACAGTGGTAAAAAGCTCCTACATCAAGTCAAAGATCCAGAACAATATCAAATTTTGGCATTGCACAAAAAATCCAGCCAGTCAAGAAGTTGTTATGGCAAAATTCAGTAATAGTTGGACAAAGAAGAATGCCATAGACTTTAGAATAAACAAGGCTATTTTATCTTTGAAGAAATAAGGTTATATTATAAACATAAAGATGAAGACACATTGAAACAAATTTGGAAAATGGTGATATAACCTCCCACGTTAAACGCAGAAGAACAAGCAATGTTTCTTTATTGTTGACACAGTCAGTCAATCTCAAATGTAGTGCAAAAAGTTCCTCTACCTTTAGAACTCATCCAAAGAATAAATAACTTATCTTGGTCATCTTAGAATTCATTCAGTAGTATATGAACTGGAGGAAATAAAACAAAAGCAAGATAACAACGACATCACCTAGTGCTTGTTCAATATTACCAAAACCTATAAGCATTTGACTTCCATATTTTCCCAATTGCTAAACAGAAACTGATCATTACCCATCAACTTAAATATAATTGAGATGATGTCTCATACACTCTTTGCCTTTGACTTTTGAAGACTTTAATTTAAATGATGAATACTTTTTCTTTTCTAAAATACCACATGTCACTAAGATAAGGCTGAGAATGTACCAGAGATTGTTTAAAAATTCCTCTTCTAATATCCAATGTGGGCTTATTAACTTTTAACTATAAACGCATCTCAAAGACCCAATAAACTGAATAGGGAAATAAATGCTATGATTTAACAATAAAAGAAGTAATCCACATTCAACACTTAAGCAGTATAATGCATATAGCCCAGTACCTCAAAGATAAATCTGTCAAGAAATAATCGAACAATAGGGAAGAACATAGCAAAGAATGGAAGAAATAAGAAATCTTCGTAAACTGGATACGACTCTTGACCCCAATCGAGGGACTTCAAGTTTTCAATCAAATCCATCTGTAATTTTCCTTCCAAAAAATTCGGAATTTTCCAACGAAACAAACAATCAGTAGCAGTGGATCAGGTATTCAAAAGCAGAATCATATGACTTTTTCCCTGGTATTCTCAAACTCTCAGAGCCTCTTTGGACTTCGACGACTCACGGTTTCATTGGACTAAAAAGCAGGGAAGATCAGCTCGTGAGTTGTGATCACCCGAGACTTGTGACCACCCGAGACTTGTTTCCTTAATTTATTATCACTTTTTTTCCTTTATTAGAAATTAAATGAAGTTAGAAGGATAAACTTATTAAAATATTATTTTATTATTTTATTTAACTTTTTATATAATTAAAAAGTATAATTCTAATTAATTATTATATTTATTTTATTTTATTAATTTTTATCTAACAACTTGATACATTAGTGATATATTTAAAATAATTAAAATAATTAAATAATATATTATGTTAATTATGACATACATTACATTAGGTAATTAAATTCTTTATATTTTTAATATTAATGAATAAATTTTTTTATTTTTTAAAAAATTATATTTGTATAGGATTGTTACGTAATGTAAAAAATTAATTAAAATTATATGTATTATTTTAAAAATTAAAAAAAGTTTATTTGTATGCAAGAAAAATCCACATTTCAGGCCAAAAATACACATACAATTGGATTAGTAAGAATTGTAATTTTATTTATATTATTATTTTAAAATTATATATTTACATGTTTAATAATATAATAATAAATAAAAGTTGGGTTTTAAAGTTTATTCGTTGAGAAAAAAAATGATATTTTATATAAAAATAATAATAATACATTAAAAGCTTTATATAACATTAGCTTGTTAATAATTATAGAAAGAATATTTTCTTTTTTTGTGATTGTACATGGATTGCAAATCTTCGGACTCAAAATTTCATAACTTCAATTGCATCATTACACATCCTATGTACATTAATATTGTTCGAAATTGATGAGGATCAGTTTTTTGTTACATGTGAATTTTATTTTTCTTCTCACAATAAAATAAATTATTGAACTTCTTTCGGGATTATTAAAGAGTTTTATTATTGCAATTTCAACAGTTATCAAATGACCAACTGCATCAATTTTAAGCTCCATTAATAATCATGTCTGAATATTATATAATTGGCTCTGTAACTTAGGAAAAATACACTAAAAAACAAAAACTCATGTATAATTTAGTTTGTAGTTCAATTTTTCTTGAGTGTAACCCATGTAAAAAAAAGTATTTATTTAAAATGTGTAACACCAAACTCGATCATCGTTATATATATATATATATATATTTGTAATTTACATTTTTGTGTATTTTTTTTGTTTCAATTTTTATGTTTATCTAGTATTATTTTACTTACAAAAATAACAAATAAAATAAAATTAATTTTCTTAGTACATATATTTAAGAAACAATGATTATCACACAGACTAAAAACACTATTAAACAAGTTTTATATACAGTAAATCCACACGTAATAATTATTACATCTTTGTTTTAAACTCCACTTTAATTAATAATCAAACCAACTCTTTATAGCTCTTGACAAGATTTTATCATTAATTCCTCCTTTTTTAAATGTGCTTGGTTATCACGACCATTGCCATAATACCTTATCACAATGCAAAAAATTAGTACCTTTTCCATTATTATAAACACCATCTTAATTGAATCTTGGAATCTATTTGTTTTGGCTTGGGATTTATCTACTTCAAAATTCGAAATGCTTGTGGGCCATTTCCCATGTGATCCACTGTTTCAAAGTTGTTTTATTGCCACGTGTCATATATCTGTTGGTTCGCCTTACTACTCTAAGATAGAGAAATTATTCTCTCTTTTAGACCAGTAAAAATTAGTATGTTATGTTCATAAAAAAAATATCAAATTCTTTCCTTTATAATAATAATGGTCAGGTGAAAATAAATAATCTTTATAAATAGTAGACATTTTTTGCTAGTAAAAATATCTTAACGTTCGTGATCAGATAAATTGTATAGATTTATACAGGCTTGTGTTATTGAAAAATTAATGAAATTATTTTTATTATTTTAAGTTTTATAAGTGACTATTTACAATTGTAATAAAATTAATTCAGAAAGATGTAGTAATAATTCTTTAATTAACAAAAAATATAGGATTGGCATACTCATTAAGTATCTCATTTAGCCGTTTAGGGAGTTGGTTCACAATAATGAAATTCAAAGGGACTAATAATAATGCCCACGTAAATAGTGGAGCATGTTGTTTAATTCTATAATAATAATAATCAATAATAACCTTATCAAGACTTAACATGCTATAAATCCTCTTGCAATTAAGATAGGGGTGCTTGGGCAAAGTAGGCTCGTATAATAAATAAGGTATTGTGTTGATTCAAATGGTTAGATTTACATATAAATTAACTTTTTGTATTTGTAATGATTTTTTTAAAATAACAATTGATTTAAAATGATCCATATGAAAAATAAAAATGGAATTCAAGCGGTTTAGTTCTATTAAGAATTTTATCCAGATGTTTTATCGTATCATATAAAATAAATTAAATATAATTATATTAAATTAAATTATATTACCTGAATTTGTATTTGTTTGGTGACAAAGCTTTATAATATAGTTGGATAAAATTGATTATAAATATTTTAATAAAATAATTTATATTTAAAATATTTTTTATTATAAAATTCATTTAAATCAATATTTAATTTATTTTTATACTTTTATCACATTTTAAAAATAAAAAAAATTATTTTTAATTTTATATAAAATAAAAATAAAAAATACATAATTTTATAATTAAAAATTTAAAGAAATTAAATTAAATATTAAGTACATTTCAATTTAATGTACTATTTTATAACCATCTAATTTCACAAACAAATGTATAACTATATAAAGTTTATAAAAATAAATTCTTCAATACTATATAACAAACATGTCTATTTATATTATAATTATGTATAATAAAAAAATTTGTGATCTACATTTGTATAAAATTGTTAAATGATTCTATGAAAAATCTAATAGTTAAAATTAGAGGTGTCAATTGAGTCAAATTAGCTCAATTAGTTTATTAAATTTAAAAATATTTATAAATAAATCATAAACTTATTAAATTTAAAAAATTAAAAAATATTGAATTTATGAGAATTTATCAGCTCATCAGAAAAACTTAAAATGAGTTGAGTTAGTGGAGTCGCTGATTTAATATCATTAATTAAAAGTAACACTTTTTTTTTATCATATAACATTAATTATGTGTAACAAGAGGAAAATTTGAGTGGATTTAACGAAATTTTCTTTACAATATATGTGAGACTTTGGTTTTGTGATAAATAAGATAAATAAAGATTTTGCTCGCAGTATTCGGTGGACATGACAATGGTACTTTATTGTATCATGCTTGTATGTTACGTTCATATCATATGCTTAATGTATTAATTGTTAAGTAATTTTACACAATTTTTTTTAATAATATTATACGACTAACACATATTAAAGATGAAACCTCTAATTTATAGTTTATGCAATTCATAAAATAGCTTTAATGTCACTGTACAACAAAAAGCGGACAAATTAACACAAATTAAAATTCAGTTTTTTGTCATATAAGTCATTGTAAGCAAATAATTTAAAATGCATAAAACAATTAAATGGTAAGTTCTAACTTAAACAATATTTTTAGGTAGTTATATTTGTGTCAGAAATTATCATATTATGCAAGGAGGTGTGCATTCATTATTGCTGGTTGAATATACTATTTATTAATATATTATTATTTTTTATCTCTAATTGAATAATTATTTTTTAAAAAAAAGTTTACACTAATTCAGAGTTTTATTGATGAAATTATTTTATCATCATATATTCTAATAATAATTAATAATTTATGGTTATTAAAATAAAAATTTATTGTGATTTGGATAAATAATTAGATGCATAAAGTTTCATTAATATAGTCAGACCAAAAAAAATAAATTTGTGCAAGACACTAAAATTCGTTGAGAAAGTTCACATAATTATTGTCTCTTTTCTACTCATTTAATTTTATTTATTTTGCTATAGTTGTACTCATTATTATTATTATTTTGCTGAAACAATCGGTTCATTCAATTTGGTCCCCAGGCGCAAGTGACCAGCTTTCATGAGAAAAGATGTGTAAACTAAAACGATTTATTGAACACTAAAAGCTCATGCACTTTTTAAAGAGATAAGATATGTCAAATTTGTATTTAATCATGAACGTTTACTAATCTTAATTACAGGAAAATTAATATATTCTAACTACAAAATAAGTTCTACCAACCTATTATTTATATATATATATAATTTGTTAGACAAAAATTGAGACATTATACATGATATATCACGTGATAAAAGAGTTTTAAAAATGATAAAATTGTTCATTTTTTAAAAATAATACTATTAAATAATAAATTATAATTAATATGAGTATAAATTTAAGTGTATATATTATTTTTAAAAAGAAAAAACAGTAAAATAGAAGAGAGGAATTGTATTTTTGCACTCTCCATGTTTCAACTTACAAGTTCATTCAACACTTAAGTTTAGCATTTGATTTTAAAAATAATAATTTACTCCCTAACTTATTCATCCCGGTTAGAAAATGATGAGAATCACGTTAATATAGATTTTTGTCTCATTATCAACTGGGTTAAAGTTTTTTAGATTTAGCAAGTTATATATTTAGTTAGGAGAAAAAAATTTAGATTAATTTTTATATTTTTAACGAGAATATATTTTAGTCTCGTACCTATTAAGTAGGACAATGCAAGTTTAAAAAAAATAACAAAAATTCATTATTTAAAGTGTGATAATATAAATCTATTATCTTTATAAAAAAATAAGACAATATAAATACATTATTTTTATAAAACGTACTCTACAAACTTTTTTGTAAAAATAATGTATTTATATTATCCTATCCAATAGATACTGATATAAAATATACTTTAATTAAAAATAACGAATTTATAAGAACTTATCCTACTTATAAACTTCAAGTTATGGACAAAAAAATTTATTTATAAATTTCATGTGTTGTATTCATTAATTATCATGTATTTTTAGGTGGTTATTAATTTTTTCTTAAATTGAATTTTTTAATTAAGATTAACTTTAAACAATATAATGGCTAAAACGTATAAGATACGTGTAATAAATATTTTGGAAGTTAGAATATATAACCTTAGTATTGGTTAGGAGTCACCTATAATTTTCTCATCTCAAAAGTCATTGAATAAAAGTTTCTCTTCACCAACCTTATACTCTCCACTTTTATTTTGCATTTTCCGTATTTTATTTTTCATGACAAAAAATGCTCACATGAACTTAAAAGTTTATTCGAAGTCAACACCTTTGAGCTCACACAAAAAATGCTCTAGCATGAACTCAAAAAATAATTCAAAGCAATGAATAGAAAGCTAGATACAAATCTATACATACAAATCAAATTCAACTGCTTCCTTTGTTATCTTTGAAACAAAGGCAATCCATAAAACTCAAAGATTTTGTGAGCTTTCATTATTTTGAATAAAAGATGGATATGTTTAAGCCCAACAAATAAATGAAAATTCACGTTCAAAGGAGAAGTAATAGGAAAGGCAAAATGAAATGGATGGGGCCTCACTGGCCAGCCCAAACAAGATCACACAAGATACAACATTTGATAAAAAAATCCAATTATAAGTAGTCATATATAGAAAATATTTTTATGTTAATAGAAAATTTTATAATATTTTTTTAATAAATATAAACACAATACAAACAATAAAAAGGGTAAGATCATGAGAGTAAGAATATAAAACTTATAATAATTTAAAAAATTAAAATCATTGACATGTATTTTATATAATGTATTTCTTTTGAGAAAATAAATTTAAATTTAATGAAATTATAGTAAATCTCTAATTGCAATATATAAATAAATAAAAATTGAAAAACATATTAATACACAATAATCATTCTTCATCGTTTTGATGATAGTGTTAATAATAATCGTCTTTTTATGGGCATTCATTGGTATGTTTAAATTGTTCTTAATAATGTTTTCATGTCTTTAATCAATTTATTTGAGTCAAAATCTTTAGTCTCTAAAGTAATAATAATTTTAATAAAAAAAATAAATCTAAATCTAGGTCTAAATTAAGAAGTATGTCACAAACTAAAAAAAAACATAAAAAAAGAGCAATGCTGTGTACATTACTCAAACAAGTAATGATATGCACAACTACTTAGGTGTGAATTTGTGATTGGCTAAAGCAAATATAAGTAACAAATATGTCACAAACTACATATATCTAATCATCATCTGCTATTTAATTTATGGTAAAGTTATTATTTTATTTAGCAGTGATAAATACCATTTTTATTAAAAATTATATTAAAATCCTAAAAAATAATTCTACTTGAATTAAAATCTAGGTAAAAATATATTATAAATTATAGTGATTTTATTAAACCTAATAAAAAAAAATCTAAAATTTTATTAGAAAGGAGCTCTATATGGTTATCACGTATCAAAACCAAAAAAATTAAGTAAGAAAATGTAGGAAAAGATAGAGATGACTACTAGTATTTTTTTTAAAGAGTTTATTGTATGGTGACTTTCAAATAGTGGAAAAATCAGTAACCATAAAAAAAAGTAAAAAAAAAAGAAGAGGAAAAGTCGAGAATATATGAAGGATTTGTGAAGTTCTGATCATGCATTAGTAATATGATAATCCTATAAATTTTATACCATTTTTAAAGGCTTATTGTATTACATGCAACTTGTTTTATAAAGCTTAGTTACTTAACTTTGCTATAATCTTTTTCCCCATCTCTCAATTACAATGGTGTAATATATATTTATTACATAATTTCATATATATATATATATATATATATATATATATATATATATATTTCTATATCATAACATTAGAATATAATCCATTATTATTGAATAAATATTTTTGCACGTAATATATATATATATATATATATATGTTTTCTTTCTATATCTTAACATTAGAATATAATCCATTATTATTGAATAAATATTTTTGCACGTAATACAATAACACCTATCTCATATGTCTTATTTAAGTGATAAATACAACATTTAAATAAAAAATAATAATTTAATTAATTAATATTTTTAAAACTCTATAAATTTTTAAAATTAACTACAACACCACAAATTTTAAAAATGATATCATAAATATTTTTATAAAATTGAGCAATATCACTAATTTCAATATTTTTTTATCTTGTACTACACACCTAGGCTTGCATATAAAATAACAACAAAGAAGATAGGAAGAACCCATAACATATACTTGGAATATATTCATAAAAAAATAAATAAATAAATTTGGAATATGCCATTGTCTTGACCCATCCAATCAACAAGATGGAAGTGCAATAAGATAGAGTAGGTCTGATGTCCAAACAGAGAATTTGACATTATAAAACTATAAATTTAAAAAATAACTTTTAATAGATATTTATTTATGGTTAACACTTTTTTCCCTAACATGGTTATGTCTGTTTGAAAATTCATACTATCTTTATAGTTTATACTTTAGGTAGAAAAATCATTAAATAAATAATAAACAAAACATTAATAACAAATTTACACATTTATACTCAAAAATGAAAAAAAAATTATTAATAAAAACTTATGTTATAAATTTTAACAATTAAATATGTAAAAATAATTAATAGATTTTTTTTTCTGAATTATAGTCCATTGAGCAACCTAATTATTAGTATATATATGAGTTGTGATACTACACAGCCTAATTTATTATTATGACACCAATGTAGGTATTATTTATTTTGTGTATACAATTAATTATATTTTTTTTAAAGCTTATTAATTGTAATAAATAATGCTATCTAATTTTTATATTAAATAATTGTAAAATTAATTTAATTTAATTTTTATATTATAAGAAAAAAAATACATTAAACATATATTTTTAAAATAAAACTTTTTAGATAGAAAGGATGATAGCTTACAAACAAGTTAAATTGAATTATTCTAAATATATATATAAAAAATATTTTCTACGTCATATACAAAATATGCATAATAAAAGAAGATTAAAAATAAAAAAAAACTTTTAATCTTTATATATAAAGAAAATTATGTTTAACTTAAATAATTATTTAAATATTGCAATATCCTAACTTGTTATTTTTAATAAATAATATGATTTGAATTTAAAATTTAAAATTTTAAATTAAAGTAAAAATAAATTTAATATGAGTTAAATATTTTAGATGATCGAGGCTCATCTTAAATCTAATCCAAAAGCTGCTACTCATTTATAACAAACACAGGAAGGGACAAGGAGACCAGTGTCAACTCTGATATACTCAATTATTTCTTATTTTGTACAATATTTTTACTTCTCTTCCTGTTTTTACAGAGAGACTCAGAAGTTGCAAATTGGTACGAAATATTCCAGCTCAGTTCTTTCAATAGCTTTGTCACGTTACGCTTTCAAATTCGAAAATTGACTTAGAAAACAGCAGTAACTACATTTTCACGTGTAGTCCAAGCACATACATTTACTTATATTATAAATAATTTTTAAGTTATTTAAAAATATAATTACTCTTTTTACTTTTTAAAACAAATATGTCATGTGCCGTTACTCATGATAAGTTAAAAAAGTGAATTTTAATAAAAACTAACTATATCAATTTGACACAAATTGTAATCTATTAAATCTTATATTACATTTTTATTTTACATCAGATGTATAAATAAAAAATTATTAATTATTAAATTTAGACTCCAAAATGCACCAATTTATGTAAAAGGAGAGAATCTAATTAAATATGATTCCATACGTGTGCGTCCCTTCCGTAAAACCCGTCCGTCGATTTGTATGGTATTTTATTTTTAATTTTTTTTATTAAAATTACTTTTTTATTTAAAAAATAGTCGTTATTTTTTTACTCATAAAATTATCGTTATTTATATACAATAATTCTCTTACAAATCGTAGAAACAATAACTCTTAGAAAGAAAAGAAGAAGATATTAAATTATTTTTAAGGTCTTTTACACAACATAAACTTTAGAGGTGTAACATTTCGAACTTCATTAACGTAGTAAAGTTTTAAAATATAAAGCAAAAATTCTGTGTTGTTTTGATTCTAGAAACGACGAGAGTGTGTTTGTTTGCACAAATTTAATCAAAGTCGCGAAACGTTTTAAAGAAAACAACATAATCTGCAACTCAATCTAAACAATATATTTCAATATATCAATAATATTATTCTTAAACTGTTTTTCACTAATTGTTTAACATGATTTGATTTAATAATTTAAATAATAAGTTATAACATAATAATTCAATTCGTAAGCCTATAACATTATTCATTAAAGGTGAAAAAGGTTGAATTCAAATTACTACTTTTCACACCCACAAAATCGTGGTTTGAACTTAAAAAAAATGTTATGTTTTACGTGATTTAAGTATAATAATTTATTTAAATTTATGTTTTTTTAACATTTTTAATAATCTTTTTTTATATTTCTTAACATATCTAGTTGTATTAATCATTAAATTGAGATGTGAAATACTGATAACTTGCAGAACTATTAATTAGCATAGAACCAATTGCACTTAAAATGGTATATTCTATCCATCTCATCTATCTTAAATATAATATAAATTTTAAATAATATGATATAATTTTATTAATAAATATAATTAACTTTATATAATTATAAACAATAAAAAATTAATATATTAATTATAATAATAATAATAATGTTTTTAATGATTTTTATTTAACTTGTGATTATTAATTATTGTTTAAATTTATTTAGTATTTATATTGTCTCAAATCAATAGACATCTTACTATTTTTTAGACTCCTGGTTATATTTTATTGAATCACATATTAAATATATTTGCTTTTATTTTTACTTATAATTTTTTTATATATCATTTTTTATCATCAATAAATATTATTAATAATTTATAATTATTTTATTTTAGCACTTAATAAAAACTCATGAATATAACATTTTAATTTACACAATAATAAACCTTGTTGATACTATTGATAAAAAATATCTTATGAGAAAATCTTCTTGAATGTGTTGGTAGATTTTTCTCAAAGCAAGACTACTTAACATCTATACAAGATTCAAAAAAAGATAAATATGTTACTATGTGTTATGATAAATGTGACTATTATAAAAATAAACAAAATATTCTAATTGAACGACGACAAAAAAATATACAATTTCATCTTATAAATTATCCTTTCGAAATTCAAGAAAAGAAGTATGTTAACGGTTTTTGGAATCTTGAACTAAGAAATGAGTCACAAAATCATTATCCTTAAGTTTCATGTTTGATCATCCTTTATGTTATCACTTATTCGAAGAAGAAATCATTAATATTGAAAAATTATCAAAATCTCAAAGATCATTATGTGAAATAATTTTCTATCTTTGTCCGAAGAATCAAATGTTTCAAGTAATATCTATGTTAAATAGTTTTCTCTTTTTATCGAAAGAATCAAATGTTTTAAGTAATATCCAAGATTATTTACAATATGAAGCAAAAGATTAATAAAGATGGTTTCACTATTATTCAAATTTTGTTTGATGAATTTAATCAAGTGAAATTCTTTTAGGATGTTAAGTATAATCAAAATAGTTACCTAACGAATTTATTTTTTTCACATTCTATCTCATCTATGTTTATTAGGAATTATTCATCTTTTTTTATTTGTTTGTACTTATAAATTTGTTTGTACTATCTCATCTAGGTTGATGTGGTTAATCGACGCTACGTTCGATGTGGATAGCGTCGGTTTTCCACCGAATTGACTTTAAAAGCATTATAAGTCAATTTTTTTCAAAAATTGACTTTAAACAGCAACTTAAATATCTCTTTTTGTAGTAGTGAAAACTAACAAGTATAAAACACCTTACTTGATATAATTAGAATTTCAAATTTTAATAAGATATTTTATTCATGTTTTTTTTTCCTACCAAAATATACATGAGTTTTGAATTGTTTCAAAAATATGATAAGCTCTAATCAAACTTTTGTGATTGTATTAGATAGAGAATTAACTTTAATGAATGTTATAAATATTGTCTTTCAATATATATATATCATTGTTTTTTACTTTATCGTGTGACTTTTCTTTGTTATAGGAATATAAAAGCTTTGAGAAGAAGCATGTTTTACTTTATCTTTAATTTTACTTTTGTTGTAATAATGTTTAGTTTTAGATTTTTTATTAACTTGTAATATTATTTCTTTCATTATTAAAGAAGTTTTTTTTTCTAAATTATTAGATTAATAATATTTAATTGATTTATTGATTCATTGTATGTATTATTATTTTGCTTAATATCTATTAAAAATAAACATGATTAGTAAATTTTTTATTCATATATATATATATATATTAAAATTAAATGAAAAAATGTCCTATATAGCTCGTAAGAGTTCGTTTTTTTACCTTACTTTGTTATTCTTCATGCGAGTTAAATAATAAATATTGAAATAAATTATAACATAAAAAATTCTTACTCATAGAAAAATATTATAAAAACAAAAACAAATATATATCATTTATTCAAATAATATCTATTTTAAAATTTAATAATTTTTTTATCAAAAATATTAACATTTTATATTTAATATAATAATTATGTCTTCTAGTTAAAATATTAATATTAATTAAATTGATAATATGATATTTTATTTGTAAAGAGAGTAAAAAAAATCTAGGAAAAAATTAGAATAAAATCTGAGTAAATTGTAAAAATTAAAAAAAAATTAGAAGAAAATTTACATTTTAAAAAAACATATACTTTATTTAAAAGATGAAAAATATATAAAAAATATTAAGATATTTGTAAGTTAGAAAAGAGATTAAGATTTTTAATAATTTGTAGAACTATTGTTGATTTTTTTTAATTCTATAATTTATATTAAAGTTAAATTAATCAATTTATAAATTAATTTTATAATATTTTTGGCAAAATCTTTAATTCTTACACGATATCTTACCAACATCACACAATAACATTAACACTAAGAATTTTGTCTCATAGTGAATGGAAGTAGTAAATGTGAGGCGATAGGATTGCCAGGTAGTGATATGTATTCCAGCCATTGAATGAAGAGTTCACTGTTGCATTGATTGATCTTGAGAATTTCTTGTCCATTTGTGTAGAGACCAGCTTTGAGCTAAGAAGTTGAGGTTGACAATAAAGAGACTTTTGTGGTAAAGGCAAAACATAAAAATGAAATTTTAAATATTTTTATAAATCTAAGTTTCATCAATCAATAAAAATTATTATTTTTATATATAAATAATAAATGAAAATTATAATAAATATAGAAATAAATTTAAATTACTTTTCTTATAAAATATCTATAAAAATTAAAAATTTATAAAATTATGATTTTTTTAGGAAACTTTGAAACAAAATAAAAAGTTTGAAAAGTTTTCTATTAAATTACAGTATTTATTTATAAAATTTGAATAAAACTTACCTATAAATAATATAAATTTTGAACTTAAAAAAAAGTACATAAAAAAAGAAAAAGAAAAAAGCTTAGAAAAATGTTTAAAAGGACGATTTATAATGTTTTATTTCATAATTTGCATAAATTTAATTAATTAAATTTTTTGTGATTGTTAGAGAACTAAAATACATATATTTAGTTAAAAAATGTAAAATTTTTTAAAAAAATTATAAAAAAAAATACTTGTAAATTTATAATAACAAAAATAATACTTTTTAACTATAACTTATATATCTTTCAATATAAATAAGTGTATTATTTTTATTATTATAAATTTTAAAAATATTATTTTAATTAATTTTTTAAATTTTTTTCTTATATAATAAAATAAATAATAAATAATTCTTAATTTTTTTTATTATTAGTTAATAACATTTAAAATTATTATTTTTACAACTAATATACATTAATTACATAACAATAATACAGCTAAAATTTAATTATTTAAAATAGATTTTTGAAACAATAAAATAGTGTTATGATAATATCTCAATCCTACCAATATTGAAATAAATGTAAAGTATTTTTTTTAAAATTAATAACTTCTTAAATTATTTATTTTCTTAAAAAAATAAAATAAGTGTTATAAAAAAATTGGGAGCTACATCATCTGTCTAAGCATGAGCCTCCCAGTACTATTGACCCACAAATATCTAAATAATAAATAAATAATCCCCAGGCGATTGAGATTGAGATTGTAGGCAAATTTCCAAGCTTTAACTTTTATTTTCTGTGTCTCATTGTTGGGTTTGGAGTACACAGTAATGGAGGCTTCCCAAGTTGTTGGAGTTGAAGACAAATGTAGTGACAGTGAATCAGGCTGGACTATGTATCTTGATTCCCAAATTCAAAATGAAAACTATAGTGAAGATAATGTTGATCATGAAAGAAAGGGAAAAAACAAAGCAAGTAAAGCTATTCATGATGCTGAATCTGAATCTGATGATAAGAGTAATGACTCTATGGCTTCAGATGCTTCTTCTGGTCCAACCCAGATGGAATTTAGCAACAAGGATACTACTTCCAGAAATAGAGTTCATAGAGATGAAACCAAAAACAAATCCTCATGGAAGAATAAGAGTACTGATAATGAGAAGCAAAGAGATGAAAAATGGATCAAAGGAAGGAAACAAGGGTTTGTTTACAAGGCAGATAGTGGTAATAGTAAAGTTTAGAAAATAGAGGCCAAGATGAGTAGTGAGCATGCAATCCTAACTGGATAGCAAGGCTAAATGTTTTGCCTAATTTTCACATCTCTAGAATCTAATGTATAACTAGTTAGTCATGCCTTTGTGCTTTGTTTCTATTCTTAGTTTTAATTTTAATGTGGTTGTCATGACATATGCAAATATTCCTAATATTAGTATAAATTAAGGTCCTTTGTTTTTTATGTCCTATTATTCAAGGGACAGAGAGCTGTTTAGTCCTGTATAATCAGAGCCTATTAGTTCATGGTATCAAAATACTATCACAGTAGTAACAGGAAGTAGAAAACTCTGTTTCCACAACAGTTTTTTTTTTTTTCCTTCTTTCTGTGCTCTCATACCACCATCAATTATACAGTCTCCCTCCTCCAGATAAACGGATAATCTTTTGATAGTTTCATCAACAGGAAATATACAGTTTTTAACACTAAATAATCTCACATCAAAAATAAAGTTCGTGCAGACATGACAGCTGAAGTTTGAGTGTAAATTTTATGTATAAATATTATGCAATAATATATTATACGTAAATATTGTGGAATAATATTTTTATTTTACCTTAAGTGGAATAATAAAAGAGAAGTTTTAAAAATGGATGAAAAATTATAATATAATCAGATAACATGGCTGCTGCTTTTCCAAGTGATAATTGCAATCGACCCAAAAAAGATTCCCACAGCAAAGACATATAAAAGGATGATACTTTTATAGGGTTTAATAACAACTTTATAACGTTAAAAAAGTTGTT
The DNA here is from genome assembly GCA_030763125.1 of Hippophae gyantsensis. Taxonomy (NCBI): domain Eukaryota; kingdom Viridiplantae; phylum Streptophyta; class Magnoliopsida; order Rosales; family Elaeagnaceae; genus Hippophae; species Hippophae gyantsensis. Next base: position 38,971,447 of record CM061036.1, on the reverse strand, counting down.
AATATTTAAAAAAAATTTAACTATAAATATTAGTATGACTTAACTTATTTATTTTGAATATTTCTATTATTTTAGATAATCTATATAATTGCTTGCGCTTCAACCCTTAACTCACGTTTGATTGGAGTGAATGAAATGAAATCAGAATTGATTCCTTCTATTTTGTGTGTTTGGTTGGACGGAATGGAAGACGGAATGGAATCCGATTACTAAAAGAGAAGAAATCACAATTCTTTCTTCCACTTTTGGTAATCATTATTCCATTTCCATCTAAACTTTTTTTTTTCAATTTTACCCTCACTTAAAATATAACCTTAAATTCAAATCTCAAATTCTCAAACCTAAAATTCCAAAACCCTAAACCCTAAACCCAAAATTTCAAAACCCTAAACCCTAAATCCAAATCCTAAAATCCTAAAACCTTAAACCCTAAACCTCAAATCCCTAAACCCTAAACCCTAAAACCCTAAAACTTAAAACATAAATCCCAAAACCCTAAAACATAAATCCCAAATCCCTAAACCCTAAACCATAAACCCTAAACACTAAATCCTAAATTCCAAATCCTAAAACCCTAAATCCTAAACCCAAATCCCCAAATCCCTAAACCATAAACCTCAAATCCCAAATCCCTAAACCCTAAACCCTAAAATCCTAAACCTTAAAACATAAATCCTAAAACATAAATCCCAAAACCCTAAACCCTAAACCCCAAATTCCAAATCCTAAAACCCTAAACCCCAAATCCCTAAACGCTAAACCTTAAACCCTAAAACCCTAAACCCCAAATCCCCAAATCTCTAAACCCTAAACCTTAAAACATAAATCCCAAAACCCAAAATCCTAAAACATAAATCCCAAAACCTTAAACCCCAAATTCCAAATCCTAAAACCATAAACCCTAAACCTTAAAACCCTAAAACCCTAAAACCCTAAACCCTAAACCCTAAATCCAAAATTCTAAAACCCTAAACTATTTTTAGAAAAATAATAATTTTAACCCTAAACCTTAACCTACAAATATAACCCCAAATCCTAAATCCCTAAACCCTAAATCACACATCCCAAACCTCAAAACCCTAAACCCTATTTAGAAAAATAATAATTTTAATAATATATTTCTTTTTAATTAAGTAATACTTATTTAAAAAAATAATTATTTCAATAATGTATTTTGTGTGACGAAAAAATAGTAATTAAATGACATTATTTGAACTTTACAGCATGTAGGGGTATTAAGGTCATTTACAGCTTTTTTCATTCCATTCCAGTGGCAAACCAAACACTATAATCCTGATTCTGAGCTTAATTTCGGTGGTCAAACCAAACAAAATTGTTTCCTTTCCATTCCATTCCATTCCGATTTCGATTCCGATTTTGATTCCATTCCACGAACCAAACGCAACCTTATATCCATTTCCTTCCTGGGTTTTAAACTCTTTTCTTTTTTTTAATATAAATCTTCAGTACCTTCAATGTTAAACTAAATAATCTTTGATTTTCAACCTTTATGACATACACTTTGGTGACTAAATATTTTTCAGACAACTTTTTCCTAAGTTTAGAAAGTTTCCACATCTAATAGCTAGGCATCATTTATTGGTGTGTAAGATCAGTAAGTGATATTGGAAAAATGTTTGAAAATTCCTAAGGTTTACCTAAGAGGATTAAAACTGATTATGAAATTTGTCAACTTATTCCTTCTTTAGTACTATCCAAAAAATTTGAGGGGACTGTGATTGTGAGAGATAGGTCTTGTGTGGGACTTGAAAATACTGTGTCACATGAGCTTTGGCACAAGAAAGAACTGTTGAAGCAGCACCTGAAACTGAAACTAATGCTTTTATTTTGATCTAATAAAGCAAAAAGAAGAAAAAGAAGTACAATACTAGTTTAGATGAAACAAGTTAGGCAATTGTACAGTGGATAGCCTTTTAAATTGTTTTAATTGTTATAGTAGCCATTAATTTGCACCATGATACGTCTCCACTATCACCAGAACCTCCACCACCTTTTGTCCTGTTTTGGCCCTCTGTTTTTGTTTTCAACATTGGACTTGTCAGCAAGTTGCTTAAGCAGCTTTTTCCTCACAACTCCCACCAAGTCTCAAAACATTCTTATATATAGTAGTAATTTTTGTATTTATCCTTTTAAGATGGCTAATTCTCTATCAATTTTCAATTTTGATATTATTAATAAGGTATCTACCGAAATATGAAAAATACCCATGTCCAAGACATATTTTCAATTTGCACTAAATGATTAAAGCTTATTATTATTATAGTTATAGGACATTGATAGCTCCAAATCTGTGATTTGATTGTAAAAATCACTCATTCTTGTTAATAAAATATTAAATTAAATTGAAGAAAATAAGAGTATCGAATAATTAAGGAGACTCGTAAACTTAAAAAAGTTTATGTAACATAAGGTGTGATAATGGATAATAATTTTATTGTTTCTGATCTCATACAGAACAAGTGAACTAGGCAAAAAGTGATGAACAACATGATAATATGACAAAGAACATAGAACAGAGTTGTTAATAATATTGAAGAACAAGTAGCCTTGTTCTCAATGAAGCAAGGCAACTGAATTGGCAATGGGTAATTGGTTTGAGGATTCAATTCTAAGATGAGAAGTTGTTGCATGGGATTATTGTTAAATCTTGATGGAGATCTTCTCTTAGGGCAGTATTGTTGCTAGTTTTTAGACAAATAATGATTTGGCGAATATCAGAAGCTTCTTCTTTGAGACGAGCATTTTCTTGAAGAACAAGATCGTGACACTCTAAAACATGATTCAACCTATCATTAAGATTGTGATTCTCATTTCTAAGCCTTAAAAGTTGTGACCAAAGTTCATCCAAGTGTTTCTGTTTTCTCATCCTTGATCTCCTGGCTGATTCTCTATTAGATATCATTCTTCTAATCTTTCTTTCGTCTATGATTCGGAGTTGTTGTTCGTCGGCTTCGTCGGAGGTGGAGGTATTGCTTAGACTAGAGGAATGTTGTGGTGTGTTGAATTGATCATGACATGTTGGTAGAAAAGGGATGTGTGAAATTGGTGGTGTGTATTTGTTGAAATTGAAGTTTGTGTTATTGGTTTGTGAGATATTAAGGTTTTCAAACATTGAAAAGTTGAGAGGAATTTGGAGGATGGAGTTTTGAGTTGAGAGGTCACTAGATATCATATTGGCTTAAGATGGTTTTGTTTGAAAGTTATAGTGATTGTTTTTGAGATATAATAGAAGGGGCAATTTGAGGAGGTTTTATAGGATGGAAATGGTAAAAAGAGGTGGGAGAGTTTAAGGCTAAACATTAGGCAACATGTGTATACATAGTACAAGAGGCTTACGGGAGCATAATGTTAATGATTAGCCTAGTGTTCTGCTAAATTTGGTCATTCGAATAGAAAAAAGGCTGAAGTTAGTTTTAATTGAGATGTTCAAATATTATTGGTCTCAAATACATCAAATTAAGTTAATATAGAAGAAAAATGATTTATAAAATAGTAACGATAAAGAAATAATTACGTCCTCGTGTAGTGTCGGTTCAACACATCAACTGATATTATCTACATGAATTTTTTTCTTTTCTCATCTTTTTTTTCCATTAGATGCATCATTTTTAATTTGTAGCACCGAAAAACTCAAAACAGAGCTTCACCTCCTCCATTTTTTTGCATTTTCGGCCACCTACGATCACCATTTTCAACATCATTTAGTGGGTTTTATTCCTCTCCAAATTATCTTCCAGATCCTTTATTTTTTTTAAGCGAAATACTCAAATTTTTTATACTCATTTTTTCACTTACAAAATACTATTTTTTTCTTTATTTCCTTTACAAAATACTTTTTGTATAAATTTTTATATTATGTATGTTATTATTTGTTTGGTTGATTTTTTAGGTGAATCAAGGGAAATTAAATAATATTTGGATGTTATAGGTTTGAGAGACTATAATATTTATCGTACTTGGATAAATTTATTTACATATAAATAATTATATTTTATATAGTAAAAGTAATACAATTTTAATATAATTAAAATGATAAATTTTTATATTATGTATGTTTTGGTATATATTCTAATAATTAAGAAATTCATATATAATAATACCTGAAATATATTAATTGGATACATATTTAATATGATTAATGTCATTAATAGAAAATGGACAAATCTTGGATGTCAAAGTATAGAATTGAGAAAGACTACATTTTTGGAGTTAAAAATTTATTAGAATTTACTTGTAAAAATAATAATAATGAAATTAGTATGATTCGATGTCCATGTGTTAAATGTAAAAATGAGTGATTTCATAAAGTTGACGAGATTAAGTATCACCTTATCCTTAGTAGTATTATTTTGAGTTATAAATGTTGGTATTATCATAGAGAAAATACTGATAATACTTATGGAGAAGATATAAATAAGAACGTGAGTAGATTACATACATCTTATCATAATGTATAGATATAAAATATGTTTCATGGTGTTGAAGATGAACTACATGAGAATGATCCCGAAACCTTTAAAAAACTTCTAGAAGATGTCAAAAAATCGTTGTATCCAAAATGCAAAAAATATACTAAAATGTCGAGAATGGTTCATTTGTATAATGTGAAGGCAAAACATAGTTTTTCTGACAAGGGATTCACAGAATTAATAAATCTACTAGTCAATATATTTCTTGAGGGTATTGAATTGTCATCTTCAATGTATGAAGTGAAGAAATTTCTTAATCGATTTGGCATGAAATATCATAAGATTCATGATTGTCTAAATGATTGCATTCTTTACAGAAAAGAATATAAGACATTAGATGATTGTCCGACTTGTAAAGAATCGAGTAAAAATATGATACAAATTAGACCATACATAAAAAAGATGTGTCCGTAAAGTTTATTTGGTACTTTACTCCGCTTTCAAAGATTGAATTTACAAATAGATAAAAAATTATAATATAATAATTATAATTATTTGAGATAACATGCTGCAGCTTTTCCAAGTGATAATTGTTATCGACCCAAAAAAGAATCCCACACCAAAGACATCTAAAAGGATGATACTTTTATAGGGTTTAAAAAGTGTTTTCCACAAATAACAACTTTATAACGTTAAAAAAGTTGTTAATATTTAAAAAAAAATGAGCTATAAATATTAGTATGACTTAATTTATTTATTTTGAATATTTCTATTATTTTAGATAATCTATATAATTGCATGCGCTTCAACCTTTATATCCATTTCCTTCCTGTGTTTTAAACTCTTTTCTTTTTTGAATATAAATCTTCAGTACCTTCCATGTTTAAACTAAATCTTTGATTTTCAACCTTTATGACATACACTTTGGTGCCTAAATATTTGTCAGACAACTATTTCCTAATTTTAGAGAGTTTCCACATCTAATAGGCATCATTTATTGGTGTGTAAGATCATTAAGTAATATTGGAAAAATGTTTGAAAATTCCTTAGGTTTACCTAAGAGGATTAAAGCTGATTATGAAATTAGTCAACTTATTCCTTCTTTAGTACTGTCAAAAAAATTTGAGGGGACTGTGGTTGTGAAAGAGATAGGTCTTGTGTGGGACTAGAAAATACTGTGTCACATGAACTTTGGCACAAGAAAGAACTGTTGAAGCAGCACCTGAAACTAAAACTAATGCTTTTATTTTGATCTAATAAAGAAAAAGAAGTACAATACTAATTTAGATGAAACAAGTTAGGCAATGTATAGTGGATAGCCTTTTAAATTGTTTTAATTGTTATAGTAGCCATTAATTTGCACTATAATACGTCTCCACTATCACCAGAACCTCCACCACCTTTTGTCCTGTTTTGGCCCTCTATTTTTGTTTTCAACATTGGACTTGTCAGCAAATTGCTTAATCAGCTTTTTCCTCACTACTCCCACCAAGTCTTAAAACATTCTTATATATAGTAGTAATATTTGTATTTTTGTTAGAATTAATTTTAATTAATTATAACATATATATTTATATATGATATAAATATATATTAAATAATAGACTTTTAAATATTTAATTATATCCATTATAAAATGATTAAATTAAGTATTATTTATCAGGTTCAATATGTGTCATCAGAAGTAAAGTCTTTAATATGTAGAATGTGTATTAACAACTTTATGATTTAATGATAGTCTAAATTATATAAAGTTTAGAAATAATACAATAATGTTATTGTTTTTTGTAGCACACAATTAAATATGATAATTTACTATAAATAAGAAAATTCACAGATAGTCAAGTTCTGAATTCATAATTTGAATATATTAAGAATCTAATAATGAAATATTAAATAAGTAAATTTTCATATAAGTAATTTATGAATTCAAGATTTGAATATGTTAAGGATCAAATAAGGAATTATTAAATAAGAAAATTTTCATATAGATAAGTTATGAATTCAAATTTTGAATATGTTAAGTATCTAATAAAGAAATATTAAATAAGGAAATTTCTATATAAGTAAGTTCTAAATTCAAAATTTGAATATGGTAAGAATCCAATAAGAAAATATTAAATAAGAAAATTTTCATATAGGTAAGTCCTAAATTCAAAATTTGTATCTGCTAAGGATCCAAAAAGGAAATAGATTATAGGTCACATCTTGAAATTCAGAGGCGTCTTTTCTTCTACTAACGTCTCTTCGTCTCTCTCATAATATAATTCGACTTTCTCTATATATTAAAAATATACATAAAATAGAAAATACATAGAGAAAGATTAGAGAATGGGTTTTCCGGTTAAGAACTTGCAATTTGGGTATTTATCCTTATACAGAATAGAACATTGTCGTTTTCGCCTCTCTTGCTCTCTCCATCGAACTTGAGAGGGATTACTTGGAGATCTAAAGGCTTACAGTGATCACTAGTGATTGTTTCTCTATGGAAGATCATGATTATAGACCAAGGTAATTAAGAATTAAGATTAAAAGTTCACTAGAGGATCATGGTATATCTAGGATTTATGAATTGTAGTATGGTTATGCAAGACACATAATTTTCTAACAATTGGTATCAGAGCCTATTCTAGTTGAACTGTTAAATTTTGATTTTGGTTCAGATATTTATGGTTTGGAAAATTTTAAAAGAATTAATAAGTATAAATTTTTGAATATTTTTTCTCAAGAAAAAGTCCCTTCTGTTTGGAAACCTTTAAGACAAATATTTAGATAATTGCATAATTTTTCCTGATTAAATTATTTATGGTCAATGATCAATAGTCAAATTATTCAAATTAAGCACTACTATGTTCTTATTTGTATTTTCCATATCCATTATTTTGGTATTCTACTGTAATTATTTTCAAACCATAACAAAGTATACAATAATTTGATTAAACCAAACTTGACTTTAGATTTTGTTCAAATGATTATTTCGTCAATTAATTGTTTGAAGAATCAATAAGTTTGTACTAAGTCATGTTTTAAATAAATTTTTGCCAAGAATAATATCAAATCATTATGAAGGCTTTATATTAAGATATATTTTGAAAAATGATTGACCAATGTATCATCTTATCAAAGTAAGCTCTCATATCAACGTTGATCATTTGTCGATTTATACACAGAAGATATACATATGGTGTTTGATAATTGGACTGGCCCAAGGGAAAGACAATAGTCAAGTATTGTATGTGTATACTTGTGGTAATGAATGAGTAATAGTCATTAAGTTTTAGATGCAATTAGTTAATCAGCCCAAAGGAAGGTTGACTAATTGACATCAAATGGATTGTTACATTCAATTGCTACACCTAATTATCTTAGAATAATGATTGACTCCAAAGAGAACTTGTTGTTCGAAGATACTTAGTAGATGGAATATGCCTTATTTTGATTTTTTATTATAATTATTCAATCATTTGATTAGTTCTATGTAAATATTTTTCAGCAAGAAATACTGATCTTACAGTTGGCATCAATAACATTCCAATGCTGATGAGTTCTAATTACAAAGATTGGAAAGATAATCTAGAGATTATTCTTAGGTGTCTTGACTTGGACATAGTATTGGAGGAGGCCAAACCAATTGTGCCTATTGAAGCAATGTGAGGGAACACATTCTTGTAATGATTCAAACCACTTCAAAATTGAAGGGACATAAGCTAGTTATATCGAATGATATGCTAGTCTATTTGGCCCTTAACTCTCTTCCTGTCTCATTTGGATAGTTCAAGGTGAGTTACAACTGTTAGAAGGAAACATGGACAGTTAATGAACTCATTTCGCATTGTGTTCAAGAGAAAGAGAGATTGAAGTTGGACAAGAGCGAAAACACAAATATTGCTTCTACTTCTAAAGGAAAAGGAAAATAGAAACGCAAGGCCAATCTAGATGCTGCAACTACAAGTTCGCAGAAGAAGCCTATTAAGGACAAGAAACCAGTTATTAGATTAGAGTCGAATAAAGAAAATAAGAAGGGTTATTTATCCTATGGATCTGAAAGGCATGTGAAGGAGAATTGTACCAATTATCAAACATGACGTGCTAAGAAAGGTATTAATTTTTCATTTGTTTGTGAAGAAGTTAATGTAGTTTCAGTTTTAGTAGACACATGGTGGGTAGATTCGGGTGCAACTACTCATATCTCTGTGTCTATGTAGGGTTGCCAAAGTTACCAGAAGCTAAGTGATGGTGAAAAATACATCCATGTGGGCGATGGAAACAAGGTAGAAGTTGAAGCTATAGGGCATTTTAGATTACTTTTGAAAATTGGCTTGTATTTGGATTTGTTTGATACTTTTGTTGTACTATCTTTTAGGCGGAACTTAATATCTGTTTCTACATTGGATAACTTAGGTTTTACTTGTTCATTTAGAGATAGAAAATTTGGTTTGTATCAAAACTCCAATCTGGTTGGTTCTGGTTTTCTATCTATTTTAGATAATCTTTATGCTTTAGATATTGTTGCTTCCTATAATGAGACCTTGAACAATGAAACTCAAAACGTTAGACAAAAAATTAACATATCAAGATTCAGTTGCACTTTGGCATAAGTGTTTAGGTCATATTTCTTAACAGAGAATTACACGTCTTATTCAAAGTGATATTCTGCGGCCTTTAGACATGTCAGATATCGGTCCATGCATTGAGTGTGCAAAGGGCAAACAAACAAGAATGCATAAATATACAACCAATCGTATGACATATGTCCTTGAACTGATACATACAAACATATATGGGCCATTCCCTACACCTACTAGGAATGGGTATGTATATTTTATCAATTTCATTGACGATTATTCTAAATATGGTTATATATTTTTAATTAAATAAAAGGCTCAATATTTGGACACATTTAAATCCTTCAAGGCTGAAGTTGAGTTACAACTCAACAAAAGGATTAAAGGCGTCAGATCGGATCATGGTGGTGAATACTATGGTCGGTATGACGGCTTAGGAGATCAACGTCTAGGGCCTTTTGCTAAATTTCTAGAGGAAAATGGAATTATGCCACAATATACAATGCCGGGTTCTCCCACAATGAACAGTATGGCTGAAAGGCGCAATCAAACATTAATAGAGATGGTGCAAAGTATGATTTTTCATACCTCACTTCCATTGAACCTCTGGGGAGAAGCACTTAAGATGGTAGCATATATTCTAAATCGGGTACCGACTAAGGCAACGAATAAAACTCCATATGAATTATGGATTGGGCGGAAGCCTAGTCTCCAACACTTTATAATATGGGGTTGTCCAGCTGAAGCTCGGCCTTATAGGCCATAAGATAAAAGGCTGGACGAAAGGATAGTTAGGTTTTATTTTATCGGATATGTGGAAAGGTTTCAGGGGTATAAGTTTTATGATCCCACTAATAGAACAATTTTAGAGACAAATACAATTACGTTCTTTGAGGATGTTATAGTTTAAGGGGGAAATACAAATCAAATTGTCTTTGAAGAGAAACATGATTCTCCTATACAAGAGGCGCTAAAAATGGTACCACTTGTAATAAGAATATCTAGAAACTCTCATTGGTTCAAGATCGTACAATGAATGAACCTATAGAAATGGAAGAGAATCCGGTACAAGATAATGTTGATGCTGAAAAAGAATCTATACCACCTTAAGAACTACAAGAACAAATGCCTTTAAGGCGGTCCACAAGAGAGAAAAAAGCACAATATCTAAAGATTATGTTGTGTTCCTTTAAGAACATGAATTTGACATTGGCATGATAAAGGATGACCCTCTCAGTCTCCATCAGGCTTTGGAAAGTACAAATTATCTGAAATGGATCGAGGCTATGAATTAGGAAATGAATTTAATGTATGATAACAAAGTCTGGGATATCGTCTCATTACCTGAAGGTGTGTACCTATTGGTTGCAAGTGGATATTTAAGACCAAGAGGGATTCAAAAGGTAATGTGGAAAGATACAAAGCATAGCTTGTTGCTAAGGGCTTTACACAAAAAGAAGGAATTAACTTTACAAAAACTTTCTCACTTGTGTCTATGAAAGATTCCTTCAGAATTATTATGGCTTTAGTGGCATATTTTGATCTTGAGTTACATTAGATGGATGTTAAGATTGCGTTTCTTAATAGTGACATTGATGAATCCATTTTTATGGTGCAACCATCTAACTTTGAGTCTGATGACTCAAAGTAGATGGTTTACAAATTAAAGAAATATATCTATAAACTTAAGCAAGCGTCTCGACATTGGTATTTCAAATTTCATCAAATAATTGTCTCATTTGGATTTGAGCCTAACTTGGTGGATGAATGCATATATCAAAAGTTTAGTGGGAGTAAGTTTATGTTCATGGTTTTATATGTTGACGACATATTGCTTGCTAGTAACGATATAAACATGATATGTGAAAGTAAGAGGTTTCTTTTCAAGCATTTTGACATGAAATATCTTGGCGAAGCATCATATGTGTTAGGCCTTAAAATACAAAAAGAATGAAATAAAAGTATTTTGGGGCTTTCACAACAAGCATATATCGATAAAATTCTCAAGCAATGTGGCATGTAACAATATAAACAAGGAAATACCCCTGTTGTAAAAGGAGACAAATTTAGTCTCAATCAATGTCCAAAAACAGAACTCAAGAAATCAAAAATGCACCAGATTTCATATGTTTTAGTAGTAGGAAGTCTGATGTATACTAAAGTATGTAGGCATCTGGATATTGCGTACATCACAGGAATGTTTGTCTAGTATCTCTGTAATCCTAGTATGGATCACTAGAGAGTAGCTAAGATGGTACTTAGGTACTTGCAAAGAATGAAGGATCATATGCTAACATGTCGGAGATCAGATAAGCTTGAAGTCATTGGATATACTAATTCTGATTTTACGGGCTCTATGGATAGCATGAAGTCATCATCCGGTTATATTTTTATGTTAGCTGGAAGAGCTATTTCTTGGACGAGTGCAAAGTAGATCATGATTGCTTCTTCTACCATGGCAGTCGAATTCATTACGTGTTTCGAGGCATCGAACCATGGAAAATGGCTAAAGAATTTTGTCACTGGGCTGTTTATTTTGGATACTATTAATTTGCCACTCAAGATATATTGTGACATTAATTTAGCAGTACTATATTCCAACAACAATAGGAGCTCATCAAAATCCAAACATATCGACATTAAGTTTCTTGCGTTGAAGGAAAGAGTTGAGAGTGAACTTATAATTATTAAGCATATTGGTGCAGCTTCCATGCTAGCAGGTCCAGTGACTAAGGGATTGGTACCCAAATAGTTTCAGGAGCATGTCACTCACATGGGTATCTATGCTATAGAGGATTGTCAGATTTATTGGGAGTTTGTATTTTATGTATCATGTTTTATGTTTTATGTGATAGACTTTTACAGATATCATGCAGTTAACTTTTATATGATATTATGTTATTTGTATGTATCATGTAGTTATTCAAACTTTATTTATTCAGCTTTCAGTTATTCAGTTTATTATGCACTCTGATTTTTGATTGACCTCAAAATCGAATTAAGTTGAAGTGACCAAATTGGAGATAGGCATGTGGTTCACATTGCATGTAATTTCCAAGCTACACATCCCTTTTATGATTCATGTCATTTAGTTATGTTTACATAATAATTTATGTTGGTTTAGTTTCGCTTTATGAGACAAATACTACTTAAGTCCTTGTGAATATGATTGATGGACGAAATTGGTTGATGATACACAAGGCTATGACATCACAGTTTGAGTACTCAATTCGGTTTTATCAATATATGTATATACATATAGCCCAAGTGGGAGACTGTTGGAATTAATTTCAATCAATTACAACATATATGGGCTTATATGTGATATAAATATATATGGAATAATAGATTATCAAATATCTAATTAGGTCCTTTATAAATTTATTAAATTGAGTATTATTTATCAGGTTCAATATGTGTCATGAGAAATGGGGCCTTTAATGTGTAGAATGAGTATTAATAACTTTATGATTTAGTGATGATCTAAATTATATGAAGTTTAAAAATAATACAATTATGATATTTGTCCCTCGAGAACACAATTAAATATGACAATGTACTGTAAATAAAGAAATACCCATATAGGTAAGTTATCAATTCAAAATGTGAATCTATTAAGGATCCAATATAGAAATATTTAATAAGGAAATTTTCATATAGGAAAATTCTAAATTCCTAATTGGATCATCCATTAAATAAGAAAATTTTCATATACGTAAGTTATGAATTCAAAATTTAAATTTACTAAGGATCTAATAAGGAAATATTAAATAAAAAAATTTCTATATAAGTAAGTTCTGAATTCAAAATTTGTATATGCTAAGAATCTAATAAGAAAATATTAAATAAAGAAATTTTCATATAGGTAAGTTCTAAATTTAAAATTTGAATCTACTAAGGATTCAATAAGGATATATTAAATAAGAAAATATCCAATAAGAAAATAGATTACATATCACCTCTAATAGTGTCTCTTCGTCTTTCTCATAATATAGTTCAGTTTTTTTCTATATATATTAAAAATATACAAAAAAATAGAAACTACGTAGAGAAAAATTAGAGAAAGGGTTTTCCTATTAAGAACTTATAATTTGGGTATCTTTCTTTGTACAGAAGAGAACATTGTCACTATCACCTCTTTTGCTCTCTTCATCGGACTTGAGAGGAATTACTTAGAGATCTAAAGTATTCCAATGATCACCAGTGATTGTGTCTCTCTAGAAGATCATGGCTATGTATCAATGTATCAATGTAATTAATAATTAAGATTAAAAGTTCACTAGACGATCATGATAAATCTAGGATTTATGAATTTCAATATGGTTATGCAAGACACATAATTTTGTAACATAATTCTCTATCAATTTTCAATTTTGATATTATTAATAAGATATCTACCTAAATATGAAAAATACCCATATCTAAGACATATTTAATAATTAATGATTTAATGGGTTTGTGGCAAGCAACAAGTTCTTATAACTATAACGAGAATACAATTTCATCCTATAGTTTATTCCATGAGTTTTATTAATTTTGTAATTTTAAAAAAATGATTATATTTTTCAAAATTAAACATTTTTATGGGAGCAAAATTGAAATTCTCAATTTTTTAATTAAAAACAATAAAAATAATGAAAAATGAAGGGAAAAAACACCAACTCATTCTTATTCTTCTTCTGTAAACCTCCCTTGTAATATTGCTAGATTTTGAAGTTGGTGGGGGCTGAAAATGGATGGAAAAGAGTAGCTAGAGTTGTTTTTGCTCCTTTGCAGCAGCACGAGCCTTTGGTTGAGATGACGATGGCTTCCAAAAAAAGACGATAATGACTGAGCCTCTGATGGTAGGGTGATAATGGATAATAATTTTATTGTTTTTGATCTCATACAAAACAAGTGAACTAGGCATAACTGATGAACAACATAACAATATGACAAAGAACATAGAACAAAGTTGTTAATAATATTGAAGAACAAGTAGCCTTGTTCTCAGTGAAGAAAGTCAACTGAATTGGTAATGCACTACTGCAAAATGTGGTATTTTAGTTGATATATAAAGTCAAATTTTGGATAAAACTAACTTATAATGAATTTGAAGTCGAATAAGTGTAAAAATGACGCTATATATAGTATCGATTGACGTGTTGAACCGACGCTACACGTGGATGTAGCGTTGGTTCTACGTGTCAAGCGACGCTACGTCCACGTGTAGCTTCGATTCGACACGTCAACCGACACTAACACACGTGAATTTTTCCTTTTCTCTTATTTCTTCCCCCATTAGACACAATTTTTAATTTGTAGCGTTTTAAACAACACCCAAAAACCAAAAATTGAGCTTCACTTCTTCCATTCTTTCTCATTTTCCAACCACCTACGACCACCAATTCTAGCACCATTTAGTGGGTTTTCTTCCTATCTAAATTATCTTCTAGATTTCCTATTTTTTGAGCGAAATACTCAAATATTTTATACCAATTTTCTCACTTACAAAACACCATTTTTGTCTTCATTTCCTTCATTTTGTCACTTCATTTACTCTTGTAAATATTTCTATTAATTGTATGCACTTATTATTCACTTTACGTTATTTTTTGTATATTGTATGTATAAATTTTTGTATTATGTATGTTATTATTTTTATTATGTAGATTTTGTATAAGTATTTCGTAATAAAATAAATTTATGTATATATATATATATATATTTATGACTGTGATTTAAGGTTGCTGTTTAATTTATTTATTTATGTTAAAATGAAATGAGAAAGACATTATTCAATAATATGATGCCATTAAAATATTTGTGATTTGAAGTAGTGTAGATATTTAAAAAAATCTTAATAATCACAAAATTGTTATATAAATTTATATGTCATTGAATACAAGTTCTTAAGTAGAGTAGAAAATGATAATAATAATTTAAAGATGGTTCACATGTTGAACCGACTTTAAATTTTAAGTCTTTCCATTTAAAGTGGTTAAAACCAGACTTTAATGCCTGTTTTTGTAGTAATGATGGGTAATTGATTTCACTACTACAAAAACGGGCATTAAAGTCGGTTAAAAACCGACTTTAAATGAAATGACTTAAAATGTAGTTGTGTTTGAGGATTAAATTCTAAGATGAGCAATTGTTGTAGGGGATTATTGTTAAATCTTGATGGAGATCATCTCTTAGGGCAGTATTGTTGCTAGTTTTTAGACCAATAATGATTTGACGAATATCAATAACTTCTTCTTTAAGACAAGCATTTTCTTGAAGAATAAGATCGTGACATTCTAAAACATGATTAAACCTATCATTAAGATTGTGATTCTCATTTCTAAGCCTTAAAAGTTGTGACCAAAGTTCATCGAAGTGTTTTTGTTTTCTCATCCTTTTCTCCTCGTTGATTACTTAAAACAACTTCTTACAAAAAACAAGTATAGAAACTACAAATTTCATAACACATTACTATAATACATGTCTTTGGTCTCAAAATTTAGCCTCGATTTTTTTAAAAACCAAGGCCATAGGGTTTTGGTCACGGTCTAATAAAAACCAAGGTTATAGGGTATGTCTATGGCCTCGATTTTTATCAATAACCGTGGCCATAAGTTATATCAATTTTTTTTCTTTTTCTTCCTTTTCCCTCTTTTTTTTCTTTTTTTTCCTTTTCCCTCTCTTTTTTTTCCTTTTTCCTTTTCCCTAACTTTTTTTCTTTTTTACTTTTTCCGAGTTTTTTTTCTTTCCCAGATCATCTTCCCGTCTATTCTTCCTCAACTCTATCACACACCTCTCTTGGTTCTCTTATTGGTACTGGTACTGATCGATATTTCCTGGTTTACTGGTCGCTAGTGTTGGTGTTGGTTCATTGGGGCTAGTACTGGTGCTTGTGTTGATGCTAGTACTGTGGTACGCTTGCACTGGCGAGCTGACACCCTGGAATTATTGACAACTTTTAAGCCATTGTGAGGAAACATGGGTTATTGGCAACTTTTATGCCAAATTTAGTCTTGAGTTATTTTACGCATGGTAGATATCAGTTTTTGTTTACAATAAAAGATAAAACTTAGATTAACTTAAAGAATTTTATGATCTAAAAATTAGTGAAAATTTCCAATTCTGATATGCCTACTCTATTTCTCATTTAGATAGATTCAATTTTATAAAAATTGCCTTAATAATACAGATGATCTCTTTTTATTGAGAGTCATAGAAAATTCTCCTAAATTAAATAACATGACAATGGGCTCTCTTCTTTGGCTTAGGTATGCACTAGATGACATTGATTATGGATCTCATGTGCATCTTAGTTTGTCGAAGAAGGGAGAAAATATTTTTACTGGACCTTCTCGACATGGAATGTCCAAAATTGGGGAGGAATTCATGGTAAGGGTTTTAAATCACCTTCCCTCAATTTTGGCATTTATAGAACTAATTCCGAATAAGTTATAGCACTTTTTTTGGATATCTATCTCTATTATCTTACTTGTGCATTCTTGTTCTCACTGAGAGCTTATTTTAATTTCTTATTTTATGAATGGTGCAAGTATTGTGCTTATGTGCTAAAGATAAAGCATCTCTGAGATTTTTATATGCACTTCTAATTTTTCATCAATACCATCTGGTTTCTTATGCAGTCAATAAGGCAAGCCAATCTATGTCCAATACATGACAACCTTAGTGGCACTCGGTTAAATGTATCTTGAGATACTTGTAAGGAACATCTAGCTATGGTATTATGCTTCACCAATCCAATGATCTTCAACTTCCTAGATTTTCAAATGCAGATTAGGCATTTTTTATTGATGATAGAAAATCAACATCTGGTATTATAGTGTTCTTTGGCTCCAACCCAGTTATGTAGTCTAGAAAGAAACAAAAAACCATATCTCGATCATCAATGGAAGTTGAGTATTATGCCTTGGCATATACATGTGGATAGTTAGTATGGATTCAATCATTACTTAGTGAATTGCATCTCCCAATCTCAGCCACTTTCTATGGCACACCAACTTTTAGTGCAACACATTCATGCCATCATCAGAATAGCCTGTAGATGTCCTCACCAAGCCCTTGTCCATCGCACATTTCCTTAATTTTGGACCCAAACTCAATGTCTTTATCTTGCCACTGAGTTTAAGGGGGGTTATTGGAACAAATATGTGAAAAATTATGTAAGAACAATATTACCGATAACCTGAAATGAACTGCTTGGGTTGAGTTGCAGACTAGGTCGCTCTCTTTAAGACGTTTCGCGGCTCTGCCCAAACTTGTGCAAGCAAACACAACCTCGTCGTCCCCAAGATAAAATAGCCTAGAATCTTTTTTCTGTCTCGGATCTTTACTGCACTGATGAAGTCTGAAATACTACACCTCTTAAATATTTATGTTGCTCAGAAATCTGAGAAAACAATTCTGAATTTTCTTTTCTTTGATTTTGTTATGAAAAACCGTAGAACTGTTTTTTGAGTTGTTAAGTTATGTTCTAAACTGAGGGCTATTGCCCTTATTTATAGTTGAAAAAATAAGTGTAACGGTCATATAATTATGAAAATAACGGTAAAAAATAATGGACACATAATTATGAAAAGTAACGGTTGCATAATTATGAAAATAACGGTCATAAAAATAACGGTCACATAATTATGAAAATAACGATCATAAAAATAACGGTTATACAAATAACGATTACATAATTATGAAAATAACGGTTATAAAATAATAATAATTTTTTATTTAAATTCATTTCCAACAAAGGTAGTCAAAGATAATGGTGATGAAGCTGTCAAGAATGGTAGTGATGAAGTTGCACACTTTATAATGCATTCACAACCCAAAAGTGTTACAAACAATCATCCACAAGTGCAAGCATCAAATGACTAGCTCATAAAAACAATCATTTCACAATGTGTAGTCATGTACACCAAAAAATTTGTTAGAGCTAATGATAATGATCTGCGGTAGAAATTACATTTTTTCATTCTTGGTAATTTAAGTTCTCTATAAATAGAGTCGAAATGTAAACAATGAGATAAATAAAATGAAATATGCATTGCAGCTTCCTTCGTTTCTCATCATCTATAGTAATATAAATTTGTATTCACTTATTCACGTTGCACAATTATCTAAAAAAAATAACATTTTAATTTTTTAAAATAATCTAACTATGCGTCATTTTATAAGTGAACTAAGTACAAAACAATGTGTTATTAATATTTATCTTATTAACAAAATAAAATTTCATCATGTTGTGAGTGGTATGTAATTATTTAGGTGAGGAAAGTTTTGAGAGTAAAAGTAGAGAAACAAAGGGAAAAGGGAAAATTAACAAATTAAGGAATGATATTAAAGATAATTATAATTTCTTCGTGACAATCATTTGGAAAGCCAAAACACAATATTTAGAATTAGTATACGTAATAATATATGCTAAAAACATGGGTTACATTGTACATATACATATATATATATAGGTGTAAATATATAATTTATATTTAGAAAAAATTAGGATATTACAAATTTATCAAATAATAATAATTAATAAAAGAGAAGGAAGATTCTAAATGAAGGCCACTTTGAAAGGCTTGCAATTAACTAATTAACAATATTAAATAGAAGTTAAAAGAGATTTTATAACTATTTTGACTAAATATAAGAAGATGAGTCATTTAGCATTTCAGTTTTGGATTGGAGGACCATTATTTCAAGTACCAAAAATGAATCTCAGCCATTAATTTTTATAATGAGTTGAATTGAAATAGCAACAACATCATTTGAAGATTCCTCACCTGTTTAATTAAGCTTGGTAATTAACATTTTATATTACTTTGCCTTTTTATTTTCAATCCTCTTTAATTCCCTTTGTATTGGTCATATGCATCTCAGGCAATGTTTCCTGTATCATTATCTTGTAAATATGCATCTACATATATAAATTATACATATTTCATATGTCTTGTGATGAACTGGAAGAAATATTAATGTTTTTCAGAGAATTAAGATTGCCCTTCCAATCTTTAAAAAGCAGTTTTTTTTTCATCCAGTTATATGCTATAATTAATCGCCCATAATTAGTACTACCATATATTGAATTAAACTTTAACGATAATTTATCTAATAATATAGTTACTATCATATATCTTGTTTAACTTATTTTTTTGATTGTTTGGATGATAATGAGATGATATTATAATAGAATAACATATTTGATTTTAATGAATCTAAATGATGAATAAAATTACAAAAATAATAGAAAAATAAAACATAATTATCTATAATAATTATACTTATTTATAATAATCATGAGTCAATTAGTGATAATTTTAAATAGATAGAATGATATGAGATTCAAATGGTACGAGACAACTTTAACTTATTAACATATTAGAGACATTAAATAAGATATGAGATTAGATAGGATGAGATAATTCATTTACCATCTCTACGTAATGATTTTATGATATTATTTCACTTTTAATCTTTTTAATTTATATGTTTAAATTACATAAATTATCATTCGATATAAAAAAAATTAGATTTTAAATACTATGATAATTTCACATCATGAATCTACCATATTTCTAATATGATTTAACACTAAAAAAAGCCATTAACATCCATTACATGATTTTTTTTAATATTTAAACTTATTACCTAAATTTCCCTAGCTATATACGCATTAATCATCAAGGATAAAAATACTTGATACTTGTTATAATTAATAATTGAACAAACTTTTCTAACGAGCTTTTAATTGAATAGTGTGTAGTACACTTAACTTGAATAGTGTTATATATGTATATAAGTAATATAATTATTTAAAAAAATTAAACAAACTTAAATAATTTTTTTATGAAAACCAAGACAATTTCTTTAAAAATTAACAAAGGAAACATTAACTCACATTATCTATTCCGCAGCCAAAATTTGATGTCTCATTTTTTGTCTTGTTCGATATCTAATGTTATGTTGTGATCGAGGATTTAAATATCTATTTTAAGTTATGAATATTAGAAGTTCATATAAAAGTAAAAAATATTATGCAAAACTATTTAAAAACATTAAAATTTTAGATAATAACTTAAAATTAAAAATATATTACATGCAATAAAATAGTCTTTTCAATAAATTAATTACTACATATCAATTAAAAGAATAACTGACTGAAAATAATGTAGTATAATACTAAAATATTAAGAAATTATAATATAAAAGGATTTTTTAGTGAGTTTAAAACGCATACTATTTTGATTTAAGTAATATTTGTGTCATGATATTTAGTTTGAGATTGTTTAAATATAATAATTAAGATGTCATGAGTATGTTACTTAATATCTTTCTTTTATTTATCCACGAATAGAAAACTATATGTTAACCCAATAATTGTAAATTATTGTAGAAAGTTTTCAAAGATTTTAAAAACATTATATATGTACACTCATGTTATTTAAGAGATTACTTTCATTCATATTAATGCTTATTGAAGATAAACTTATAATCATAGTTTCTCCATTTAATTCTTACATATCATCATGTACTTTATGATGTCTCTTTGTATAATCCTTTCTAATAACATATATGTATGAAATGATAACTTTATACTCATGGTCTTCATCTTGTATGACATCTGTATAAGTGAATAAACTTAAGTATTATCATCACTGCTCACTTCAGTATCATACTTATCATTATTTTTTTTTGTAACCTAATGACCTAGTAAGACTACTTTCACGAGAAAAAATATTAATCGCGTTAACATTTAATAAGAGTCATAATTGCTATAATCATTAGAGATAATTTCTTCTACTAAGACTCTATCAACATCAATTCTAAAATTTAAAAAGAATCCAAAAACTATCTTGCAAATTTAAAAAAAAATGATAATATCTCAATTTTTTTACAAAAATTACTCTATAAAAATCAACATATTTATATCGTAGATATTATCCACAAAATATATCCTAATAATTTGATTAAAAAGAACTTACATAATCATATATTTATCAAATTTTATTAATAAATATTATCTATGATATATCGTGATATTTTATTATTTTTAAATCCATTATTGTCATAGATAAAGATTTTGATAAAATAATCGGTACATTCACAATTTATTCGGTTTTGAAATATTGTTGATGTAAAAAATATCTATTAATACTTCTTATAATTATTTTTATATTTAAAAAACTTTAAAATATTTGTTGGTAAATATTTCCAAAAATCAGAATTTTAATATTTTTTAAATATTCCTATTTTAATTATTGAGCATGGACGAAACTAGTTTGAAAATTCTACACTAGCCAAGTTTTAAGTGATAATTGAAAAATGTTTTATAATTATTGTAGAAAGTATAAATATAAATTTTGATACCTTTATTTTCCTTCTATGTCATTGATGATATAAAATATAATTATTATTTTTAATATATGATCATACATTTCACACATAAACTTACAATTATTATGAATAAATGTGTAATTCATGTTATTAGTATGTGCAAAATAAATGATAAGTAAAATAAAATTTTAATTTAACTAAACAATAATTAAACGTAAAGAAATCTAAGTATTTTGGTGAAAAATTATGAAGACTATACGTTGTAATAGAGGTCAACTGGTAAAAATAAAAATAAAAATTAGTCGTTAATCCTTCGTGTTTTTTAAAAGATAAAATTTAAAAAATTAAATTTTAAAGGTATTTTATACGTAATAATAATATAAGATTTTTAAATTTAAATTATAATTTAAAAATTATATTTTAAAATATAATGTGTATGATGATAGTATCAAGACTTAAACTTATATTTTTCAATGTACTATTTTACATTTATCACTTGATTATGAAATTATAATTAAGTTTTTCTTAAGTAATAAATTTAAAAATTTTGATTTTTAAAGCATCATTATACACAATGATAATATTAAGACACTTAAATTTATACTACGAATTTACAAAATTGGATATTTAAATATAATGTGTATAATGATAATACAAAGACTTTAACTTATATTTTTGAATGTTAGACTTTAAATTTATTATTTGACTATAAAATTATGAGTAACTAATTATTTATTTAAATTATGTATGAATTAAATTACACTCAAATAATATTTTATTTGTTAATTACCTAAATAATTTTTATTTTATTATTTTTGTTTACGTCATTTTATTTTGTTTTCTTACGAACTCATTCTTAATGAATAAAATATGTATAATGATAATTCTAAAACTTAAGTTTATATTTTTTATAATACACTCTATAATTATCACGTTAATATAACGTTAATATAAAATTATTATTATATTTTTTATTATTATGAATTAAATTATATTTAAATAAATATATTTTATTGTTGTTGTCGTATCCTTTTTAAAATTAAATTTATATTATAAATTTAAAAATTAAATTTTTAAAGTATCATCTGTACATAATGATAATATCAAGATTCTTAAATTTATAATATGAATTGAAAAATAAAATTTTAAATTTAATTAATATAATGATAATATCAAGACTTAAAATTTACACCATACACTTAAATTTATTTTTATAATAATATTATTATTTAATTTAATATTATTTTTCTTACATTAATATTGGTTTAATTTTTTTTCATCTTTATATATATATATATGTGTAATTTATTTTTTATTCTCGTTATGCTATGAGGTCAGTGGTATGAGGTGATCAGTGTCACTGAGTACAAAAATTATTATTGATGATTATGATATTAATGTATAAATCTATTACTTCAAATTGTTTAAAAACCATGCATCTTAATTAATAATATTTTAGAAATTGTATAAACTTGAAGTGGATGGTAGAATATTTATTAATTATTATCTCGGGTGCCATATTATAACAGTATTAACGTACTAGATCCAATCAAAACTCCAAGCGTGCCCTTCTAAGAATGCTTTAAAAAATTAATTATTATCCCATTATTATTAATTTATTTAAAGAATATATATACCATCTATATATCTTTGCATATATGATACCCATTATCAAGTTGTTTAAGAAAAGGTTACGCAATATAATTAAGAAGATTAGATCGTGATAAGTATTGGCAAATTCAAATGGCAACAATTTTTTTTTTTTTGTAAGGAAGATGTTAAGATAAATTAATCCATTAAAATCTGGTAAAACGAGAATGGCATAAAAATATACTTAAAACTTCTTTTACACACGTTATGCATGTGAGATTAAGTTTATTTCGAAAATAAATATCAACCACGTAACAATATTCATCCAATATTTTTAAAATAAATCACAATAAATTAATATATATTATAAATATAAACACTTTATTCTTAATTAATATTTTATTTAACTAATCCTCGTGAATCATGGCTTTATATATTTTTATCAAATATAAATATATACTTTTAGGTAGTTCTCCACTATAGAATTTCCATTTAGCTTCTTAACACTAAACTCATCTGGATAAGAATGAAGCAAACTGATAAATTAACATTCCAAGATGACCAATAATTAGAGATTTAATTAGGTTCCTATCAATTTTTTAAACATGATATTATTAGTATATAGATGCCTTTTTAGTTTTTTCTACACTTTTCAAACTTTTATCTTGATTTGAAGCACATTTTAGATTATTAACTTTAAAATACATCGAATTATTTATAAATACTCCATAATAAATTATAAAAAGTATAAAAATAAATAATAATGTTATTTGCCCACAAGCTCAAGTGAATTTAATTTTTATTTTTTATAACAATATATATATTTTGTTATTTTAGACTTTATAGTCTTTAAATATGAAAACTAAGGATTAAAATATCAAATTTTAAAACTAAGGGATATAAACTAAGGGGTAAAATGAAAACTATACTACCTTTACCACACAAAAAACTTAAGAAAATAAATACACAATCTTAAGCATTTTTCGTGTTTTATGACTTATTTAAATGAAGTGAATAGGTCTCGTAACTTTTTAGTGAGTTACATAAATCCTACTCGTTTTTATAAAATTAACACTATAATTTTATTTTAATTATTCAGCGAGAAATTAAAATAGATTTTGACGGTCATTTAATTAAATTTATAAGATTATTTTTAATAATTTATTATCACCTATTAATCTCAATAAATTTTTTATTTTAAAAATTTTCTTGTAAATTTGATAACATCGTTCGAAAATGAAAAAAATCTATTCAAAATTTTTAATCAATATTTAAAATATAACTTTTAATGTTAATTTTATAAAAATATGAGAATCCATATGATAAAGTAAAAAGTCACCAAACTTATATATTTTACTTGTATAAATTAAAGAATTCTTGACACGCTTCATCCTTAAAAAAAATCAATTTTCTTTATATGAAAAAGGGTTGTGTCATCGCACAAACTCTAATATTTAAGACATGTTTTGGGTGCACAATTAGATAATTTAAGTATAATTATATTAAATTAAATTATATTAAATTGTATTATAGTATTTGTTAACGAGATGTATAATAACAAAATTAATTATAAATATTTAATAAAATAATTTATATTTAAAATAATTTTAATTATAAAATTTGTTTAAATATATATTTAATTTTTTTATTACATTTTAAAATAAAAAAAAATTAACACACATAATTTTATAATTGAAAATTTAAACTGTTTGAGTTAAGTTTATAATATGATTTAGACTCGTATCTATTATTGTATTAAATTTTTACATAATTATGTTACAATATGGTATGATTTTATGTCCAAATAAATAATTATATAAACTTATATAATTGGATTTTTAAAATTGTATAAAAAAATAAAATAATATGTTTTATATATATAATATGATATATATATATAATTGATATGTTTTTTTAAAATTTATTTAATTATTTACTACATATACTTACTATTTATTAGCCAGATTATATTTTATTTTTTAACACATAAAAAACCTCTATATTGCCTACCAGTCTACCACACCCACTGTGAAGATAAGCTATTTAATAATAAAGCAAAAATAACGTAATTTAACTAGGTAATGAAATATTGAAAGACCGAGCTACAAAACAAATAGGGCAAAAAAAAAAAAAATCTTTATGAACTCATGTATTTACTTTTTTTTTCTTCTAATTTTTAACCCACAATAAATTCATATTTAAAATCAAAACATATGTTAAAAGTAGGATAAAAGATCAATTTAATATTTTTATATTAAATTTTTATTTATATAAAAGATATCATTTATTCTCTTAAGTTAAAAAATGTGTCAAAAAATATATTTAATAATTTTAAAATTATCTTATAAAAAATTATAAGGGATATCTTCGTCATCTCATTATTAATTATGTAAAATTATTTAATTATATCCTTTAAAAATTTTATCAATAAAATATTTATTAATATTATTAAAAAAATTATGTGTATCATTTTTATAAGTAAAATGATTAAAATTCAAGATAATATTTCTGATAGGTAAGGTTTAAATAATGAGAGGCATCAAAAATGTAAGCATCAGTTAAAGTTATCATCCAATGAATATTCCTAAATTGAAACCTGGAAAAATAATAAAAAAATACGGGAAAGTTTAAGTTATTTAAAATAAATGGGGGAATTGAATTTGTAACTATATTTGTACAAAATATTGGTTTTAAAAAACTATATTTTATATAAAATATTTAAAATCAGGGCCAATGCCACTTCTGTGCTTATTATATTAATTCCGTCCCTACAAGTAGTAATATCGTATTATCAAGAATCATCTATTGGATTCTGATGTTTGCAAAATTAGCAATATAGTATTGAAGGGAGTGAATTAATAATATAGTATGGAAGGGACTGAATTTGGGTGAGGTATACAAATATTCCTATTTTTTAAGTGAAGAAATATTAGTGGTATTATTATCAAAATTTATAATTATTAAAATAGATTTTGTAGTCTCAAAATTATTTAAAAATATATACTTTAAGTTTATGGTTAAGACAAATTATTTAATTTTCATAAATAATAAGAAAATTTATGCATAACATAAATTACGAAATTAAAAGGACATTTCTAAATTTGTTTAATACAAGAGTAAGTGAAGTATATATACATGTTACATAAGAATGATGAAAAAACACATTTATTTATTAGAATATTTTAAAAATAAATACACAACAGCGTATATGAGTATTGTTTTGTCAGTTTATAAAGCTTTTTATGGAAGAATCTCTAAACACTTATTAGGGTAATATTATTTTTGTAGGTGTTATTTTTCATATTCTAATTAATTATTATTTATAAATATTATGATTTAAATAAATAAAACTTAAACTAATTCAAAAAAAATAATATTATTGAAAATATAATATTAAAATAAACTAAAATAATTATTAAATAAAATATTAATGCATAAAAATAAAAATATAAAAAATTTAACGAAATTCGATATAAATAATACTTAAGTCTCTAAGTCGTTGACCACTTTCATTATTTTTAAATTGGATAAACTCTAAAAAAAATACTCATATAAAAAGAGAAAAAAAATACAAATTTTTGAAATAGTTTCAAAGTGAAAGATAAGGGTTTTATGCCCAAAATACAAATTGTTGTGAAATTAGATACTAATTGTTGAAAAAATTGAACATATTTTTTCTATTCTAAGTAATTACTATTTACAAATATTATAATTTAAACTAATAGAACTCAAACTAGTACGATAAAATAATATTATTGGAAATAAAATGTTAAAAAAAATTAAAACAATTATTAAATAAAATATTAAAGCATAAAAATAAGAATATCAGAAATTTAACGAGGTTCGATTTAAATATTATTTATGTTCTTGGACATTGCTGATCACTTCTACTATCTTCAAATTTAATTAATTCTAAAAAATTACAATTGATTGGGCAAGACTAAACTAATTAATTCTCCTTACAAAAAAAAGATCCAAATTTTTAGAATGTTTTCAAAGCGAAAGAAAAGGGTTTTATTTATAACCCAAAATATAACATATAGTTACTAAACCATTTGGGATTTTTTTTCAAATTGTTTAAGAAGCCATACAACACCTTCTTCTCTTATTAATTTTTTTGCAAATTAAAGTACAAGGAAACTTAAGTGTTTGTATTTAAATAATAGCCTTGTTGTTGAATCTAATTTCTTGCAAAGAGATTGAGGCCTCTCACTTCAAATTAGGGGTATTCATAAACCGGTTTGGATTGAACCGGATCGAACAGTTTTATAAATCAAACGATCCGGTCAAGTTTGTATTAATTTTTAAACTGATCGAACCAGATCAGATCAGTTTAATAATATATTAAAATTTTCATATTATTTCTCATTAGAGATGTCTAAAAATTGGACCAGATCGAATTTTTTTATAAATCAAACGGTTCAATTCGATCCGATTTGTATTAATTAAAACCATTTTAAACGATTCAGTCCGATCTGATCCAAATAATATAAACAATCTGATCTGATTATTTTTTTTTACCCCAAATCGAATCAAACCGGTAACACCCCTAATTCAAATTGAATGTTACCTGGTTCAATAAAAATTGTTTTTCTTTGAGTTTTGCTTTGAAACTTTTTTGACTGCAGCAATAAAAAAAATTCTTTTACTTTATTTTATATATCGTCAGTGTGAACTTTGAAGATACGTACGATCATTTTCACTAACATATAAATAGTTTTAACATGATCAAAAACATGTGGCCATGCGGCATCTAGTAAAAGGTACACAATATAAAAAAGGAATTGCCTAAGAATAAAAGACACAATAGCCAATAATAGGTTATATTCATGTAAAAGTTTTATTCTTAATTAGGCATCAGTCCACTAAAGAATAGAATAATAATAGGTCCTATAAATTAAATTAAATAAAACAAACAAAATAATAACGAGTAATACTATAAATAGCAAGAAAAACTAAAATAAATGGTTTCCCAAAATTTACATATATTATGGGCCAACAATATAATAAGACAACATAGATTGTAGGTATGAATAAAATTTGAAAGAAACACAAGGAAAGAAGGCACACCACCACATTTGTGCAAAATAGTGTTATGTACGGAGGGGACTTGATTTAACGGTTACCTATTTTTGGTGCCCAAAGCACTTTATCATTTTTGAGATGAAACATCAAATATGTGATATTCGTGCCGACTGCCGTAGTGCACAACCCATTATTGCACAAAGCAACTCATTAAATATGCATATACACTTTGAAAATCACTTTTTTTTATTATTTAATTATTTTAATGACATATTTTTTATAAATTACCTATAAATTATCGGATTTTTAAATTTAAAATATTTTAATTAAAACATTTAGTATATAAAATGAAATTATGTGATTAAATTATTACAACTTTAAAAATTAAATAACTTATGTGTAATTTATAAAAACAATCTTGTTAAAAGAAAAATTAATTTACAAAAAAAAATTAAAAAGAATAAAATTTAATTTAACAAAACTAGTCTCATAGTTTTTAATTAAACACTATTAATTCTATATTATAAAAAATTAATATATTTATTTACATAATTATTAAAATTAATCACATAGTATCCTATAATTATTCAAAAAATACATTTTTATTCTTCAATAGGGTTAGTGTAAAAGGGGAACAATTTTTACATAGAAATGACATAATTTCTTGATAATAAGATTATTAATTTTTAATCTAAAAATTATAAAATTAAAATATTTTTTTATATATAATAACAAGGATTTTAAGATTTTTTTCTTCAAAAAACTCTTACATAAAAAACAATTCATATAAACGTTTTTACTCATAATGCCGAGTGAGCCGTACTATCTAAAACTATACTTCTATTCACTCTTTTAAGTGCCCCATAATCTATGAAATAAAATCATATACTTATTATTATTATTATTATTATTTATTAAATTTAAATGTTTGAATATTATTTTTTATTAATAGATTTAAATAAAAATAAAAATTTAATGTTAAAAAAATTATAAATAAATAAAAAACAATCATAATCCATAATTTATGTCAGAAACTTGGACCAAAAATTATGACAGAATTCGTGAACGAAAAAAACGAAGACTTGAAAGTGAGAGATATATGATTTAAAGTAGAACATCTTTGATAAGACAAATGTTCTATTGTAATATTTAATGAAAAAATTACAATTTACAAGCATTAAGACCTAAACAATTAACTACTCCCAGCCAAAAAACACGGCTCTACATCACGTCCCGACTCCCGAGCATGCTAAAGGTATAGCATATGAAGGGAAAATATTTAAAGGTTTGATAAACGAGTCTTCATTATCATTGTCATCATTCTCAATCATTATTATTTTGAAAACAATACATTTATTCTTTATAAGCGTTCAAATATCATCGCAAAAGTGAGAAACAAGCTAATTAGCTCATCAATTTTAAAGTTTTTTTATATTTTTGCTTTTATCTATTATACATGGTGACTTTTGCAGGAAACGAAAAGATAATAAAGATAATATTTTTCTAAAGAATCTAAATTTCTTAATATTTTTTTTAAGATTATTAAAAGAATTAACAATATCATTTAATTTAACATATAATTCAAAAAAAGTTTACATTTTCTTTTATTTTAAAATTTTCAAATTAAATACTAAACATTTAAAGTTTAACTTATTTAACTCGTGTGGTGCTCTCATAAAAAACCTTTAAAATATCAAGCATGCTTAATATTATCAATATTAAAAATACAACGAAACTAATCATCACACACAACACTAAAGATAACATTAATACCTTTCTGATTTTAAATATTTATTAGGCTTAAAAATGATTGTATTATCTATGGTAATCGTTGGGGGTTTCATACCGTAAAACACATAAATATAGACTCTCATTTATAGATCGTAGAAAAAACTCTTATTTGAGCTTTTCAATATGAGTAATTAGACCTATCAAAATAAAGTGCACGGGTTGTAGAAGAACTCTTTCTCAAATAATCCATAATAAAATCTTAGGTAATGCTAACTGTATTTAGTAACATGTTCTAATATCAAGTTATGAATCTAATTAGTTATATGGGTGAATAGATAATTAGTGAAAATATGATAAAATAAAATTTTCGTAGATAATCAGACATGTAATCATGTGTAAATAAAATAACACAGAAAAATAAAATAACACATAAGATTTTAGATAAAAATAACCTAAGTCACAACAATGAGTTAAAAGGAAAACCATCGATTCATTAGTCTATCGAACCACCTAAATGTTTATTATGAAAATAATGTTCGAATATAAAGACAATACTCAAACTACCCACCCATATAATACTTCCAAGTCTCCACTTTCTTTCACAGTTTTTATAAGTAAAATGTTCAAATTTGGACCAACGTTTCGATAAATTCAAATCATACGAGTTATCGAACTCGTTCAATTGGTACCTGAAAAGTTAACATAATAACACAAGTGTAATGTGTGTTCTAAAGCGAATTCATTAATGAAAAACCTAACAAGATGATTTAGTAAAATATCGATCAGTTAAATCAAAATCAACTAACAATCCTAACTAGAACAAGTAGATTAAGTACAAGTTTAATAAAAATATTATCTTTAAAGAAAAATAACAAAATCAAATAATTATGATATTACACGTAACTATTTGATCCAATAATTCAAAAACGAAATAAAGAATAAATTATATGAATATTTTATCAAAATATCATAAACTAATTAGGTTTATTAATCAATCAAACAATATCACCAATGTTTGATAGAATAATTAAATAAAAAGGTCTAAAAAAATATGATCTTATGTTTACAAAGTAATTTGAGAGATAAAAAGCTTAAGAAGAAGAGAATAATACTATTGTGTGATTGAAAAAGTTGTATGTTTAGGTTTATTTAAATAGAATATTTTAAAGCATTGGGTCCAAATAATATTGTTATTCTATCAATAAAATCACTTAAAAGAGTTTTAAAAAGCGAAGACAATATAATAATAAACCAATTCGATACAAGGAAGAAATAGGTTTAAAGTTAAAACCCTGGTACTCGATTGATTTAAATTAGGCTCGATCAATTAATCCAAAAAGTTTAATCAATCTAATCAATTCTCGATCTATCAAGAGTATTAAATAAATAAATCTCAAGATAGGTAAATCAATCTAGTTATTTTTTGAACGATCTACTCAAATGAAAAATTAATTATGAGACTTTTTAATCTTACTTCGATCGATCTAAACATATCTCAAATGATCAAATAACCTAAATTTAAAATGTTTATATATATAATATGAAATCTAACGTGCATAAGAACAAAAATGTACTTGAGATGTGTTGTTGAAGCTCGATAGTTTCTTTGACTTAAAAATATCATTGAAAGACACATAGAAACTAAAATTATATTTAAATGTTTTGTTACAAATATTATCGACGCTTATAAATCTTATACTTCAAATCTTTAGTCGATCTGATACTGGTCGGTTTTTATATTTCTAAAACCTATATCAACATCTTTTAACTTATAAAATAAAACACTCATTTCTATCCTGTTTAATTTTTATTTAATGTGATGATTTATTGATTATTATGTTCAACTTTACTTATTTACATGATAATTAACTCAAAATTTTGTAGAAATAAGGTACAAAATCTATAATTTATAATTAGCTTGAGCTGATCATAATTGTCTTTGAACTTAATAAATTGTGGAAGCATGCGCGTAAGTTTCAAAGTTTTTGAGTATGTCTCCATTATAAAGCAGAAGTCTTCATAATTCAAAAAACAAAAGTGGGGTTAGTTTTTACTACCATGCGGCTGTATATCAGTCTAATGGCAGCACTATTCGTCATAAATCACAAACAAATATGCAAGTCACTGTCACCATTCTAGGTTGGCAAATGTCGTAGAGTTTATCCTTTGAATACAGCTCAATTGCCCCCATTGAACATGGTATTCGACTGTTAGAAACAGTTTCCAAAACCTCTTTAATGAATTTCATGAATAATTTATTAGTCCTAGTCCATAGACTGGAGTGATTCTGTTATTATTATTTTTATATTTATTTAACTTTAAATCCCAGTCTTTAAACTTAATTAAAATACATTTAATGATCAACATCATTCTAAATTATTAAATAATTTTTTTACTATAAATAAAATTAAGAAGAAAAAATAATCATTAGTTGGTAGTACAGAAAAAAGTATGAGAGAATGCACTCTCCTCCTAGACCAAGCTAGCATGTTGGTCCAATACGATCAGGGCCAATTCAAGTCCCAAAAAACATAGGCATCGCTTAGGCCCAAGCAATGTAGGTTTGCTTAGGGTTCTTACCTAACGAGGGTCTCGATACAATGAATGATTTTTTTTAATTTTAAAAATATAATAATAATGATAAAATTTATTTTTCTTTCTATTTCCATTATACTGTAGAAGGGACAATGCTAGCACATGTGAATATAATTATTTTATGACTGATTGAATTAGAATTTATTATTAATTATTTTTTAAAATTTAAAGGTCCTATTTCTTAGACACCCTATAATTTCTTTTGAACTTAGTAGGCACAGGAGAAATGTCCATAGCTAAAAGATCAAAATACCCACTACAGTAAAAGGCATCCTTTTAACCATTATTGGTGTCTCAACTTATCTATCTTGGTACAGTTGCCATAGGCTTTAAATGAAACCAATCCCTACTACCGTCCTATAAGTATGAATAGTAGTAATATTTGAACTTCTCCACCATCAGTTCTCTACCATATATGCTCCCTCTAGAGCACCTAGCATCCTAGTAACTAGGGGTGAGCATCGGTTCGAAACCGTAAGTTTTAGATCAATCTGAATCCGATCCGATCCAAAACAAATTATGAATTATTCAATCCGAATCCGATCCGCTGTACATGTCAATCCGAACAAATCCAAAACCGCTAATTTTAAGTCAATCCGAATCCGATCCGAAAATTATTCAATCCAAAAATTATTCAATTTGAATCCGTTTTAAATGTCAATCCGAATCCGATCCGTTGTACATGTCAATCCGAACAAATCCAAATCCGATCCGATCCGAATCCGCTTTAAATTCTAATTTTAATTAAAATTTTGCTTCACATACCAGTCAAAATCAATGTAGTTACGGGTTATGACACGCCAAAAAGTTATTTGATGCTAATCCAAGATACAAGTATACAAATTAAATTAGCAACTGGGCATTGAAAGCAGCAAATCCCGGAAAAAGAATTAGAAGTATAGGTACACGGTAATGAGGACGCAACAAAACTGAACTCTCATTGTTACGAAATCAACGCAACAAAAAATCTGACAAAAGCTCAAGCAACTCAATGAATTAACAATACTTATAGATCTGGGTAAAATGAATCTCCATTTTGAATAAACCGATTGCTGAATCTAATGAAATTCATCCATTTTTCTCAACAATAATGTACAATCAAACTCTCACTTTCAAAACCCATCAAATTCACGTCTCTATGAATCAAACCAACCAAATTAACAAAACCCAGATTGTATACTGAGCGAGATCAAGAAAAGAATGAAAGAAACTAACAAGACCCAGAAAGCTAAACATCAAAATAATAAAAACCCAGCTGCAAAAGAGCAAACTCTTACTGGATTTTGAAGAAAGAATGAAGCCGAAATAGTAATGGTATCTAAAGAGCTAAGGGGTACAACGAACGGTGACAAGCGACAGACGATAGGCGAACAATGAACACCGAGCAGCGACAGACGAACATCGACTCGAACGCAACAACTGGAACCAACGGCGGGGGTGGAGTCGACTCGAGTACGAGAGACAGAGAGAGATGATGGCTGAAAAAAATTTAATTAGGGTTTCAGTTTTGTTAAGATTAAAGAGATGGAGTCGCAGAGTATATTAAGTTAGTTTATTATTTATTATAATATAATTATATATATTTTAAATAATATATTAAATATATCGGATCGGATTATATGAATTTAAATATTTCTAATCCGAATCCGATCCGATTGATAAAATCCAATCCGAATTCGATCTGATTTCGAATCGAAACCATTCAATTTTATACTATAGCCACGACAACATCAACCAAGAACTTATGGACTATAGTGATACTTTAACGTAAGTGCACGAGTCATGTAATTAATATTGTGGGTTTTAAGTACAGATATGTCCATAAAAATTTAATTACTTTATAATTGATTGTGAATTTGAATACTAATAGTATTATTTTTACAAGGATAAATAGTAAAAAATTAGTAAAATAATATTTAAACTAACTAAATCAACAAATAATATAATAATCATAAAATTACTTATTGAACAACTTTTCTCTCGAATAAACTAATTTCATATAATAAATAATCATGTTAAACTTTCTTACTAATCAAATTATGTATTATTTATTAAGTTCATAGTTATCGATCTAATGCATATAAATCATATATTTATGTATAAAAATATTATGTATGTTATTCAATAATGACAAACAATCATATAACTTTTTTAAATCTATTTAATTATTTCTATAAATTAATTATTAGTTAAATAATTTTAGAATAAAATTCAAATTAAATAATATAAACTTTAAATAATAATTATAATGGGTTCAAAATAATTAATTCATATAATAAAAAATTGAGTTTATAGAATAAAATTTAGTATCTATACATCA
Organism: Hippophae gyantsensis; assembly: GCA_030763125.1. NCBI lineage: Eukaryota > Viridiplantae > Streptophyta > Magnoliopsida > Rosales > Elaeagnaceae > Hippophae > Hippophae gyantsensis. The sequence goes on along the minus strand of CM061036.1, from coordinate 38,936,864 downwards.
TCATTCATAATAATTGTTATATAATAATAATTATGAGTTATTACCTTGTAACAAAATATTAGGAAAATTTATATATAATGGAACGTAGATATGAGTCTTTAGGTTTGTTTATTTTATTTATTTATTATACCTACGCTCCATTTATGTTGTAATTGCAAATCTTGCTTTAATTTCTTGAATGAATTTTTGTTATTGAAAATATTGTTTTCCAATCCTTTTATTAACACTAATGACAAATCTTAATGTCTTCGTTTATTTAATTTTCTGTCCTCCATTTTTCTCATTATAGAGAACCTAACTCTGCAATTCATTCCCAAACCAACATGTCATACACATGATGTTATTAATAACTACAATTTAGTTTCTCCTTGAAAACAAAATACCTTGACATGGAAAACGTTGGTAATTTGCTAGCAAAAATAATATATTAAAAAAACCTAAAATTCTAGGTTAATTAAATCACCATAACAAAACTAAGCATTTAAGTTGCTTCTCGGTAAAACTCAATTTAAAATTAGTTTTAAAGTTGGAATTTGCTAAAAATGACAGACTTTAAAGTTGGTTGTAAAAAAATGTATTAAAGTGGACGCAAACCATGTTGCATATTAATATACTAGTTAGTTCTGCAAGTTATATACTATAGTCGGTCATGTTCTTTTAAAATACCATTAAAATGCACTACATTAATAAAGTATGACCTTACAGATGGTACACTACGTTTTCCAAATTAGACATTTTAATCCATTGCCTTTTTATATATCATAAGAGTCTATTACACTAGTAAAGTAGAACCTTACCAATCCCTCTAGTGGTAGGACTTGTGATGATTTTTGACAAAATGAGTTTATTGGTAGTTAATTTGCTCATATACAAGACTCCTGGCCATCAACACAATCCAAGATGTAAACAATGGTGAAAACAATTTTACCACCATTGTTTTATTGTTTAAAACTCACATATAAATAGATTGATCTATTAACCACCATTAGACTCATCTTGTTAATAATAGCATACCAAATGTAAGTATCATTAAAGGTGTGTTTGAAAAATTAAACACAACAAACTACTGAATTGATTTATATGATTTAATTTACATAAGTTATATTTTTAAAAAGAAATTAAAAAAAAGAATATTTTTTTAAATGAGAATATGACAAAATCAATCTAATAAATGTTCATTCTTTTAGAAATAAAAAATGTTCAATATTTATTATAGTTATGCTGAACTATACAAATAGTTTCAGAAATTTTCTTATTTTTAGCTTGATTTTTTTTTTCTTTTTTCGTTTAGTACCATTATTTTTTCATTTCATATTTTGATTCCGTTATATTTTCAATGATAATGTCAATTTAGTTTTTACTTTTTAGGCATTTACTTTTAAATTTAAGATTAACTTAAAATTTAACTTTGATAATCAATTATTTTTTTTGGTAGGGAAGCCACAGTAATCTCACATATTTTAAATTGTATAGTAATCTCACATATTTTAAATTGTGTTTTTAATCCTTTGATTTTAAAAAAGATAAGTTAATTAATAAAATAATAAATTATTTTAATAATTTATTATTAAAATATTATTTTTTATTAAGGTATTAAAACACTAGTAAAATTAGAAATTAATATGAAATTATGCAAAGAATAAAAAAATAATAATATTCAACATGTAATTGTTCAAATATATTATTTTTGTTTTTTTCAAAACAATTAAAATTCAAAAATCAACAAATATTAAAACAATTTTTTGTGAAAACTTTTTCATTTTAACTATTTTTTATCATTGTTAAATTATCAAGTTTTAATCATGTTTTGAGTACTTGATATGAAAAATAATATTTTTCTATAAAAATTATCATAATAATATTAAGTTTAATTGCATAACATAACATCTTCACAAATAAAATTTCATTTTAATCTTTTCCAACGTAAACTTTTTATAACGTAATTTGGATGTTAAAAAATGTGATGCATATATTTTTATATCATACAAATTTATCTTTTTAGAATGATTAAAATAAAACTACTTAAATAAATCGATCATATAAAAATTGAATGAATAATATTACTATCTTTAATTAATCTCTTTTATCAAAGCCAATCATTTTTAATCTTCTTCCACGCAATATAAGTATATTTTTATAACGTAATTCATATGCTAAAAATCATAATGCAAATCTTTTTATACGGTAACAAACATGTTTTTAGAGGGATTAAAAGAAAAATATGTGAATAATTTGATTATATAAAAACTAGATGAATAATATTATTTATCTTTAATTAGATTATTTTATTAAAGTTAAAAAATTCAAAAATATATTTTAAAATACCTAAACATACGATAAGTCGTAATCAAATATATTTCGCTAACATTTAATCTTATTTAAAAAAAGGTGAGAGAATTAAAATTAAAAATAAATTAACTAAATTATATTAAAAATTAGAATATTATTAACAAATATTAAGAAAAACTAAATAAATTAAACGTAAAATGTGAATTTTTTAGATAGTAACCTACTTTATCCACGGAAACCTGATAATATTACATAAATTTAAATTCACTTTTGAACTCACATCCTTTTTATATTGAGATTTATATTTTCATAATACTCATATTTAATCAACAATTTTATAAATTGATCATATTTTAAAAAAATATTTTTTAATACCTATGACATAGAAAATATTCTTATTCAATACTCATATTTTTTTAAAAAAATTAATTTAATTATTTTTGAACAATAACAGGTAAAAACCTCAACTAGGGCTTTTTAGGTAGGAAAAAATGAAAATTACCCTACCTTTTAGCTTATATCTTACATTCCAAGTCATTTTAAAACCATTCCAACTTCTATTAATGTCATTTTGGGTGTTTACGGCTCCTACTAGCACATTTTTTATTGTTATTGATCTGTACCTTATATTTTGATAAAGCTCTTATTTTATTGCATCATTGAATGTCATGAGCACCGAAGATTTGATGGACATACTCTTAGGAGCCTGTAAAGTTCGTGGACTTCACTTTTTTTTTTTCTCTCTATTTTTATAGTACGTTTTACTTGATGTTCTCTTTCTATGCTTAAAAGAAACATGATACCTATTTCTATTAGTAAATTAGGAACCCCAAACAGGAAAGTAAAATAAAATTTAATTGGCAATTACGATTAAATTATACAATTGAAAAAAACGTACAATAAAGCTTCATGTAAAAATATTACAAGGACTCAAAATTAAAAACAATTTATAAAAAAACCGAGGCCTATGAATATCTAGCGCTAATAAACACCCAAAAATAGCGCTAATAGGAGCTAGTGTAAAATAATCAGAAAGCCCCGATTAAGTTTTTTGGTAGTTGTTATTTAAAAATGATTAAATTGAAACTTTTTTAAAAATATGGATAATAAATATGAAACATTTTCACATCATGGATATTAAAAGAGAACCCTTTTAAAATATAATTAATTTGTAAAACTTTTTGATAAAATATAATTAATTACCATAAAAGTACCAAGCCTCTTATATCATGTAATGCTTACAATTAGTTCAAAATTATGAGAAAAATTCATTTTAATGGATAATACTAACATATGTTATAACATAAAAGTGTAGGTATAAAAATAAGAGAAAAATATCCCTAATGTCCTTTATTTATTATAAAAATTACATTTATGAATTTACTTATTTTTTGTAAGCAAAAAGATAAATATAGTTTTTTTTAATTTTTTAATTATATTAAATAGATGTTTTTATAATTTAAATAAAATATAACTAAAAGAATTATAAAAAATTATAAAATAAAAATTGGAAAAAATAAAAACCTAAAAAATATTCTTTAAACAGTCATTTTTATAACAATATGATTAAATTGTAACAATAAAATTCAAAAATTAAGTATCACAAAGCATTCTAATTTACTATTTTATGCTTTTTTCTGTAAATTGTGTTCTCTACCTTTTACATTTTGTATCAATTTAGTATTTTCATTATAACACAGAATTAAGTTTGGATGGAAAAAGTCATGTGATTATCACATGACAAATGTGGAGGGTAATCTAGGAGTTTTCATGTACAGGCTGAAAAAAAGTGAAAATCATGTGCACCCAATTCACCTCCCTCTTCCTCCCGCTTCTCTGAACCTCAAATCATACTAAATCATACTCGGACATTCCTACAGCTAACACCCCCAGTCCTTAACAACTAGGACTCCTTCACCTCAAAACTAACTCTAATTACTAGCTTCTTTCTAAACCATAAAATAAAGATGAATTTCATGGACACCTGTAGTTTCCTAAAATAGTCACCATAAAACCAAGAGCGATAATATCAAAACCAAACACCAAGAAAAAGAGCCCAGTTCCACAGCCAATGCAACTCTTATGCAAACAAAACCAGAATCGAAGAAACAATAGAGCTTTCGGAATGAATCATTGTAGACATGCTAGTTGTTCCGGATTTTTAAGGATTTGGGGCTGAGAAGCGTGGGGTAGGGAGGTGATTTGGGTGCACGTGATTTTCACGGTTTTTTTGCAACTAATAAATGAAATTTCTAAATTGCCCCCCTTTTTTTCCACTCCAAATTTAACTCTAATTTTAATAAAATTATCAAATTGATACAAAATTTAAAATATAAATTATCAAATTAATAATAAAAAAATGAAATACAAATGTTTTAGTTAGGTAAAGAATAACAATTCAATCCTTTGTTATTTATTGTATTAATTTAATTTTTTTTAAATTACAATATAAAAATAAATGATTAATTTTTTTTTAATTTTTTTTAACTATTATTGAAGTATTAATTTTAAGATTGTCTATAATAATATACAATAAATATTAAAAAATTAAATAAAAATATTTAAAATTTAATAATTTGTTTTTATAAAACTACCTTTTACGATAAAATGATTAAAATATTATAAAAATAACAAAAAACTAACTATTATAACTAATATAATTAAAATATTTTAAATGTATTTGTCTTATTAAAACATCAAAAAGGTATCGTATTAGTATTCAAATTATACTTAAAATATATTTAATTTTTAAATTATTGTATTAAGTATTACAAATCCTGTTATTTTTTTAACAGGTTAAATTAATTCTAAGAAGGTAACAATATTAGCTTATTCTATTAAGAATAATAATGAACTCACGAATGATTGAAGACTCAAATAAGAAAAGAACTTTTATATCTTCTCACTCCTAACATCAACGATGGAAAATATAAGCTCAAATGACTAATGAGTGTAGTTACAATTGTAGATGAACATGCCAGCTGCAATTAGAATGTAAATACATGGTGTATTCATTACTACAAAAAACTATTTAACAATTTTTCTCAAATTTGATCATTGTATCAAAGTTGTAGGCTTGTCATGATTTAATCGCCAAGAGTACTACACTTCCTTTCAACCTTTATTGCTAAAATTTATTTTCATTTTTACTCTGACTTTCATGTTCAAAATTACACCAAATTAAACAATTTTCAACCTTAATTATTGAAATTATTATCATTTAAAGTCTAAAATAAAGTGCATTGTATAAAATCAAGCAACCATCGTTGCTAAAAAATTCTTAACCTACTTGTGATCTATTTTATTTTTACCTTATTTACCTTAAACTCAATCATCGTTTCAAGCCAATATACCTTTATTATTCTAATATTTTCTCAAATTCCTTGTTGCAAATTCTTTTACCTTTGTTTCTCGATCATCTACCAATTTTAAAACTCAACATATCTTATTATCATTTCAAAAACACTTAAATCTACTGAAATTTTATCTACCCATAAAAACCCTATCCATTTTGAAAACCCAACCTTTTGAATTGCCACCTTGCAATTGAAGGATCTCAATTAGTAAAGGTTTCTCTTAAAAGTAAGTGTTAAGTTCCACATCGGTTAAGAGTAAGACACTAGTACTGCTTATAAGTCTAGATAACCCTCTAACTCACAAGTTTGTTTTTGAGTTCAGAGTTAGGCTTGAGTTTCTAAATTGTATCAGAGCTAGACTCTTAGCTTCTTTGTACCCCCATAGACCTTCATGCCGTAAATCCAGACCATGTCGTAAATTCGGACTCTAGCCGATGTGGAGGAGGATGTTAAGTCCCACATCAGCCAAAAATAAGATATGAATACTACTTATAAGTTTGAACAACCCTCTAACTCACAAACTGATTTTTGAGTTCAAAATTAAGCCTACGTTTTTAAGTATAATGACCAATATAAATATGTTAATGGGATAAAAAAACAACCATACGAGAGAAAGTCCAAATATGAGAGTTTAGAAGTTCAGAATTATACGGGGATGCCATGAATTTTTCACTCAACATAGCCAAAAAAAAATAAAAATAAAATAAGTATGATCTATTTGTTACTTCCTTCACCTTAAAGAAATATGGGATGCTATAAACAATACATATTTCAAAACTGCTTTTGTTATTCAAATATTTCAAATAAAGAGATAAATTTAAAACACCAAACAAGAGTTTACACGTGTCTATAGACTACTATAATAAACTCAAAGGGTTATTCACTGAATTGGATCTTTATCAAGAATCAACAGTGAATTCAAAAAAGACAAAAGGATTATACGAAGACGGAACATGTCGTATAATTCCTTTTGGGACTTAATTCTTATTATGTTCAAGAAAGTAATCAAGCTCTCGAAAAAGATCCCTTCAAGATCTAGATAAGACATTTGCTTTTTTTTCAAAGATAAGAAAGCAATAAAGTACTGATAATCACCAAACCCCTAGAGAATAAAATTTCAACCTCATAAAACTCAACCTTTGCAATGACAAAGTCAATGTACAACAAAAATATGAAGCCACGAAATCCCAAGACAATGACAAGCTTTAATGTAATTCCTGCAACAAGCTTAGGCATAAAAGTACTATGTGTTGGAAATTACACGAAAACCCTCAAAATTTAAAGCAACTTGATAATCAAAGAGGATTTCAATCCAATCGTTCTTGTAGAAGGAAATAAGGGCAAAGGATTTAATCAACAAGACAAGGAGAAACTAAGACAACCCCACCTCCAACAAAACAACCACTACATGTTCTTGTTACATGACTCACTCATATATAAATTTCATAACTAATACTGATTCTATTATTTAGATTATTGATTCATTTAATTTTAATCACATGATTAATATGTTTAGCATTTTTATTTATTTATTCAATGTACTTTGATAAAGGATAAAAAATATTATCGATTATTCACCTATAAGTTAATTGTTTTAATAAAAATAATTTTCAACAATTTTTAAGTCATATTAAAGTAGAAAGTTTTGTATTCAAACTCCTATAACTAAGTATAAGTTTACCATTTTTTTTTATGTTCCAAATGTTCTCTTTAATAAGATTGTTTGAATTACAATATTTGACTTAGTTAATATTTATAAAAAAATGATACATATATAATATTCTTGAATATTCTTATAAAATCTTAAGCTTTTAAAAGATTGTTTTTATAACAATTTCTAACAATTAATTTTTTATAACTTTAATTAACTAACAAGTTTATTAAAACAAACGAAAAAAAGGAATATATAATGAGTAATATTTTTTTTATTTTTGACGATTCAATTGTATCAAATTTTTTAATTTCAATAATACATTTATAATATATTATGTTCTCTAAAATTTAAAATATAAAATTTACAATAAACTTAAAAAAGTTAAAAACCAAAATTCATTTCAATTCTTAGAACAAATTACACCAAAAAATATGAAAAATATATAAAAAAAAACAAAAGAAAAAAATATTTTATAAATACCTTTGGAAAAAAAGATATATTTATAGTATTTTATTCAATGTTATTTCTTTAGATGAGATTTTAAAAATAAAACTTTTTTTTTATTTTTTTTATTTATAAATTATGAGATTTGAGTTACTAAACTCACAAATTTTAAGAATAATAATTTTTAAAATAATTATAAAAGGAGAAAATAGAATTTGCCCTAATTTTTTTTTCACATTACAAAATGAGGTATCCATAAAAAAAATAGAAAAGAAAGTTTCCGAGACTTTTCCTTCCACTACAGTACCACACCCCCAGACCATACCGTGGTTTGGAATCCTGTCGGCTGAATCCAATAGTCAACTATAAAGCTGTCCCAGATTCACTTCTTCGTTTCAAGTCTTGAGATCTAAGTGCTACAGTCAAACCAACAAAAATCTCCGAAACGATGCCGTATTACACTACGACCGATGACTCCGTACACGTCTTCGACGAGTACGATTCGACCCCATACGGTGGCGGATACGATGTCACTATGGCCTACGGCAGTCCAATCCCACCATCCGATGAGATTTGCTATTCTCTTTCACAATCAGCTGACGATGAACTCGATTACGATCGCCCTGAATTTTCTTCTTACTCTGAGCCATCTGCTTATGCAAACGAGGCACTCGAGACTGAGTACAGTAGCTACGCTCGACACAATTCCAATTCTTCAAGACCAGCCTATAGTGGAGAAGGGCATGAATATGGAGACAGACCCGAATCGGGTAATGAATTCCCTACCGGTGTGAATATTCCTGGCTCGGATTACCAATCTGGGTACAATAAACCCAGCTCCGAATATGGATCTGGGTACGGCCGGAAAAATGAGAACGATGAACCCACTTCGGAATATGGATCTGGGTATGGCCACAAGAGCGAGTGTGATCAACCCACTTCGGAATATGGATCCGGGTACGGTCGAAAAAATGAATATGATTCGGAATATGGATCTGGGTTTGGTCAGAAAAGTGAGTATGATAAGCCTAGTTCGGAATTTGAATCTGGATATGGTGAGAAAACAGAATACGAGAAGCCTGTCGGTGAAGAATATGGATCAGGGTACGGTCGCCGGACTGAGTATGAGGAAACGGGTTCTGAATATGCATCTGGGTATAGTCAGAAGCCGAAGTACAGGGAGGAGCAAGGTGTTGGTGGTTATGGAGGAAGAACTGAGAGGCCTGAGTACGAAACTTCCGAGTATGAGAGGCCTAGCTATGGAGATGAACCACCAAGGAGGCAGAGCTATGAGAACCAGGAAGGAGAATATGGAAGGTCCGAAGAGGAGTACAGAAAGCCTAGTAGTTATGAGAGGCGTGATAGTGAAGATGAACGCCCCAAGTATGGCTATGGTGAAGAAGGCTATGGCCGCAAAAAATATGTGAGCATTTCAACCTTTGAACTTCATATTTCTTAGAGCATTTCAACCTTTGAACTTCATATTTCTTAGAGCATTTCAATCTAGATAACCAATGCCATTATTAAGCTTATGACACTAATTAACTTGGCAATACGTGCAAGATGCTCTCTTTCATTTGTCACTTTAACAAATATAATATTAAAGTACTTTCAAACATATGATGTCAATTTTCTTTTAGTATCAGAAAGTCTATGACTAGGAGTAGGTCTAGAACTAGGGGCAGATCTATAACTACGAGTACGACCATGTGATTCATGCGAAACCTCAAGTAAAACTGATCCTACAGTTTCTGTGAATGTTTTTCTAGGATGACCATATAATTATTCATCAGATATTTCATGTAAGTCCTCGTTAGGATCCATCATAGTGAATATAATGACAATACCAAAAACCTGCAATCATATCATCATGTCAAATAATCAACCTCAAGTAAAGCATGAAACTAAAAAAATAAAAATAAAAATTAACTAAACTATTCGTGCTGAAAATCAAATAGGTATGTTCTTTATTTTCTTTTCTTTTTCCCCCTGGCCTCAACTGCACAATTCATTATTAAACTTTGTTGGGTTGAGCATGCATTCAACAGGATTTTTTTTTCGTTTTCGATAGAAAGGTTAAGCTGCACAAAGAAATGGTATTAATTTCATTATTTTTTATGAACAATACTTCTAACCAAACATGAGTGGGAATTATTTTAACTAAAATTTAAAGTTATATTCATCTCCAACATGTTATTACTATCATAGAAATAGAAGAATAATCAAGTATTAAAAAAAAGTATATCAAATTGCAATTTATGAAAATAATCAGGCCCATTTAGTTGTCTTATACCAATTGGCAACTCTATTTATGCATTCAACTTAATATTAATAAGATATTTTATTGATAACGTTAAATTTGGAAGTGGTGGATGATCCTTAGGGTTTGTAATCTCGGTAGTGATTTTATGAAAAAAAAAGTTATTTAGTATTTCTTTCGATTTAGATACTTTAAGAAATAATACTTATTAATTAGATTAAGTAATTAACCTAATACTTTAATTTGATCAATTTTTTTACCAAACTTCTTCGATTTGACATCCTAAAATTATCTAAATTAATCAAATTAGATTTAAACAATTATTTAATTAGAGAAATATTCTTGAAAATTTATATTATTAAGGTTAAGTAAAAATAATTATGAGGCATGTAACTTAAAATATATGATAACTACAAACAAATTTTAAATAGTATAATTGTAACTATAAGAGTATTTTTTATTCTTTTAAGTTTGGTTATTTTTGAAAGTAAAAAGTAGTTTCATATACAAAATTTTACCTTAATTGTACTAAAATTGATTAGAATAACCGTAAAATAATTATGAATATAAAGAGTAATTTTACATTAAATTATGTAAATAATGTTATAAATTTTGTGATTAGGACTAAACTTGCCAATAATTTTAAAATTTTGAATTTATTATTTACTTAAGTGATAGTAAATAAAGCATAATTAGTATGCTTTTGTGAATTTATTATTTACTTGTCATATTGTTGAGGTAATTAAAAAAAAGGATATGGTGTATTTCGTGAAATGTAAATGTATTGATGAATGGGGTAAAGAATGTTTTTTTTAAACCATAATGTATATTATTATAATAATAATTTAGGTTTGTACACTTATTATATTTTATATATTGAAAGTTTATAAAATATGAACCTAATTAATCTAGACGATAATAGATTATTTTTAATTTTTATTAATTTATAATTTAATAACATAAATAAAATGATCAAACATGCAATCGCTTATAAGAATAAAGTGTGGAAATAAAATAATAACACTCAATATTTTTAGGTGGAAACAACCTAGGCCACAACCATGACCTAAGAAGAAAACCACTGGTTCACCGGACCACCTAATTTTTGACTATAAAAAACAAATGTTCAAGTACAAACTTGGTCTTATGTTACCTTTCTTAGGATACAGCTCCAATGTACCTTACTTCCTCATCAATTAGATACGTTCACAAATCAACTGTAAAAGGGTTAACACAAAAAACACAAGTGCCTGTGTATTTTTTAGAACAGATTTAATAATGAATAATCCTAACTAGATGATTCAAAACATATGTCACTTAAATAAAATCAACTAGTAAATTTTAGAGCAAAAAAATGAAATACAAGTTCAATAAAATAGTTTCTTTAAAGATTAATAATCAAATTAAATAATTATGATATGACAAACATAATTATTTGATCTAACAATTCAAGAACAAATATAAAGAATAAGCTATAAGAACATATGATCAAAATATCATAAATTAATTATGTTTATTAATTAATCAAACATACCTACCAATATTTCATAGATTAACTAAATAAAGAAGCCTAAAGAATTATGATATTATATTTGTAAAACCAGAGAGAAATTAATAAGAAGAGAATAATGCTCGTATAATTGATAAATATCTTTTCTATTACAAATAGGATTAGTAATATTAACTAATTAAGAAGATTCTTATATAATTGATAAATATCTTTTCTATTACAAATAGGATTAGTAATACTCACTAATTAAGAACTCATATTTAAAAAAAAGTTTTTCAAAGTGGACTCATTAATCACGAAGACTTTTATTTAAAAAAAATTTCTTTTAAAGTATACTTTATGCTATTTTTTAGGCTAAGATTTAAACTATATCTTATTTAATATTTTAGCATATATCTTATTCTATATTTTAGCAACAAAAATAATTTAAGATTTATGAATATGTGCTATTAAATACATGAGTGTAATCTTATGTGTTATAGTTATAACAGATATATTTGAAATATGATTATCCAAAATTCTGATGTTTCTTCGATTTTGTTTGATAGACTTGATAGCGAGCTTAAAAATAAGTTTACATGTAAATATTTTGTATACGAAAATAGCAAATACTTATAATCTTTACATATATATGGAGGTAGTTCTTTTAATTGAAAATAACCTTTCTTATCCGTTTTGTTAAGGAATGGGCTACAAATTTGTTTATCTTGGAATTCATATAATAGAAAAGTTTTCAAATGAACTTAATAACAAGAAAACTTCTTCCAAGAATTGAATGACATCCCAAGCTATAGAGGAAGGTTTATTTTGCAAAAAATAGATGACATTTTGACAATTGCCTTCAACTAGTATTCTTTTAATACCCATTGCATTAACCATCCCAATTACAAGAGTTACTGCTCTTGTTTAGATAATTTCTACATATCCAACCTTGAGTAGTTTTGTCCAAGCTCCCAAAACATTATTCTGATAGCCAATAGCAATGAACCTACTTCATCCTTAAAAGTTCCATCAAAGTTAAATTTGAAACATCCATAAAGAGTATTTTTCCACTTAATGAAGTCATTATCTAAGGAGGATACCATTTTCTCAATTTCATTTTCCAACAGAACATTTTTAAATGACTGAAAGCTTCTTTTCAAGAACATAATACTCTTATAAAAATTAGGTTCATTTCTAAAGATTTTATTATTTCTCATGTTCCAAATGCATTGTAGAGTTATCACAACTGCAAGTGTAAATTCCTGCTTTTGTTTCTTGCCTTTGATCAATGCATCATGGGGTTTTAGAATGAATTTAAAGAAGGTGAATATATTTGCATTTTGAAATTGCTGCAATAGGATACCACCTTTCCATTTGAGTTAAAGACAATGCGTGTATTGGCATCTAAGGAATAAGTGATTGGTTGTTTCATCTTCACATTCACATAATTTGCAATCCTTAGAGATTGTTGGGACAAATCTTTCTAAATTAATTGACACAAGCAAAACATTAGATATTAATATCCAAATGAAAAAATTATCTATTATGAAGTTTTAAAGCCCAAAGCAATCTCCACACTGATTTTGGATCACCTACATTGATGTATTTTGACAAGATCTGGTAAGTAGATTTAACCGAAAAAATACCTTAATTATTGGGAATCCAAATGAACTTGTCCAGTAAGTCTACATTAGGACTCCTTAGTCTACTTATAAGATTAGAAATGGTTGTATCAAACAGCTGTTCAATCAAGTCTCAATTCCAACCAGATCCAAAAAAAAGCTAAATGAGCAACAACTATTGATTACAAAAGACCTCTCATTCCTAGTTTAACATGATTAAGCATATTATCCAGACCAGAAATCCAAGAGTGTTTTAAGACGGAAACTGTATTACCATTACCAATGAGAAAGCACATACGTTTTTGAATTATATTCTTTATCCCACAGATTCCCTTTGAAGTGTAAGAGTCTGCATTCTTTATCCTTGTTCCCAAAAAAGCTTGTCTCTGACAATATTTCATTGTAAGAACCTTTTCCCATAATTTGTTTTGATTTATAGTCATCTACCATCCTAATTTTGAGGGAAGGGTTAGATTTAAATTATGAAAAGATCTGAAATCTAAACCACCTTCCTCTTTGGACTACAGATGGATTGCTAATTTTTTTAAAAACAATAATGGTTATTACTAGGGTTAGAGTTCCACCAAATTTTTTTAATGAGAGTCAGCTTTCTTGTAAACTATTTTTGGAACTTTGAATGTACTCATTATATAAATAGGAGTTGCTTGTAATACTGAAAGAATTAAAGTGGCTTTACATACATTAGATAAAAATTTAGTTCTCTATCCTTCTGTCTTACTTGCCAGAGTTTGGATTATTTTGTTAAAATCACTGCTTTTATTTCTATGAAGAAATAAAGGATTGCCAAGATAAGTGATGGTGTTATTTGAACTTTGAATACCCATCTCTGTAGATATTATTCTTTTAGTAGCTTCCAATGCATTTCTTGAAAAGAAAACTGCTGGCTTTGCAAAGTTTGGGCATTGTCCTGATAATTCTCCATTCAAGTGTATCAGTCTTTTAAATTCAACAGCTTCAACTTGATTTACTTTCCCAAACATCAATGTCATCAGCATAAAAAAGATGAAAAATTGGGATATTATTTCTTGACACTTTAACTCCATGTATTTTTCCTTCATTTTCTGCTCTGGCAATTAGTCTTAAAAGAACTTCAACCCCAATAATGAACAAATAAGGTGAGAGATGATCGCCTTATCTCAAGCCTCTTTTTATGTGCTCATAAATAGATCTATTTAGAAGGATAGTATATGAGATAGAAGATACAGATGTTTTTATCAGCTCCCAGTATTTTGGGCAAAATCCTTGTATATTTAACACCTCAAGAATCAAGGTTCATTCCATTTTGTAATAGGCTTTATGCATGTCAGTTTTTAGTCCTACGATGGATTTTTACCTTTTTTTCTGCTTCATGTGATAGTCTATTTATGTTCATTTGGACATTGTGTTTGACTCCATATTAAACATGAAATCATGCAGGGAGATGATGGATCTGATGATGAGAAAAAGCAGCCTCGCTACTACGATGATTGATCTGATGAGGAATGTTTGTCTCCCAAGTAATAGGATCAATGGATCCATATTCATAGCTTCAATATAATGGGAATCATTAAGGAATGTATGCCTATATGGTGGTTTTTAAGTATCTTCTATTTGGTGTTTTAATCTTAGTCTTGAGACGCTTTTTCATCATGTACGTGCTTAATAAAATCCCAGATGGATTTCTGGGTTGGTGTTGCTTGTTGTATTTTGTTTTGTTTTGTTTGTATTATGTTGCAATGCTGTTGTATTGGTGTGATTGTTAATAAAAAATTTTTATCCCAAGGGCACAGTGTTTATTTTTAAACATATTTGAGTGAAGTTCTGTTAGGTTAAGTTTATTTTGCTTTTGAGAGAGTAGTCAAATTCACATCTTTAGCTCATTATGCTTAAAATTTTCATTACTTTATGACTAAGTTAATGGGTTTACTTATTAACAAATAAAAAGTTATATGTGTTTACTTATTTTAAAAAAAAAAAGTTAATGTGTTTACTTATTTAAAAAAAAAGTTAATGTGTTTACTAATAGTTAACAGTATACGTTACAACTGTAACATTGGAGTGTAAGAAATAAAATAATAACTTAAATATATGGATTAATTATATTTTATGTCTATAAAATAATTTTTAAAAATATTTAAATTATTTATATAGTTATAATTATGTAAAGAAAATATTAATAACGATAAAAATGTATACAATAATTTATATTTTTAAAATTATAATTATGTTGAATTATGATGTAATTATGTTTAAAATTGAGTATATTTTTATTGTTATTTATGCATCCTAAGGTATAGTTACAACAAAGTAATATTTTGGATAATTTTATAAATTATTTTCCTAAGTTTTGTAAATAAAATGTAATTAATTTTAAAAATATAATAAAATGTAATTATTTTGATATTTTATTTTTATAGAAATAAAAATGTAATAAGTGAAGATAAATTAAAAAAAAGTATTTTGTATCTAAAATTTTCTAACCTAGTGAATACCACACTACAGGAACCGTTTCCTAAGATATTCGTGTCGTTTGCCTCTCATTCGTGAGTTTGTTTGCCCTCTTTTTTACTGCTTCTGTTTAGGCGCCGCTTGCTCTAAATTTTCTCTAAAGCTCTCAACGACCGTTCTCTCTATTCTCTCCGATCTTCCAATTTCTTCCATAAGGTAATTCGGTTTTGTTTTTCATATGTTCTTTATCTAGTTTTAAAGAACCAAAATGAAGAACTTTCTTTTTGAGACATGAAAGTGGTTATAAGAAAAACTAGACGAATAATAAGGTTTAAAACCCTTATTTTATCTTCTGTTTTTGTTTTAGCTTCTCTGTGATTGTGTGGGCGTTATTCTTTTATATTCTCTGCACCATTTTTTTTGTTTTTCTCATTTTTTTTAATACCCCGAATGTAATTTTTGTTTGATCATGTGCATCAGTACCGTGTTTTGGTCGGTGTTTGTGGTGAGTTCAGGCTTTCATGTTTTGTTTTATTGATTGAGCAGATAATATGCTTGTAAAGTTTCAAACGAACTGGTATTATGAAAACATTGCAATTTTGGTTTGTAGGGTGTAACTCATGTAATTTTTTTTATTGTTTGTAGGTTTTAGCCTTTCGTATCAACTAGTAAATTCATTAAATGCCACTTAATATATTTGTGAGATTGCATCTGAAACGCATTAAGAAATTAAAGATATGAAAAACCTGTAAAGTTAATTATTTATATTGTAAACCATATTGGAACCTTTTTATTGTTTCTTTCTAATTTTCAATAAACGCAACAAGTTCTCTTTTATTGGGGTTTAAATTTATGTTGCCTCATCATTCCAATTCCCTTTTGATATTATGAACTTTTCACATTTCTTGGTTCTTTTCTGGGATTGAGATAAAATGTTTTTTCGTGAGTTATGAAGCACCAATTAGCCCCTTGCTGCTCATAGTTTAGCGGTAAGGAAATTTTCGAGAAAAAGGTGTGGTGCCAAATTAAATATTTTGGTGTGGGTTGTGCAAGGAAGGTGAGATTTTCCTCTGCTCTAAACCACTGCACCTATAGAATAAAGACCCTAATTTTTGGGCTCTAAAATGGCAAAGCAAAATGATGAAGTTATTGTATCTGAAACCCGATGTTGAAATATTTATCATGGTCTTTGAAGTTCACTGATTGCTTTGCTAGACTAGAGTTTATCTTGTTAATGTGGTTTCTTCTTTATGCCGAATACAAGGGAAGAAAAATATATGGGATGTAATGCCTTACGATTAATTTGATTTGTCTTCTTCAACATTATTGTTTATATTGAACCTAGGTTATTAATTCATTTAATTTACTAAAGTTATTTCTTTACTTAATGGTTTTATCTAAGGACATTTAGATAATTTTTAAAATAAGCTGTTACAGACTTACAGTTTACGCTTAACTTCTAATATTTTCTGTTTGTGGCATTTTATATAATTTTACTAAGACGTCCTTGTCTTCAATGTTCAAATGTTTGCTTGGTCTTGTTTGATATAATTTTGTTTGAAGCTAGTATAACATGAGGGAGCCGGACAAGTGGTTGCAGTATTGTGCTTGTAAAAGCTTGTGGTAGAACATTTCCCAATTATATTCTTCTTTTTTCATCAAATAAGAATATTTATTTTCCAGCTGCCTTGAAATTTTATGCTTATTATATGATTACTCGGGACTGAAATGTTGCTTTCAAAATGGTCACTGATGATAGCATGAACTTGCATGATATGCATCTTATGTGGCTTTCTTGCCCTGTAGTTTACTCTCATTATTCATATTTCTCCTAAAACATGCCACATGTCTGGAGGATTGGTCTTCAGGTTCCCGTTAAGCATCTGCAATTGCTTTTACTGATTATTGGAATTATTGTTTCAGGGACTTCACAATCTTTTTATCATGGCAACAAGGCTCCAATTTGAGAACAACTGTGAGATCGGGGTATTCTCCAAGTTGACAAATGCATACTGCTTGGTTGGAATTGGAGGTTCTGAGAACTTTTATGGTGCTTTTGAGGCTGAATTGGCTGACATGATTCCAGTGGTCAAGACCTCCATTGCTGGTACTCGTATTATCGGTCGCATGTGTGCTGGAAACAAAAATGGGCTTATTTTGCCCCACTCTACCACAGATCAAGAACTGCAGCACCTGAGAAACAGTCTCCCAGATCAAGTTGTTGTCCAGCGTGTTGAAGAGAGACTCTCTGCTCTTGGAAATTGCATAGCTTGCAATGATCATGTTGCTTTAGCACATCCGGATCTTGACAAAGAAACTGAGGAACTGATTGCAGATGTTCTTGGTGTTGAAGTTTTTAGGCAGACAATTGCTGGTCAGATTCTTGTTGGCACCTTCTGTTCCTTTTCCAACTTAGGTGGCTTGGTCCATCCCCATACATCCATTGAAGACTTGGATGAACTGTCAACACTTCTTCAGGTTCCCTTGGTGGCTGGTACAGTCAACAGGGGTAGTGATGTAATAGCTGCCGGCCTTATAGTGAACGACTGGACTGCATTCTGTGGATCAGACACAACTGCAACTGAACTGTCAGTTATAGAGAGCGTCTTCAAATTGAGGGAAGCTCAACCAAGTGCAATTGTGGATGAGATGAGGAAATCTTTAATTGACACTTATGTCTAAATATGTATTGCCTGGTCTCTGGAACTCTAGTGCTTTTGACTCAGTCTTCTTTTGATGGTTACTCTAATGTTTCACTATGCTGTTCAAGCTGTAATCAAACAACTTTACATTGCTTTATCAATTTTTTTAATGCTTCTACTTGCATTAGTTGGTATTTGAGTTAACTTTTGTGTGCATTGGTTGATATTTGAGTTAATTTTTACATGCATTAGTTGGTATCAGAATCAGATCTTTCTGCATCGATCGGTATCAAAGCCAGCTTCTGCCAGCATCAATTAGTATCTGAGCTAACTTCAGCCTACATTAGTTAGTATCAAAGTCAGTTTCTGACTATAACAGTTGGTATTAGAACTAGGTTTGATTCTGTCATTACAGTTTGTTTTTTTTTCTTTATTATTTAAAAAAAAAGGAAAAGAAAGAATAGATCAAGAGTTGTCAGATATCAATCCCTTGCTTCATTTGAGGATTTTTTGCCAGAATTATTTGAGGATGTTTGAAGTTTTTACTTCAACCAATTCAAGTTTTATTTTATACAGTACGATTCCTGCAGCTTCGACGATATGAGCATAATGGTGTGTATAGTTTGGCACCCAATTGATCTGCCAGAAGATTGTAATAATTTGGACAACTAATCCGTCTCTGAATTAGTCTTAAAGAATAAAAGAGGGGTTCCTTTGAGTAATGATAATGTTGACAGTTTATAAACACAGTGATCGCTCTGTTCAATGGGTTTAAAACATCTTGAAACTGATGCGTAATAACAAAGTATGTTATAAAGGAATTTATAACTGATGGAAATACAAATTTTTCTTTGGACTTTAAGAAATATCAGCTTAATTGGACTGGGACTCTTTATTTCGAAGCCAAAATCAGTTAAATAAAGAGAGATCTATAATTTCATATTACAATGAAGCTCGAGAACTTTTAGGCATTATAAGAAATAAGAGACAATGTAGGTTTTTAACTTTTAACCAAAAGTGCAGTGTTCACGCAACAACAAACAATATCTGGTCAGGAACAGAAGAGCCTAGAAAACAAGTAGCCATGGCAACCTTGAATTGTATCGAGCAGAGGAGCTGTTTGGCACGCCTCTTCAACTGCCCGATCCATCCATTTCACGACAATAGCTTCAGCAACTGGAGCCAGCTGATGCTGCATTACAGCTGCTCCCAAAGGTCCAACCAAGTTCAGCCTTGTTGCAGCAGATATAACATCTCGCATAGTAATGAACATGTAAGCTCTCTGAGAAGTACCACCATCTAACCCGAGAAGCCCAAATATAATTCCGAATATAGGAGCATGGTGGAAAGAAACAGCTCCTGAACCCAGAGAAGCATCTCTCATGGTTTTAAGACATGGAATCTCTGTAAACACAGTTGCAGCCACCCTCATGAGTGCAGACCCCTGAGTCACCGATGCTTTT
This sequence comes from Hippophae gyantsensis, assembly GCA_030763125.1. Taxonomy (NCBI): domain Eukaryota; kingdom Viridiplantae; phylum Streptophyta; class Magnoliopsida; order Rosales; family Elaeagnaceae; genus Hippophae; species Hippophae gyantsensis. The sequence goes on along the minus strand of CM061036.1, from coordinate 38,917,194 downwards.
CTACCCACTTCATTAGTTAACATTGCATCCAACAACCTGTCAAGTTTATTCCAGTTCTCCAAATTAGGTAACAAAGTTGCTGAATAGACAAAAGGAAGGAGTAAGCTTGCAGTGTTTTCTAATAAATGGGTCACAAATATACGAAGGTCTTCAGGACCTGAGACAATACGAGCTTGGATTGCAGCTTCAAGACCACAGGAATGAGCAAATCCACCAGTTGGGAGGATGGAATCCAACAGCTGCCATTGGCTCCATTGCAAAAGAGAGCCTGATGGAGGTAAAGAAGGTTTCACAATTTCTTCCGTTTCCATCTCCATCTTATATCCTTAAACTGGATGAAGTATATAAAACTCAGTTCAGTTACAAAGTCTTAGCTCTATGCTGGAATAGCAATTGCATAGAAGAGATGTATGGTGGCCTTAGTGATAGAGGCACTACTTGGAACGCTCCTTGGTGTGGCGCAATCTTTGACAAGAAACGCGAATACCAAAACAGAAGTCGCAGATTCAGATACGAAATGAGAGGCATCCAGGCAGAAAATTAAAATTAAAATAATAAATCACTTGTTACTATTTATCTTTGATGCAGGCTGGGATTTCTTATAAGCAATGAGCTAAATGAAGAAAATACAAAGACTGGGCATTATCAAAAATAAAAGAAATAGGTGGAACATATGGAGACCAACCAAAAAAAACAACAACAACACAGTTAAGTGTATCAAACTTGCAATTGTGAGAAAATATTAAGGTGCTTCATTAGACAACAAAGAAATTATCAATAACACTAAATGAGCATATATACCAAAACTGGTGCAAAAATTTGTATACCAGAAATGTGCTGACAAGTAGAGCACACCGGTGTGTTATAATTCACAGAGAATATGGAGGGAGGATGGATGCATAACAGAAAAAAAAAATGAAAATGACTGACGAAAAAGTTTAAAGAGAAACCATTTAGCATACTCGAGGCCTGAGACCAAAGTTTCACTTACTAAAACACAATCCCCCTTCAAAACTAGATGATGAAAATCAAACATGTAAGAACTACCACATACCAATACCACACTAAGAATAACAGCATGATTTCTACAAATGTGTAAAGCTAGAAAGTTTTATATGTAGCAGGGTCACCAATTCATCATTACTTAACTAGAGAATTTAATAGGTCTTCAAATACCTTTATGTGAGGTACTAATTAATCAGTGTGTTGTGTTTTGTTTATTAAAAAATAAAACTTTGACTTATTGTTAGTCATTTTAGTTTCTACCTTTCACTTTAGATCTGTTTGGCCCAAAAATGCTTTCATAACATGATTCTCCATTCCTAAATGCTTTGCCTACCATAAAGAGAAGATCAAAAAAATTTGAACAGAATACTTATATTAAATAGAATTCTTAGAAAATGTTTAACAGTAACTTATTAAAAAAAGGCAGTAAATTTTTGGTTTATTGCTTGTTATATATTAGGATTTTATTATTTAATATAAAATAATAATTAGTAGTAAGATAATATCTCTTTATTTTAAGAATTAGTTTGTTTCTGGCGGTAGAGTTGGGGTAGAAATTAGTTTGTGCCTATTATTAAAGTAGTGAGTGGTTAATTATCCATAGAATATTTTGCATATAAATGAAAAGATATTCAAACTTTTGTTAAAATATTCACTTGTTATGTAAAATTGAGAGGTCAATTTCCTCGAATAACCTATCATTTCTCTATATTCTTTTTGTTATTTTTAATATTAGATAGAAACAATTGTGTCCGTATCATTATACCTTTTATTTATGGTCCGGAAATGCCTATTCTCTTGATTTAGTTTTAGAAAACTTATATTCCTGGAAGCGATATAATTATCAACAATGCGAATAGTAAACCAATGCCACAATCAAAAAGAGCAGAAACTACAGCTTTCATCGAAATCAGAACAGGGGAAAATAAAATAAAATAAAAATTTAAAAATGGAATAATCAAAGTAAAGGGAAATCAAACCTGAACTAACAGTAGAATTGGTGCTCAATGGAAATTTCTACCCAACTGAAAATCGATTTACCAGGTTTCGGATCGGAGCGACGCCAATAGCACCAAGGAAATATATGGCACTCAAAAACTGATAAATCAATCGAAGCGATCTTGGTTTAAGGCTTAAAACAAAACCAATTTAGTGTTTAATTATGACTAAGAAAAGAAAAATTGTTATTTTAAGGCTCAACAAAGCAGATAAATGATCTATTATTCCTCCCTTATATTTGTTACGTGATTGAAGAAAATCATGGAATATTATAAAATATTAAATTTATCTTAAAAAACACATTTTTTAAAATTTTAAAAAAATGAAATGATATATTTTTTAAAATTCAAAAATACAAAATGATGCTAATCAAAAGCAAAAAAAATTAAGCAATAATTAAAAATGATAAATATAATTATTAAGATCTTTTACCCTTATTTTAAAAGAAAAATTCTAATTATCATATTTTTAATAAATAATAAATGATATATTACGTGTTATCATCTATTAAATAATGAAAAAATATCATATTAATTAATTTTAATTGTAATTGTATGATAATTAATTTAATAAATATTTTAAATAATACTGTATAAATATAATTTAATTAATATTTTATTTAATATAATATAAAAAAATAAGATTGTCTAAAAAATTTAAAAAATTATTTTTAAATTAAGATGATATACTTTTCTTGATTAGTTATTGGTTATTATAAAAAAACACAACACAAAAATTTATAATCTATTTACTATACCATAATAAAAATGAATTGAAATAATAAAAATAAATATAAATATAAGTAGTATTGAAAATGAAAGTTTTTAATTATCTTTATATTTTATTTATAATTAAATAGATTAAAAATATTAATAGGTTTAAATTTATTTTAAAAAAATTTAAAATATTAAATAATGATAGTTTTATAATTTCATCCTCTAAATTTAATCTAGGAAAATTGCACTTAAGTTTTTAAATATTTATTTTCTAATATTTATTTAGTACGGGAAACGAAGTCTCTTTCGTGTTATAGGCATCGTTCCGATTCTAAAAGCCTTTGATTTTTTCCTTACCTCCGGAGGCTATGTCATCGAACCCGAGTTCAACTGTTTATATAGGTTTGATTTCCGTTAAAAAAAATTAGTTCTTTGCTTCGCTATTTCCCTTCTTTGATTAATTTCAATTAACTTTATTTTCCGGCGTTCTCATTCTGGTTTCTGTTAACCCCGAAGCGAGTAATCTAATCTCGTAAGACTAGAAGTTTTTTTGTTAAATTGAAATCCATGTTTGCTGGGTTCATTCTAATAGATCTATTGGGTTTTGTTGCTGAAGAATTTGAGGTTTTTATTGATAGCTTTCTACGTTAACCCCGAAGCGAATTATTTAATCTCGTAAAACTAGAGGCTTTTTTTTTATAAATTGAAATCCATGTTTTGCTGGTTGCTAAAGGGTTTTATTCTAATAGATCTTATTGGGTTTCGTTGGCTGAAGAATTTGTGGTTTCTACTGTTAGCTTTCTACGTTTTGGATATATCTGGATTCTATTCATAAGAATTTGAGGTTTCGAGGTAGAATAAAGAGATAAGCTTTGTGGGAATTAAAAAAGGAAAAAAAATGTAATAAGAAGCATTGAACCAACAATTGACTGCATTGTAGCTTTTAAAAATCTCAATTTTTATCTAGCATAAATAAAAGGTATAAAAGCATTGAACCAACAATTCACTTTTTCTGTTTTCGATTTCGATTTATTGTTTTTGGTTATGTTTTCCCCCATATCTTTGCAATTAATGGATCCTATAGTTTCGGTTAGTTTTCAGATAGGTTATCTATGATATTTTTGTTCCTTCGTTTCCCCCCTTTAGGCTAAAACTTCTCTAGTCAGGCCTAAATTTTTATATATTATCTTAAGAGTATTGAAAACTAGCTACTCCTCACGAGAGATAGACTTACTCTTACCTGGATTTTCTTCTCACTAAATGGTATATACTTCAAGAGCACCTAAACTTGTTCATTCACATGTGTGATGTACTCATGACATTAATATCTTTGTTTCTATTTAAGGTGCAAATATCTACTTGTAAAATTTATATTTAACCGATGACTTCCTTTTTGGCATTGCTTTGATCTTATTTCTGAGTTGTGAAAGCATTTAGGAATGGAATCATTATTTTACTAATGTGTTGATTTTAAAGTAGAATATATGGAAGATGCTTTGGTATTCCTTGAAGTGCCTATTGTTCTTTACGTATTTCAAGAACTTAATAATATAGATATATATTTCCATATATTTTCATATATTTTCATATATAGAAAATGGTTTGGCAAAACTGAATTAGTTGGGTAAAAGGAAATTTTCCAGAAAATTGTCAAGGGGGTTAGCATTTTGAAGAAAATGCTTATGACTATAGTCTTCCAATTTCCTGCAGTCAAACACAATTTCAGGCTCATACTTTGGGGCAAATCCTCTAGTTTTTTAGTACTTGTTTCTCTATTGATTAGTTCTTTTTTAAGTTCAGTAGTCCAGTTCCCAAGAGATATATTTTTTATTGAGTGTGTCATAGTCGTTTTGATTTGTTGATTACTTGGTTGTGTGGCCTTTAATTTCCACAGGCAATTTGGATGAGCGAGTTAGTGATAGAGTTCTATATGATATCCTGATACAAGCAGGTCGTGTTGTAGATCTGTACTTTCCTCGAGACAGGGAAACCGACAAACCTAAAGGATATGCATTTGCAGAATATGAAACTGAGGAGATTGCCGAATATGCTGTCAGGCTTTTCTCTGGCCTGGTGACTCTTTATAATCGAACACTTAAATTTGGGGTAGGTATGCTGGAGCCTATAAAAGTGGATTCTTATCCTTTTTCAAAGTCTTTATGTCATGTAAATCTCTATCCCTCATTAAGTTCGTAACATTTATCAACCGTGGGAAAAAAATTCAACATTTCTCCATTAAAATAAGTGTTATTGACACTTTTGGCCTGTATCCAATTAGTTGATCATGGAACATCTTATTTATCCTGTAGTTTCAGTGAAGCAGAATAAGGATATTTATTCTTGCTGTTTTATTGAAATCACTGATATTCAGTTAAGCTGGGGTGTCCTAATGTGATTAACATCACCATTGCACCTTTTGCATCCCTGGCATGTGACGCTCTAGTTTAAAGCTTTTATAATGATGCACGATTGTGAACAGATTTCTGGACAAGACAGGCCCTCTTCTAATGTTCCTCCATCAGTCTTATCCATACCTAATGCTTCTCATGATTTAAGGTCTCATCCTCCTGGATCAAATAATGAAAAGGAAATCAAGTCACCAATGCCATGCAGATCATCTGCTAACCCAGCAAATTATTCCCAAGGTAATTGCTATTTGCCCATAATACTTGTTCTGGCCTTGGGGGAAAAAAGTCAACTTTTCTAACTTGGTTAACAACTTTCCTTTCCTATTCAGTGCCTGTCACTTCTGGTGTAAATTATCAATCTAACCGATATGGATCTCATTATGATGGCAACCATTTCGAATATAGTCGACGAGATTATGGGGCATCATTGGGTACCATTAATCGCTCTAGGTCTCGCCGGTTTGATACTAGTAATTCTATCAGCTATAATTCATACTAAAGTTGTTAAACATTATTAGACGTTATAGCATTACGCTGGTTAGTCTTGGTAACATTCTGTGACGTAGTTGGTCTTTTTTTGCATGTTTATTAAAACTCCCATGGTGCTTTGTATGGCTATGTTAGATTGTGAAGTTAAGTAATCCTTTGTGTGCCCTTTTGAATAGCGTTCTGTAATTCCTATTTGTTGCCTTGGGGAGTGGTCCTTCTTATCATGTTTTAATTTCCTCATCTAATTTTGAAGGGTGATTCTCTTTTAACTGCTGCAGTCTTCTTTCTACTTTCTGTTATGCATCCCTTCTCCTCCCACTTGTTTGTGAATGATGACTCACTGTCTCTCTCTCTCTCCCCTGCTCGGCTCATATGTGATGTACAAATTGGACTTCTTGTTATATGTATGCACCTGTGTGGTATATCTGCTCAGTTAACATAATCGATCATATCATCATACCTATGTTCTATAATTTATTACCTTAATACTTTTATCACAATGCTTGGTTTACATATGCTCAATGCCACTATTGATGATTTTTGGTTTCATTGCACTTGGTTGGTTAGTGGCTTTTTGTTTTTTTGTTGGTCGTCATACCTATCATCTATTGCTTGAAGTTTTATATATAAATGATAATGTAGGCAGTTCTGGTGAACGTGGATATATATACTAATAATATATTATCACTTTTATGCGGGTTTGGTACCTTACAGTTAACCTAGTTAATGCATCGGTAGTATTACTAGTGTGTGAGAATGTCCTGTTTTAACAAGTGAGATTTTGTACTGTATCTTAGGAACTATTCAAATGTATTGCGTTTAATTTTGTTATTGTGTGCTGTTATTCTTCCATTTGCTTTTTGGAGGATTTATGAGTGCTTAATTTTGATATGGTTGCCAACATATCTGAACTGTGATATTCATGTCCAGCTAATGTTTTTAAGTTGTTGAACACACAAGAGTCATTTTTACGAGGACTGAAATTGAGGATTTGCACTAGGGTGGTTTCTAACATGTTATTTAAGATTTCAACTTCAGTGTGCTGTAAAAAATGTGTGCACTCATTATGAAAGCGATGGTCAACCATACGCTATGAATAACTTATGTTGAAGTGCAAAAGCCAGTTTTGAGAATTTATTGACTTGGAGTATGTTATGACGTTATATTATAGATTAATGAAATTGAAGATTAATACAATTTTTTCTTTTAAAAAACAAATATCTAATAAGAGGAAAGAAAAATCAGTTTGGTTGGTGGGAATGTACTTTAAGAGTAATGAATAACACCTATTACGGTTGAAGGGTGATGAGGGATTATGTAAGTCTCTTTGTTGAAAATCGAATGACTATTATATTGGGAGATGATATAGTGGCATTGTTGCTCACTTAAGGTGTTTATTATATGGACAAATTGATATATCCTAAAACTTAAGCATAAAATTTGTAAAACCTTAACAAAATTTGCAACTGTATGGAAAATATCAATCCTAATATTAAAATCATAAAACCGAGCTTAATTTAAGTGAATAATTCTTGCCTCTTTGGTGCTCACTTATGGAGAGTAGCAAAAATGTCTATTCCAAATTTTAGCATTATTTAGTTAAATTTTATGGTTTAATTTTTAACTTTTAAGGTTTAAGATTTAGAATATAATTAACTGGTTCTCTCTTCATTATAAGATATAAATGATTTTATGTTCATTATCTATAAGGGGCATTTCTTCCATTTGGTGTTCACCATACACTCCTCTATATCGCTCTATATGTCCTAAAACATTAAATTGTTCACATCTAGAGGTGTTTTCCTTTTTCATAAATAGCAAAAGAAAAATGTGTGATGAGAATGATACTATAGGTGAACTGAAGATATCTTTGTATCATTTGTTTTATCTTCATCAGGTGTTCTTAATGATATGTGAACATTTCAGTCTTGATTCACGTTATACCATCAAGAACACAACAAATTGCTAGAAAAATAATAATAAGCAAGATTCCAGCAAAAGTATGGGTTACTTCGGTGACAAAAACGACATCAAGGACTTGTTGAAGGGTGTACCAAACAGGAAATTAAATTACTTCTTAATTTTGATATTTTTAAGACAATGAATTTATAAATACATTAAATATATTTTAATATCTTCGTTCAATATATGTAACACTTTGAAGATATGTTCAGTACATATTTTTAAGGTTTATTTTTCATTTTATATTTGTAAATCTATTATGTGTAATCTATCAAGTCATATATGAAATAAAATAATCAAAGATCAAAATTGTATATGTAATTTTTTTTTAATTAATTACAAACAAATTGAATGAATTTTTTAGTCCTGCATAAAATAAGAGGTGAGAAAATTGGTGTTAAACTTGCAATTATTAGAAGTGTCAGCACAATGGAAACCTGTACTCTTCATTGTCCCCCCTAAAAAAAATGAAAGGCAAACAAGAACTACATGAACTTTTTCAATTATCAGGAATCAAATAGAAAAGGAGTTGTGTAAATCAAAATTTCATAACTGGTAATGTTATATTCAAGGTCAATGTTGAACATATGCCTATGACCATTAGGTTGTTACCTACTATTCAACAAACAAAACAAAAATGAAGATCGAGAATGCATAATGGTATGCACATTATGACCATTAGGTTATACTAGTTAATATATTCAAACAAACAAAAAAGATTAAAGAAAGTTGAAGTTGTTGCCTATATGCCTATGAATCATAATTTCATTACAATTTCAAATACAATGATTCAATGAATGACAGTAGCAATAGAGATGGTTTGGATCACACTACTACTTCTACAACATCATCACCTCAAACTCCTCCCACACCACTTCCTATTAGTGTAGGACCTGACAATCAAAAGTACCTTTTCTCTTCGTCGCCAACACCTTCTCCGCCCTTCTCACCGCCTCATTCGAGCCATGAGAGCCTCCCCCTTCTACAACAAAAGATTTCTAATCCTACCGTGCCATCACCATTCTCATTGGATCTTAAAGTGCCAGAGCCAGAAGACCATTTGGATTTTAAAACCTCATGTCTTAAACATTTGTAAGCCTTTCAATCTCCATTATGTCATTTTATTTTCAAATGTCGTTCTCTTTCATTATTGTCCGGGTTAGTTTCAAAAAATTGGTTTCATTATTTTGGTAACATGACATCTCTAATTTGATAAATTTAATACTCAAATTTTCGACTTCCATTTATCATCCTAGATTCTTTAATTTGACATATATATATTAATGGGTATCAAATTTGAGAGACTAACTCCTTCAAAATCACAGAAGTCGATACTATATTTGGCCATTTAATTATATATATAGCATAAAGTAATGTTTTACACATCTTTGTTCTTTTAAGTCAAATGGCTTAAAATAAAGCTAATTTACTTAGTGGTAGAAATTACTAATCTCTTGTTTTAAGTCACGTATTAATTACAGTTTGATTAAAAAGCTAATGATTGTTGTCTCTCTACTCTCTCTTTCACCTAATTATGCCCACAAATCAAAAGCATTCTAATTTCTCAATATCATATAATACCACTCTTCCATAGTCTCAAGAGAACAAAGTTTTGTGTTAAAGGTATAGGCAAAACAAGAGCCCTATTTAGAATGAGAAAGATAACCCAAATGGGTTTATAAGTGTTATTATACTCCTTCAATAAGTTTGACGTTTTGAGTTGAAAATCAGATAGTACATAAGGAGACCCATGGATATGTTACCAAGATTTAGAAAAGTATACGATCAAGAAAATTGACTCGAGAATACATATTGAAGGATGATGAATCTGCGTAAAAAAATGGAGTAGAATGAGAAGTTAAATGAAAAATGGAAATCTCTTTCCAACTATAGTTGTTTTACTAAAAATCTCTTTCCAACTATAGTTGTTTTACTAATGGTTGTGCACGGTTAGATTTTGATTTAAAATATTAATCGGATTAATATATATCAATTTGAGAAATAAAAAATCAAAATCTCTTAATAAAATATTTTTTAGAAAATATTTAACTAACTTATTTAAATTTGATTTGATAGATTTGATTTGCAATTTAGAATTATTTATTTTTTAATTAAATTTAAATAATTTTTATGTTAATGTTAAATTAATAAATAAGATTTATTATTTAATCAATAATTTAATTAAAAATTATATATTAACATTTAAACTATAATTATGTATCAATTTTCAAGTAGAGAATAACTTTTAAAAATGAATAAATTGTTAAGAAAAAAAGTAATTTAGATTTTTTACTAGTTATATTAATTTTTTTAAATGAATACTAAAAAAAGAATAATATAAGTCCTTGTATCTTCTCAATTCACATAAAAATTGACATAAAATTAGATGATTATAAACATATATGATGTATATATTATAAATATATAAAATTAAAAAATAAATGTGTATTAATAATATATAGATCATTTTAATTAAAGTCAATTTACAAACTTTAAAACATTAATCGATTTACTTGAGATATTTCAATTTTTATATTTTTAAAACCGAAATCATTCTATTTAGACTTATAAAACATAAATTCGATTCAATTTAATTCAATTAAGATCAAATATATTGATTTAAGTGTTATTATTTTCATAATTTTTCTCATGTAATTATTAATGTAAAAATCGAGGTTATATAGCTTATTAATTTATTATACTTGTTTCTTTGAACAGGTTACATTGGTTCGTCCAAAGATGTTGTAATTGTTGTAGCAAGTCTACTTAAATTTTTCTTTACAAATACAATGCATCATTAACAAAATCATGAGATTCAAAGAATCACTATTTAAGAGTTGTTATTTTTGAATTATCTTTATCTTTATGTTTTTTAATATTATTTTTAATCATATTTTTAAGTGTGACATATTAAATATCATTATTTATATTATTAATATATATTTTGATTAATTTTAACATTAATATTTTTGAATTATTTTTTGATATAAATATTAAATTTAAATAAAATATATATTAATAACTTAAATAGAAAGTATTTTTATGTATTTTAGTTAATAATAGATATATTACATATGTATCGATGGTACTATTTCAAATAACCTTTAATTGCCTCAAATTCAATTGAGTTGGTAAATGGAGTGCACAATTGATTAATTTTAAAAATAATATTCACAATGTGTGGATTTCTTTAGCAAAATGCGGTAAAGAAAACAAAAGTAAAGACTGTATAATTCTGCGCTAAAAAAATGTGATCGGAAATGAGGATAGTTGCACATAAGGTTGTTTGTATGTGTAAAAGAATTTTTAATTTTTTTTTTACAATTTTTTTTTAATAATTTTCAATAAATTAATTGATTTTGAATTCTTTCCTTTTAATATGAATGTGACCTAAAATAAATTGTAATTTTTTTTAAGATAATTAGTGGTTGATTATGTAGCATGATAAATAAAAGGTTCAGTTTTTTAAATGAACTATTTATCCAATTCATTTTTAAAATAAGTCTTATCTTTTGGTAAACAAAATATATTCAAAACAAATATATGTTTAAAATAATTAAATAAATATAAGTTTAAAAATATTTTAAATAAAAAATATATTTTTTCATATTATATACACTTAATAAATAATACAAATATATGTTTATATTTTTCAATATATTAATCAGTATCAAACATCATAGACAACTAACTAATAAGAAATATGTATTCAAAATTAAAAGACAAAATAATTATTTATTTTTACCCACGAGAAGTTGTAAAAGATATAACAATGTAAAAGAATATATTAATAATAATAATAATAATAAAAGGAAAATAAAAAATTTTAGGAAAAATATTTAAAAAAAAATGCTAAAAATTAAAGAACAACTTAAAAAATAAAAAATGGGAAAAGGGAAAAAAGTGGATGTTATAGATGAAACCATCAGGGACTAGGGGTTGGTGATAAATAAAACTGATCCACTTATTTTAAATTATAGATTTGAATTTACTTCCTTTTTTACCTGATTATTGTTCCTTTTTATTGGTAGTTATGAATATCAGGTATTATTCACCTTTTTTTTAGAGTATACGAATTCATTAGATTTTTTTTCTTTATCTTTTATTAAATATTTTTTAAATAAAAAATTAAATTAATCTTGAATTTTATTGACTTAAAATATTACCTTATCACATATTCTAAAATTAATAAATAATTTTTCTTATAAATGTAATATATAAATCTAATTTTCTTATTTCATTAATAATTATAAACATGTAACTAAAACTATCATTCAAACTACAAAGTAAAACAAAATGGCATAAAAAGAAATTTATATCCATATACTACAAAGTAAAAGCAAAATAGCATTAAAACAGAATATATCCATATACTCGTTAATTATCGTTAACACATGGAGTGAAATACAAGATATACCATCATAAGATGTTATTCTTATTGTTATAAATAACAATGCGAAACAAATTAAATATTTTTGACGTGTCAACTAACACATAAATACAACATAATAAATATTAATAAAACATGCAAAAGCCCAACAAACACGACACAAATCTTGTTATGTATACTAACATGTAAGTACAACACACTTAATATTAAAACATGATAAGAATACAAATAATATGATACAATTGTGATGACTTTGAAATTTAATCATTAATATACTTTTTTACATTTTATTCAATAAGTAATATTTGTAGGGTTAAAAATAATAAAATATAAACTTTCTAGTGAAAATGGTTGAAAATATAATTTTTAAATTTTTTTGAGATTTTTTATAAATTTTTAACACAAGATTAATAAGAAGCTATCATGTGAATACTATGCAAGTAGCGGAACTGACGGAACAAGCCATTTGGACCACATGTAAGCAAAGATGCTCAATCGCGAAACGTCATATGTAACGTGAAGCGCACCATCAGATCATGTGTCAGCACGACGTTCATTTTGAGTTAGGCGTTTGGTCAACACTTTCGTCACATGTTGTTACCTAATTCGTCCATTCATTCCACTTGTGTCATGCACCACGCGTTAATTTGCTCAATGAATACTATGTGCCATGTGTCATATCCGTATTGGCTGGCACTGTTAGTATTCCTTTTTTTTTCATCTTAGCCTTTGATTTGGAGTTCATTTGATGTTTTGGATTCTACCTAAGCTTAATTTAACCTCTTAATTGTCCCATAAACTCTAATAAGTTTAAATTAACGTAATTTTTATCAATTTTTTGAATTAAGAAGAGAGAAAAATACAAAAAAAATATAAAATGAGACACAATTTTGGTGGAGATTTAAGAGTAGATTGGTACTACAATTCAAGAGATTGATTGTATTTTTTTTCTCCTTTTTATCAATTTTATGTCTTTCTTTATGAAAATTATGAGTTTTATGAACATAATTTTGTCTAATTAATTTATTAATCTATGGGTCTTATGATCCCAATTTTCTACATGTGATAAAATAATATTTTACCCTAATTATGATTTTAATTTAATTATATTATTTAATCTAATTTTTATGCTATTAATTATTCAGTCAATAATTAATTTATATAGACAATTAAATAGATTTAAGATAATTATTTAATTGTTTGTCTTGATTAAATAACATGCATAATTTTTAAGTAAAGATGTATAATTCTTATACATGTGATCCATAATTGATGAATTTAATAAATAATATACAGTTTAATTGACATGAGAATGTGATTAGATTAATTAGTATATGGTGTATTGTTTACTTAAAAGATGAATACATACTAGTTAGATTCAATTAATTATATAATTAGTTGATAATTATATTGAGAAGATTTTAGTGATTCACTTGAGAGATTAAATATTCTTATATATTTTCTAATATATCTTATTAGATGTCAAATTTGAGGTAATTAATTGTTACTATTTTTTTTAGTTCTTTTAAGTTTGTTTTCTTAAATTATAAAAATATAAAAAAATAGATTTTTATTTTTTTGTTTTAAAAATTTGTTTCTAATAACATAATCTCCGTAGGAATAATATTTTCTTATTATTATATTACTTGTTGCGATACGTATATTTATATATTTATTACACACAATTCGTATCCGATCAAATTATCATACTTATCTTAAGCTTATATGTTTATTCGTATTTTCTAAGTCCTAACCAAAAGCATATTTTTTTCTCTCTTTTTTCGGGACAATGGGCTTGCGAGATTTCATAACTTTTTTAACTAGAGTATTTTTAATTTCATCGTTGCAAACTAGAATACTTTAATTCCATTACATTAAATTAAAGCGCTTTAATTCCGGTGTTTTAAACTAGAGTGTTTTAGTTACATAATTTTAAAAAACGTATAATTTATTTCTAAAAATTCAAAACTATAAGACTCATGAATTATTTTTAAACTGTGTAACTAACGTGCATTTTAGTGTATATTTTTATGAAAAACTAAGTTGAAAACTATGAAACTAAAACAATCATGTGTTCAAAATTATAGGATCAATGTTATTCTCTTTTTTTCTTCCTTTCTTTTTTTAAGTAAGTTAAACTTCCTTTCTTTTTTTAAGTAAGTTAAACGTGACTTTGAATTTGTGCAAAATTTTCATGAAACTTTTTCCTTTTAATGTAATTTCAGAATTTTGATAATGGTAATTAGGTCCTCACACCTACAACATTTTAGCTGTCAACATAGTACTAGATAACGAAGAATTTGTAATCCATGCTTATTTACAAAATAAGAAAGAAATCCATGCTCATTCACAAAATTATATATGAAACTCAAAATATATATGAGCATGAAAAAAATATTTGGTCATGAAGATCATTTTATACATATTAAAAATTGTACGTTAAATGTTGATCCATTAAGAGTAAATATATAAATTATATTAAACACTCAAGTTAATATATCTTGAAATTTTAATTTTTCATGTTGTAAGTTTTTATTACAAAATTACCTGGTGATGTATTTTTGTTATGTTATTATATATACCATCAAATAAATATCACGTAGTTATCTTTTTTTTCTTATTTTTTTTTATATAGAAATTTTCTTTCGTGAACTTTTTCTATGATAAATTAATTATTTTTTATTTTAAATAAATATCATAAGAGTTATTTTGATTTTTTTTCATCCCACATAAATTTAAATATAATATAATATAATAATTTTTTCACCAAAACATGATGTATGACAATGTTATATGTTTTGTTTTATTTTATCAAATTTTTTCTCATATTTAAATCTAAATCTAATATTATTATTTATAATTTCGTTGCAATTCAAAAATTAAAAAAATCAATCGATTAAATATTATTTTTTTTACAGATTAATTATTTTTTCAATTAGAATAGACAAGCTTCAATGAAAATAAAAAAGAACTAAAGAAGAATGTTAATTTTTTTTACTAATTTAATATATTTTTTATTTAGAAGTTGTTGATATATTTTTATTTTAAATCTATAAAATTTATTTATCTTAAAAATAAATATCATGCTATTTTTTAAATTTTATTTTTACATTTTTATTATCTAAACTTTTAGAAAAACTATAAAAATAATATTATTTTTATTTAATTTATATATTTTTACTATTAAAAAATATATAATATATCGTTCAATTAAATTATGTAAATATTATTAAATATTATTTTATATAAATTTTTAATTTTTTTACACTTATTTTTGTTATGATTTTTTCACATATATTCCAATGT
The DNA here is from genome assembly GCA_030763125.1 of Hippophae gyantsensis. Taxonomy (NCBI): domain Eukaryota; kingdom Viridiplantae; phylum Streptophyta; class Magnoliopsida; order Rosales; family Elaeagnaceae; genus Hippophae; species Hippophae gyantsensis. The sequence continues at coordinate 38,901,919 of CM061036.1, read as the reverse complement.
TTACCAAATAATCTTCCCTATTTATTTATTTATTTTATCAAATTATCTTGAGTTATTCTTTTGCATAGATTTCTTATTAAAAAAATTATATATTAATTTAAAAATTAATGATTTAATATTTTTATTAATTTTATATTCGTTATTTTAAAAAAATAATAAATAATAATAATATTTAATAAAAAATATTATCTTTTATCTTTTATCTTATTAATCTATATCAACATATCAATAACATTTTAAATAAATATACAATTTTTCATTGTTACTTAACATGCAATAATTAAACAATAAATATATATTTTTCTAACAAATTAATATCTCACATAAATTATTATTAAATAATAAATTAATATAAATAGATTTTATTAAATAATAAATTAATACAAATAGATTTTATTAAAATAATAATAATTACCCATTAATTAAACACCCCCCTTCCTTTTTCCTCCTTTTCTCTCTTTTTCCCTAGGAATTCCTAAATCAAAACCAAGAAGCCCTAAATTTCGTTTTTCGTCTCTTCATCTCCGCAGTCTCGCGCGATAGTACTCAGTCACAGTCAATCAAGTCGCCTCTTTAGACTTCAGTGAGCAACCACGACAGTGTGAACCATCAACCTCCTGGGCACACGTCGTTTGGCTTTCTCCATCTCCCTCTTGGTACGTAATTCAAGCCGTAATTAATTATGTACTTTGGGGTTTGGGTTATTCGGTTCTGGCTTTGTTCATCGTGGTTATGGAATTGATTCCTATGTTGTTAATTTATTTTATAATGTTTTTGTAGTTGGTTTTCAATTTGATTTCACTTATAAAGTAGTAAAGATTGCTTTTTCTTCAAGAATGGATGAATTAGAAGAAGTTTTGGGGAATAATAGCCTTGAAGACCTTAGTTGGCTTTGTTCACTATCGGAGGCTGAGCTTGTAAGTGTTTTATTCTGATCTTCACTCCCATTGCTTTTCTTGTTTGCATGCGTATGTTTTGTATTACATTGTAAACTATTTTCTGCATTTGATTTGTAATCTTCTGCATGAAAAAAGAAAAAAAGAAAAGAAAAGAGAGGTCTTGATTGAATATTTCATGGAAAACGATTTAGTCTACGATTTTATTAGGTCCTATGGAGGTTTACATGAATTGTGTTTCATACAAATAAGTGATTAATCATCATGACTACTTTGTTGTTCTTGTAGCTTTGGCCAACATGTCCAGCTGTCCACATTTTATCACCAGTAAATATTGAGTAGCATGTTTCTTGTTTGTAATTTGATGGTAACTATAACATTACAGGATATGTTAATTAGCTTAAAGATGATGGTTCTCCAACGTGTCAAAGTGATTGGATGCTACGAATTGTCCGAAAAATTTGACTTGAAGATACTTAGGGCTCTTGGTATGCCTCTCCGCATGGATTGTAATTCTTTATTAACTTTCCATCACAAGTTGCAGTCGATTATCTGTGTTTTTTAATTGTGTTTGGACTTTGGATATCATGCACCAAATAAATAGCTTTACTTTAAGATTTTGTTAAACCTTGTCACCCTTAAACAACCTTAATAATTTTAGAAATGCTTTTAAGAGGGCGGATAATTTGCTTTCAAATAAATAAATAATAGTTATGATTAGTAATTGTTGCTAAGTGTCTAACTATTTTAATTTTTATTTTGAATGCTTGTATACAGGGCTCATTGTCATGGAGTATCTCAAAGAAAATGTTAAAGACAAGTCCCTTGTTCCAGGCTTAGCTAACTCTGCTTCGTTTCTGGATGCTTGTAATTTATTGAAATGCGAGGTGAAAGATACCCTGAGCCATGACGAGATAAAGGCACATATAGGCATTGATTCTAGAAAAAGAAAGAGACGTCCGAAATGCCGGGCACAGAACAAGGCTGCTCATGAAAACCAAGTATAATAGTATCAAAATCAATTCTCATTTGCAGAATGCCAGAATCGTATTATTTTTTCTCGAGTATTTTGGTGGTTTGTATTGCAGGGAACAGTTAGCATACTTCTACTTAAGGGCATTGAACAAAATGACTCAAAAGATTGTAGTTCAACAGAAAAAGGTGAATGAAAGCCTTATAAGAAAGTTTCTTGCACCTTTACCATTATTCCCGTTCTTGCTGATGGAGGACGAAAAAAATGAAGAAAAATATCAATATTATTTAATATCATTGAGTAGTCTAAATAAGAATTTCAAATTTAAATAAATTAACTAAGAAATTTGAAATTAAGTTCATTAGTTTCACATATATCTTAACCATTATTTGAAAGTTATTTTCCTTTTTGTGAAGTTTTATTATTATTTAGTTTTGAGGTTGTTTTTTTAATTTTATTAAGTTCACTAACAATATTGAGAATTAATTACATTAATTTTCATTAATTCATGATCATTAGTATTTTCTTTTATGAATATCTAATTATTATTTTTTATTCTATTATTTTAATTTTCTATTACTATAAGTATGTAAGCCCTCTTACTTGTAAAGAGAGAGTGCTTTTTAAATGAAATTGTCGAGTTTTAAACTCTTTTTCTACTTGTTTCATATTTCTTGAAATAAAAACGAACTTTTGATGTCTTAATTGAGTGGTAATCACCAGTGGTTCAACAGCGACTAGAAATGTGGTTTTGTTCCCGGCAATCCCATATTCATGTGTCACTTGCTGACCTAATATTCTTTTTCAAGTATCATATTATAATGAGTTAGAGTTGAATATGTGTTTTTGGGTTGTATTGATTTATAACTCCTTTTCTTGGGTGATAGAGGGAGGGAAAATCAATAGCATCTAGTCTATTTGTTAATTTTTGTGATAGTTTGAACATTTTGTTTAGAAAAATGATGGTATAAAGACAAATGATCATTTTATTTTATTTATTTTTTTTCTCATAGTTTTAATTATTATTGAGATATTGATTTTACATCTTGTCTTTAACAAAAGAGAACAATAAAAATAAAATTAAAAATTTTATCACTTGTTATGCTAGCTTTTTCATAAAAAAAAGTATTAAAATGTAAAAAAAAGCACGAATACCAACAAAGCCCACAATACACACTAATAACAGGCACGAATTGCAACTACAGCCCCAGCTTTGAGGCAATTTCTGTGTAAACATCTGTAGGTATCTCTCCTGCGACAAAATTTACTGCAGCTGCTCCCAATTGGAGGAAATGAAGAAACGGGAACTTCAAAACTTGTAAATAATAATGTTTTCCCAGAAGGTGAACATTGCGATTTAAAGATTCAAGCCATCTTTAATAATAAGTTATGTCAATGTATGTGTGGATTGAAATGTATATTGTGCTAAGCTCATAAAGCTGATAATCTTGAAACCCTGAAGATAGGAATCAAATTGGAGAATACGACTTTTATGATGATGAGTCTCTTTTTGGTCATTCACGTAATAATTGTAAGTAAAATATAGATGACAAACAGTTATAAAATAAATTAAGCAACAGAAACGATTTCCGAGTGTACAAAATTACATTATTAAGCAACAGAAATTTACATGTTATTGTAAGTGAAAAAAAGTACAATTGTAAATTAAAAAAACAACATGAACTGGTAAATTAAATTGAGTGGAAAAACAAATATCTAGTCATGTATTTTATACAGTTTTTTTTTTACAAATTCGTCATCTCATCGTGGGTGTTTGAAAATCGAACATTTATCTTTCAAAGATAAAATAGTAGACAAGTAGTGGGCATACACTAATGAAACTGCTTCATCAAACTATATGGTATATGAACTCTATTACACTGAGAGCCAAACTCTAGAAAATTTACGAGGAAAAAAAAATGACTAGCACAAGAAGTCTTGAAATTTCTACTCTTCCTTCTTCTTCTGAGACTAGATGCCAAATATATATCATTCATGTTGGCAGCTGTTACTTCCAAAATCATTATCATGGAATAAAACATGGCAATTCATTCCAATGGAATTAATACTCTCACGTTGAAAGGCCATGAGACTCAAATTCTCGATTATCCTACTATTATTTTTTAGCATATAAATATATAATTTTAAGACCCTAGCAAAGGATAACACAAATCAAGCGGAATCCACTCAGATTATTGCTCCAAAATGACATTAGCATAGGTACATTTACCCATTTTCCAACAATAAATTATACGTCTTATCTTCCCCCCGACCCCCCGACCCTCGACAAAATTTGAAAAGAGAAAATCACCAAAAATCTCCACATGAACACCTTCCATCTTTGAATAAATGATACCGTACAGAATCTCTTACAAGTATCTCTCTCTGGGTGATCTTAGAAATATACTTAGTGGCATTGTGGCAATCACCACACACCCTAAGGTTTTTAACTACTCGTATGGGAACACCAGGTGGAATGAATATCAACCCAAAGGCAATTGCAAGCTTCTCACTGTGATGATTAAGCATCTTCATCTTCTCTGATTCCTTAACATCATGATGAACAGAACTTATATCTGGAGCATAACCTTCATGTATCATTTTTTGATATAATTGCTCCAGCTTATCATTTATCTGATCTGAAAATAGACTTGACTGATCATCTGCTGAGAAAACATGCAATTTGCTCTTATATTTTATCCAACTAAATCCAGGTTCTTTTTTCACTCCTGTATCTCTCATTTTTCTCCTTAGCTTAGCCACATCATCCCATTTACCTTTTGCAGCATAGATTTTTGAAAGCAACATATAACTTGCAGGATTCTGGGGTTCTAATTCAAGAAGACACTGAGCTGCCCATTTTCCAATTTCTACATTCTGGTGAAGTCTACATGAACTAAGCAACGTAGCCCAACCAATTGCATCAGGCTTATATGGCATCTTACCTATATAGTCTTTTGCTTCTTCTAACCTTCCAGCTCGACCAAGAAGGTCAATCATACAAGTGTAATGATCAGAAATCGGCGTAATTTCATGCTTTTTCACCATTAACTCAAAATAGTGTTTCCCTTTCTCAACCAATCCTGCTCTACTGCAAGCTGAAAGAACCCCAATAAAAGTAATTTCATCAGGTCTAAAACCCTGAACCAGCATTGTTTCAAATAATTCAATAGACTCATTGGCTTTTCCAAATTGGGCATACCCTGAAACCAATGCGGTCCAGGAGACTTCATTCCTTACTTTCATCTCGTTGAACAGCAAATGTGAGTCATCAATACTTCCGCATTTTCCATATAAGCTGATGAGTGCATTTGAAACTATAATGAAAAATATCAAACCAGAAACTAGAGCTTGACAATGAAATTGAGCACCCTCTTCTAAGCTTGCTAGGTTTGCACATGATTTAATTACACTTCCTAAAGTAAAGTCGTCAGGTTTAACCCCATTTCTCTGCATATCACAAAAAGTTCTAACAGCTTCTTCACTGTAGCCATTCTGGCCATATCCTACAAGCATAGCAGTCCAAGATACTAAATTCTTGTGAAGCATTCTCTTGAAAACTGTTTCGGCATATTTTTTACTTCTACATTTGCAGTACATGTTGACAAGAGAACTTCCTACGAATATATTTTCCATGTGACACGTCCTAATTATATAAGCATGAATTTGTTTTCCTTCATCCAAGGCCAATAGTCCTCCACATGCAGTCAACACGCTACCAAATGTATATTGGTCCAAACTCATACCTTCGAGTCTCATTTCTTGAAATGTTATGATTGCTTCTTTGTTGAAACCGTTCTGATTAAGCCCGGTAATCATTGTTGTCCATGAAATCGAATCTTTTTCTGGCATTTTATGAAACAAAGATTTAGCATACTCAATCAATCCACATCGTAAAAGCCCTTTGAGCATTGTGTTATACACAACCAGATTTCTCTCGCCCATCTCATCAAAAACTTGTTTTGCATCAAATATGAACTCTGCTTCCGAGTACATATCCACCAAAGGACTACCCACAAACATATACTGTTCAAAACCAAATTTTATTATTTGTCCATGTACCTGTTTTCCCAATTGAAGACACATTTTATTGGATGATAGTATTAGCATCGTAGACAATGTAATATGGTTCAAATTTGTGGTTCCATGTCCCAACATCAAACTATAAATCCTCACCGTATCCACCAATGAACCAAAACTTGCATGTCCGGAAATAAACACATTCCAAGATATTTCATCATATTGCGGCATGCGATTAAAAATTTCTTCCATCTGATAAAGACACCCCGATTTGGAATAAGCAGAGAGGATGGTGTTCCATGAGAAAATATTTGGTTGAGGCATTTGATCAAACGTGTGGCGTGCATATCCCATGTTACCCAGCTTAGCGTAAGTATCAATAAGTTTATTGAAAATAAAAGTTTCTGGGTTCTTCAAAGTTCTCAGTATGTGGCAATGGAGCTTCCTAGATAGTTCTTGGTCTCGTGCTTCACAGCAAAGCTTGAGCAGGTCACAGTAGAAGTTAGAAGACCGATACATTCTTTCCCTTGGAATTCTCTGTAGGGAAAGAAATTTACCTTATTTATTTAAATTTTGCAACTTCTTTTCCTATTTAAGTAAACCATCTATCCTCCTACAAGCTCAAATCCTAGCAATGAAAACGAAGGTGTTGAGCCTAGGATGATTCAGAAATTATTCATTTGCTCTTACATTAAGGAATGATGTGAGAATACATGTGAATGAAATATTAAATTATCACAATTATTTTTATTAAAAACACAAGATAGTTATATTATCAATTTTTTTTATATGTTCATTTAATATTAATTATATATTAGTTTCATTATTTTTTTTATAAAATTACATTAATAAAATATTCTTATAATATTAAAATTTTATATTATGATAATATTATTACACATAATTAATACTCGATTAGAAAAATCAACAATTTAATTAATAAGTAATATCACCTCAACCATGCCAATAAAATGCATAACTAGTTTAATTATTTTTCAAAAAACACAAGTTTCTAATGCTAAACAAACAAAAAAAAAACAAATAATATAATTGTTAGAAAATATACCGTTCAAATAATAAATAACATCCTTTCAATTAAGTTCGTTGATTTTTATTCCCCGCCTATAATTTAGAATTTATTTTTTTTACTCACTTAAAATAATTCATATTTAAAATTTTTGCTGTAACATATCAAGAATCCCTGTTAAGGACGATGATAAATGTAATATTTTACATATTATTTTTATTTTTAAATTTTTTTATTTTTATTATAAAAAAATTTATAATAGAAATAAACTAATAATAAATATTTTATAATAAAAAATAAAAAATAAATAATATTTATATGAAGAAAAAAATTTAAAATATATTTAATAATAAATACATATAATATATTATTATAAATTAATTTAAAATAATAACAAATTATAAAATAATTATATGGTTTTAGTTTTTTAAAATTCAAAAAATTAATTAAAAATAATTTTCATAAAAGAAAAATTATTAATAATTTAATAGAATAAAAATATAATTTAAACATTATAAATATATAATATATTATTTATAACTAGTTTCAGTTTAAATATAATTAAATCTAAAAATAAAAATTTATATTTTTATAATTTATAGAACGAAACAAGTAATGAAATCTTCATTCTTATCTACCTTATATTATAAAATATAGATTTTTTTTTTCTAAAATATTGAATACGATACTTATTTATTGAATAACAGAAGTACTAATAACATATAACATATTTCTTGAAAGAAAGAAAAAAAAAGTAGATTAATTTTTATTATCATTATAAATAAATAATTTATTAAAAATTAAATTAATTTTTTTTATAAGTGATAGATATATCAAAATGATAATATTTTTCTTAATAGTTTAAGTTTTTATAAGAATTAATTTTTTAATAATCTCTAATATAATATTAAAGTTGAAAATACTATCTTAATAATTCTAATTATTAACTATAAGTATTTGGTATGCATGATACATAAAATTAATATTTATAATGAACAATAGATGTATAAAAATAATGTTAATATTTATCCGGTAATTAAAATTTTAAAAAAAGTTACTTACCAATGCCTTCTAACAATTATAATATATTAATTAAGCTAAAAATACAACAAACACATCACAATTAATACCCACACTTATATTGTATGTGGTTTGGTACAAAAATAAAATAAATTATATTTGATTTTGAAAGGTTCTCCCAATCTGTTGTTTACCCATCTGTATTTTCTTTATGCTTTTTATTAGAGGGAAAGCATCTTATTATAAAAATTCTCTTTTCGATGGATCACTATTTTATTTCGTCATTTTAACAAACATAAATTACTTGTACATTTTCTTTCACATAATTTCAAACGTATCCTGTTCTATTTTAATTTATTTTGTTTCTAGATTTAAATACAAATCTTATATATATATATATATATATATATATATTTAAATACTTTTAATATTCAAAATATGAAAATAAAAAATCAAATTAAACTAAAATTTTTATCAATGAAAATAATAGTATATGATTGAAAAACTCAAAAAATAAAAAAATAAAAAACTAAAGAAAAAACTCCAAAACAATTCTCTCATATTACAAATGATTTTTGTCTACTTCTAACATAATTTCATCTGTTTTTATTTTATTAATTTAGTTGCTCTTGTAATTTTCATTTAAATGTGCAAAATTTGAATTTAAAAAAGGGCTAGATCTATTGTCCTCCAATTCCATTTCATATGCTTATCTCAAATTTCTAAGCTAATTCGCTTTGACTAAAATATTATTTTATGCCTTAAGATAAGAGCAATGGCACTTGAGAAATTATTTAGCTAGAAAAAACTTGTATTACTCTTCTCTCCTAATCCGTTTAATTGAAATGATAATCAACCAACAGACCCTTCCCTGTGAATTATTGATTTCCCTCCATATAATTGATCCCTTTAATTTTTTGCATTAAGGCTTCTGTGGATCATTTAATCATTCCAAGGATCACTCTCAGACTCGATCCACACTTCCGAGGGTTCAACAACTTGTGCCTCAGTAACTTCAACAGAACTTGCCTCAGGTTCGGCAGCGTTATCAACTGCTGCCTCTGTTTCCACCCCATCATTATCTTCCAGTCGACCCCAACGTCCTCCAAGGGCCATAGCCATCATCTCATATATCTTGTTTCCCAACTCAGCTGGGCTGTCAGGCTGCATAACCAATAAGACATGTATAAATTATATGATATCAAAATTCATATTCATGCAGGATCATACCGATCACTAGCTAAAAGATTTTCGATTGCTCTTACGGTGAATCCACTGGATATTAAGGCTGTATCATATAGGAGATCAACAGCTCTCTTGGCATCAGTGCTATCAGGAGCGTTCTTGCAAGCAGCCTACAATATCAATAATCAATGTTAATAAACCAGTCGAATATCGAAAATAATGAGATAATTAGTTGCTAAAATGTTGGATCCTTCATTGTAAGTTTGACACAAGTTTTTCCAATCTCATTTGAAGAACGTTATATTTTCTGTTGTTACAATGAATTCAAAGACTTCATATGACGATGTATGATGGTTAGGTGAATTAGCATACATTTAGGTCCTTAACAATGGGATGATCTGGATTAATTTCCAATATTCTTCTCCCCCTCATAAACTCCAAACTTGAAGTATCTCCAAGAGCCTGAGCTTTCATCAATCTACAGGGGAAATAATATTATATATTAGTACCTCAGAAGATGAAGTACAGTATCAACAGCGTCAATGATATGTAATCCATCACTGACCTTTCCATATTTGCAGACCACCCAAACTTGCCAGAAACAAGCACACAGGGTGACGAACTCAAACGCTTTGAAACTTGAACTTTTGCTACCTTCTCACCAAGTTGTTGCTTTATCCAATCACAGAGAAGATTGTATTCTTGTTTAGTTTCTCTGTCTTTAACCTCATCTTCGTCCCCTAGTATTGTAATTTAAAACTTCTCTCAGAAATATATACACAATTTCAAAATAAATTTAAGTGACATAAATGTCAACAATAAAGACATTGATTTTAAGAAAAAGCTAAAAACATAAAAGGAGATAATAGTCCTAACCAAGCTCTAGATCTTCCTTGCTAATATCAACAAATTTATTTTCCTTGTATGTCTGTAGGTTCTGGATTGCAACCTCATCGATCGGCTCAATCAAATACAAAACCTAAGAAAACCAATCCTCAGAGTTGACCATTACAAAAATAAAAAAGAACAGGTCTGATTGTTTATCTAAGCATGAAGTGATGCAGGGCACATACCTCAATATCTTTCTGGACTAACTGCTCCAAAAATGGAGCAGACTTTGCGCTTTTCAGGCTATCTGTTGCCAAGTAATAGATAGCCTTCTGATTCTCGCCCATGTTTTCGACATAATTATCTAAGCTTGTCAATTCTTCTTCATTTTTTGAAGAATGGAACCGCAATAGTGGCGTAATACGCTTGTGATTTCCAGAATCCTCGATGCATCCTAACTTAAGAAACCTGCCAAAGTTCTCCCAAAATTTCTTATAATCCTGCACCAAATTCAAGCGCTTTCAAGTCAAATGACAGCCATCAAGCTTAAATAGAAAAGGAAGATGTTAATTATGCCACCAACCTCTTTATTTTCACTTTCTGAGAGATCCTGTATCATATCAAATGTTTTCCTTACGAGTCTCTTTCTCATTATTCTCACCTGCAAATACCATAGATGAAGCATTCAACTTAAAAGCAAATATTATATCAGACGGAACCAGGTCGGGGTGTGGCGAGTAGTTTGAAAATTAGGGAAGGGAACGAAAATTACGGAATTATTTTCTAGTGAAGCCTTCCCCTACATTTTTTCAATTCAAATAAATAGAAATATATAGTACATGAACCTACAACGTGCATGAATTAAAGATAATGTAAGATTCTTAACAAGTACTCTTAATCTAGATTTTTTCCTTTCTAAATCCATGAACTTCAAAAAATAATTGGGTGCTAAAAAAATACATGAGACTCGGTATTCTTGGGTAGATTTTAGTGACACGTCTCCAGCAACAGAAGAGGTAAGCAATCCTTAAACCAAAAAAAGTAGTTTCCCATAAAGAATAAATAATCTTACAATTCGACTTTCTTGAAGAATCTCTCGAGAAACATTTAGAGGAAGATCATTAGAGTCCACCACACCCTTCACAAAGCTCAAGTATCGTGGAAACTGCAATTCAAGTTTCCAGTAATGTAATTCCATTAGGCTCATGATACAAGCAGATATCAAATTTCTAAAATAACACATTATTCCAAATAGAGATTGCAAGTGACAACTGTAGTTCAGTGAGATAAACAACCGTTTTCTTTCCATTTGAATAAAGCCAAAGAAATCAGTCACATACTATACAAGTTTTTTTTCAAAAGAAAGAGAGATGGAAAGAGCAACTACATTATATATCTCCTTTTGAGATGGATAGAGTAAAAAAGCTGTGGAAAAACTCACCAGTTCACCATCAAAATCATCTGAGATAAACACCCGCTTCACATACAAACGTATATTCTTTGTTTTAGGATTCACTACATCCTCATTGTTTAGAGGTCCCATTCCAGGGATATAAAGAACACTCCTAAACTCCACCTCACCCTGCACGGTTTCAAAAATAAAAAATTATTTTCCAAACAATATTATTTCAACTCTAAAGCCAAATGGTTACACTACCTCTGTTGTGAAATGAGTATATGCAAGAGGATCCAAGAAATCATTGAAAGTCTTCTTGTAAAATTCGTGGTACTCCTCTTTTTGAACTTCCTTGGAATTCCGCATCTATGTAGAGCAGTAATCAAAGTGTAAAAATAAGTTCAAATGTCATAAGAAAATCACACGATCAAAAAATACTAAAATAAGCAATCCCCATCGATATCTGTTGGAGATAAATGATGCCAAATTTCAAGACTTCATAACATTAACAGCTTAACTTACCCATATAGGTTTTGTTTCATTAGCTAATTCCCAGTCCCAATACTTCTCAGTTTTTGTCTTCTTTGTTTTCTTCTCTCCCTGATAACAAGAGTAAGTCATCCAAGTGTAATACATACAAAGAAAAATTGCTACATCCCTACATCCACCATCAAGAATCACAAGTCACCTCTTTCTTTTCTTCTCCTTCTTTTTGTTCTTCCTCCTCTTCCACCTATCAAGAATTCCAATTTCATTAAGACCTGAAGTTAAGGACAAAGGTTTTCAAATCCATAATTTGCAACTAGAGAAAAAGGAGTTCTCACTTCAATAGTCCTTGATTTTTCTACCCATGTGTAGATTGGAAAAGAAACAAATTGGGAGTAATTCTTCACCAAACTCTGAATCTTGGTTGGCTCTGAGAATTCATACTTGTCGTCTTCCTGCAAGGAAAAAAAACACAATTTAAATGATTTCAACTATAAAGAAATAATTGTGCCACCAGCGTACATCAAATTGACTCAAGTCAACTCTAGCATCATAAATTCTAAAAATAGTTAATGATTCTGAAAATATGGCACAAAAGTGGGAGCATGGGAAGGATGATATAACACAACTCATATAGTTACACATGAATTTCTATTGTAGGCAAGGGAATGGTGCTTCCCGCAATAACCCAATATTAGATCACAATTTGTAAATATACATCACCTGTAGAATTGGTTAAACTGAGAAAAAATATGAAGATTAGATCCAATTAAAACAACAATTTCAATAAAAAAAATTAATGACGTAGCACAGTACCCTTAAGTAAAGTGTGATCTGTGTTCCACGATGTATGAGCTTTCCAGGATCAGTTTCTTCTCTGACTAGATATGAGCTACTGTCGGCTACAGCCTCCCAAACATATTGCTTATCTGATTTTGGACTTTTTGTAGAGACAACAACCTGATTGTGCATGAATAGTTGAAAACTACTTAGAAACTGCTTAAATTGCACAGGCAAGAGCACATGGCTGCAGAAAGACATCACTAAAATATGGAAACAAGACAGACCTTCTCAGCAACAAGAAATGCTGAATAGAATCCAACACCAAATTGACCAATCAATCCATTGTCAGCACCAAGATCCTTGTTTTCCTAAAAAACACAAATTCATAAGAATGAATTTCAGGAGTATGTAATCAAAACTTCCGCATAGACCGCAGCAAAGCTTAAAATATTGCCATCAATAAAAACAAACATAAATTCGATACCTTCAAAGCATTCAAAAATTTTGAAGTACCACTCTGAGCAATAGTTCCAAGACAGTCAATAAGCTCATCCTTGGTCATTCCAATACCAGTATCTCTGAAAAATCAGAAGCCATTACTTTTAGAAATAATAAACGTGCATATCCTAGACAAAAGTAAATTAAATCCAAAGCATTCATACGTTATGGTGATAGTTCCATTGTCTGAGTCAGGTTTGATTCTAATCACTAGCTCACCAGCATCTCCAAGAAGAGAAGGCTCAGTCACACTTAAAAACCTCAACTTGTCTAACGCATCACTAGCATTACTGGGAAAAGAAACAAAAGAATAATGTCAATATATGGACAATGGTATAGCAATATTATATAAGACAGCAATAAAAAGGCACAACCATAAACATGCATTATTAGAGAGTTTGGAAACAATAAGTTTTAGATCGACTATTCCAGATAGGTTGTTTCTCGGTCAATCAAATGTTAAGATTTATTATTTATTTATTTAAATTTGATAGCTTAGTTTGTCTTAGTCTTTAGGGATTTAATTAGTTAAAAGGATTGTGTTTTTGTGGCCGTAGAAAGTGTTTTTTAATTATCCTATTTTATAGGAATTTAAATTAGTGGTTAGTTTGTTTGTTATTTCTTTATCTATGTAATGCCTATTTATAGGCTAATTTCATCAATAAAAAATAGTGCAACTTTTTCAACAATATTTTACTTCCTTTATATCAGTGGTATCAGAGCCAAACAAAAAAAAAAAAAATTGCACAAACAATGACTTCAGAAACAAATTTTGTACAACCAACAATTCCACGTTTTGATGGTCATTATGACCATTGGAGCATGCTAATGGAGAATTTTCTACGATCAAAAGAGTATTGGCCGATTGTTGAATCTGGAATTGAAGAACCAACACCAAATATTGTCTTGACAGACGTCCAGAAAACAGAGTTAGAAACGAGAAAGTTAAAAGATTTGAAGGCAAAAAATTACCTTTTTCGGGCAATTAATCGTCCCATCTTGGAAACAATTCTTTGCAAAGAAACTTCCAAAGATATTTGGGATTCTATGAAAAAAAAATATCAAGGCTCTGTTAGAGTGAAGCGTGCCCAGCTTCAAGCTTTGAGAAGCGATTTTGAGACTTTAAAAATGAAGAATGAGGAATCTGTAACCAGCTACTGTGCCAGAACTATGGAAATAAGCAACAAAATGCGTTTTCATGGTGAGAAGATGGACGATGTCAAAATCGTGGAGAAGATATTGCGTACCCTAACACCAACATTTAATTATGTCGTGTGCTCCATTGAAGAATCTAAAGACATAGATACATTCTCTCTTGATGAGCTACAAAGCTCTTTGCTGGTCCATGAACAGAAGATGAACCGAAGTTCACCTTCAGAAGAGCAAGCTTTGAAAGCCTCTATCTCTACACATTTCTCAAACTTTAGAGGAAGGGGTAGAGGTAGAAGTGGAGGAAGGGGAGATCGAGGCAATAGAGATGGCAGCAGGCATGATCAAGATAGACGAGATCAACCATTTGACAAATCCAAGGTAGAATGCTTTAGATGTCATAGATTTGGTCATTATCGTTCCGAATGTTATACTAAACTGCCTAACAAGAGAGAAGAAGGAGAGACATCAAATTTTGCAGAAAATAAGGAAGCTGAAACTCTGCTAATGGCTTATCATGTCAATGAGGAACCTGAATTAGATGTTTGGTATGTGGATACAGGTTGTAGCAACCACATGTGTGGAAGTAAGTCTTTGTTTTCTTATTTAAATGAAGACTTTCGTTCTATTGTTAGTTTTGGTGATTCTTCTAAAGTAGAATGGGAAAAGGTGAAATAAATATTAGAACCAATAATGGTTTTGTTGAAACAATTTCCAATGTTTTTTATGTTCCTGACTTGAAGAATAATTTGTTAAGTGCTGGTCAGTTGCAAGAAAAAGGTTATGTGATAACTATTCAAAATGGTGCTTGTGAGATATATGATCCTTCAAGAGGAGCAATTGATGTTGTTCAGATGAGTTCAAACAGGTTGTTTCCTTTGAAGATTAGAACAACTCAACAGAGCTTAATGACTGAAGTAAAAGACCCTTCATGGCTTTGGCATTTTCGCTATGGCCATTTGAATTTTGGCGGATTAAAGACTCTCCAACAAAAAGATATGGTAACAGGACTCCCTCAAATTCATATACCTTCTCAAGTTTGTGAAGAATGTGTTGTTAGCAAACAACATCGTTCTCAATTCCCTCAAGGAAAGTCGTGGAGAGCAAAACATGTCCTAGAGTTGGTACATTCTGACATTTGTGGACCGATAAATCCAACTTCTAATGGGGGTAAAAGATATTTAATTACCTTCATTGATGATTATACTAGAAAAACATGGGTTTATTTTTTGCAAAAAAAATCAGAAGCTTTTAGTGCATTTAAAAGCTTTAAGGCACGAGTTGAAAATGAAGCAGGAAAAACCATTAAAACTTTTCGTACTGATCGTGGTGGAGAATACAACTCTAAAGAATTTGAAGGTTTTTGTGATGATCAAGGTATTCGAAGGGAATTCACAGCTGCTTATACACCACAGCAGAATGGTGTATCGGAGAGAAAAAATAGAACCATCCTCAACATGGTGAGAAGCTTGCTAGCAAGAGGGAACATTCCAAAGAATTTTTGGCCAGAGGCAGTAAATTGGAGCATTCATGTGTTGAATAGAAGTCCAACCTTTTCTGTTCAAAACATGACACCTGAGGAGGCATGGAGTGGGCGAAAACCTGCTGTAGATCACTTCAGAATTTTTGGTTGCATCGCTTATGCACATATCCCGGATGAGAAAAGGAAGAAACTTGATGATAAGGGTGAAAAATGTGTTTTTATTGGCATAAGTGAAGCTTCCAAAACTTACAAATTGTTCAATCCGCTCACAAAAAAGATCGTGACCAGCAGAGATGTCATTTTTTATGAGAATAACACTTGGAATTGGAGTAAAAATTGTCCACAGCAGCAGCCAATGCCAACCTTTTTTGATGGAGAGAATGAAGAAGAAAGGCAACAGCCTTTACAACAACAAAATTCAGCAGCTAATGTCCCTGAAAATTCACCAGCTGCTACCACTCCACCAACGACAACAGAATCTACTGATGCAATAGCTGAATCACGTCTACGTTGTGTTCGAAAGAGGCCCGGATGGATGACAGATTTTGAGGTACCCGGAATTGACCAATCAGAGGATCCAATTACTTACTTAGCTCTTTTTTCAGATTGTGATCCTACAACTTTTGAAGATGCTATCAAAGATTCAAAATGGCGAAAGGCGATGGATGATGAAATTTCCGCTATTGAAAGGAACAACACTTGGGAGTTGACTGATCTTCCAAAAAGACACAAGACTATTGGTGCGAAGTGGGTTTATAAGACAAAATTGAAGGAAAATGGAGAAGTTGATAAGTACAAGGCTCGACTCGTTGCAAAGGGGTACAAACAAGAATTTGGCATTGACTACAAAGAAGTGTTCGCTCCAGTAGCAAGGCTTGACACTATTCGATTGGTGTTATCTACTGCTGCCCAAAACTCATGGCCTATCTACCAACTTGATGTAAAGTCAGCATTTTTGCATGGGGAATTGGAAGAAGAGGTCTATATAGATCAACCTCCGGGATACATGAAGCAAGGTCACGAAAGCAAGGTATACAAGCTAAAAAAGGCATTATATGGACTAAAACAAGCACCTAGAGCTTGGTATAGTCGTATTAATGCTTACTTTGCTAAAGAAGGTTTGCTTAAATGTCTTTATGAACACACACTCTATATTAAATTTGGAGCAGATGGGAAGATAATTATTGTATGCTTATATGTTGATGACCTTATTTATGTTAGTAATGATGGAGTCATGCTAGCTGATTTTAAGAAATCTATGATGAATGAATTTGAAATGTCAGACTTGGGGTTGATGCACTATTTTCTTGGCATCGAAGTAGTGCAATCTCATGCTGGTATATTTATTTCACAAAAGAAATATGTCTTGGAAATTTTAGATAGGTTCCAAATGAAGGATTGCAATCCAGTTTTAACTCCATCTGAACATGGTCTGAAACTCACAAGATATGGAACAGAAAAAAAGGTGAATGCCACTCTTTACAAGCAAATTGTTGGGAGCCTCATGTATTTAACGTCGACAAGACCAAATATTATGCATGATGTTGGTATAATCAGTCGATACATGGAGAATCCAACTGAAGTTCATCTCTTATCAGCAAAGAGAATTTTTCGTTATTTGAAAGGTACCGCAGACTTTGGAATATTTTATTTTATAAAATGGTGGAAAATCAAGTTTGATTGGTTTTTCAGACAGTGACTATACTGGAGATATTGAAGATCGAAAAAGTACTTCTGGTTTTGTTTTTACGATGAGTTCAGGAGCTGTATCATGGTCATCAAAGAAACAACAAATTGTGACTTTGTCAACTACAGAAGCCGAATTTGTTGCAGCTGCTTCATCCTCATGTCAAGCTATCTGGTTGAGGAGATTGCTTGAAACACTTCAAAGTCAGCAACAAGGTCCAACAACAATCCATTGTGATAACATTTCAGCAATCAAAATTTCAAAAAATCCAGTTTTGCATGGAAGAAGTAAGCATATTGATGTTAGATACCATTTTTTACGTAATCTTTGCAACGATGGTATAATTGATTTGGTATTCTATAAAAGTGAAAATCAGGTGGCTGATATTATGACTAAACCACTTAAGCAAGCCGACTTTGTGAAACTTCGAAGAATGCTTGGGATATGCTCTTCAAAGGATGTTGTTCAAGGGACTTAATAAAATTGCTGAAGTTTGTTTATTCTTAAACTGATCTCTGTAGATATCAGTTTAAGGGAGGGTGTTAAGATTTATTATTTATTTATTTAAATTTAGTAGCTTAGTTTGTCCTAGTCTTTAGGGATTTAATTAGTTAAAAGGATTGTGCTTTTGTGGCCGTAGAAAGTGTTTTTTAATTATTCTATTTTATAGGAATTTAAATTAGTGGTTAGTTTGTTTGTTATTTCTTTATCTATGTAATGCCTATTTATAGGCTAATTTCATCAATAAAAAATAGTGCAACTTTTTCAACAATATTTTACTTCCTTTATATCATCAAAGCCCACAAAGAAACTCATACTAGGATGCAAGATGCATTATAACGATTTGGAAACAGTAGAAACTCAACAACCAATATTAGTTAGTGGAGAACTTTTAAAGGAATATATATATCCTGTTTCAAATCCCTCCCCTCCTAATTATCGTTTGGTCAAAAAAATAAACAATGGATATTAGACATGAAATAGACAAGTGCAGCTCACCTGACTAGCTCTCGAAGGAACACCTCCTTGTGGCTGTATAAGCTATGAACTATCAAATCCATCAGTCGACTGACCTGAAAGGGTTTCAAATTATCAACTCACAATTTCCATTTCGTAAAAATCTACACAAATAATCATTGCACACATGATGAAAGGCCCAACCCGTATAAGATTTATCAACAAACCCCAAACTGCCCTACCTCTTTTTATCCATTATTTGATAGAGTCACCTTATCAGAACTATCCCAACACTGAGAAAGTTCCATCCTTTATATCCAACGTAATAATTTGAAAGTTAATAGGCACTACATACAGATAAAGTTTTAAAATTGAGCTGGTTGAAACGAAAGTTCTCACTTATCAGGAGTTTCACTTTCTCTTTGACACTACTGTTCTAAAATACAAAGCAAATTTATATATTAAAAAAAAAGAACTTCAATAACCACGAGAAAAAAAAAGACCCCAAATTATAGAGAGACGAAAGCGACACACCTCAGCTTGGTACTCGAATTTTTCACCAGGCGTATCAGCAGTCTCTTTCTCAGCAACTACTGCTTCACAACGGAAGGTGAATCCACTGTTCCTTCTCTCAAGCTTCCATTTCAACCCACTACAAGCCAATCCGTTTCTGAACCCATTTTGTGGCATAAAAGAGCTTGCCAAGTTCAAAACTTTATTGGGCTTTCTAACAGTGAAGTTGAATGAAGGAAGTGAAGCAAGGGACGCAGTGGATAAGCTTCTGCTTAAAACTGGAGCCATTGAGCCCTAAGGAATAATGTTAGATGAGCCTATTTTGGGTGAGAAATGACCAACGGAGAAGAGTGTAAAAACCCTCTCGAAGATTTAAGAGATTTTAAAAGCGAGGTTAGAGAGTTCTCGAAAGAAATAATAACAAAGACAAAGGAGACTGCTTTCTTTGGAGCTATTCGAGTCAAAATTGTGAGGTCAAGGTGCTGCCATATCAACACCTACGAGATAAATGTTAAACCCATCCATTTGTATTTAATTTTATATCCTTATTTTTTCAATTTTATTATATATTAAAATTATTTTAATCTTAACACTATAAATTTATATTTAAATTTTATCATATAATATTTACTTTATTTAATAAAAAAACTAAAAAAATGATTTATATAATTTTAAAGTAATTATAATATTATAAGTATTAAAATATATATAAATTAATAATATCAATATTTTCTCTAACAACAATAATTAACTATAATTTTATATTTTGAAAAAGTATCCATTTATAAAACACATTTTGTTTGGTTCAGGAACGATACACATTTTGTTACATGTTTGATCTCAAGCTTCCTATTTTTCAAACTGAACTCCATATTCATATTATATACCTCATTCATTTTTTATCATTTAACTTCGTCTTAATTTATAACATGTAACACTGCTATTTTCGTTAAAGGAACGATAATTACTGACATCTATTTTGGATCGAGATTTTTATAAATATTATAATTTTTTTAAAAGATACATTTTAATAGCATATCTTTTGAAATATATACATAAGATCATATGTTTTATGTTTTATGAAAATGTAAACTTTAATTCTCCATCTTTTTAAATATATATTTTTGATGAAATTTATTGCTTAGAGAAAATTATTTTTTTATTGTTCTTATATCTATATAAAGAGTAATATTATAATTGAAAATAATTACTAATATTTATAACACGATTTGATAATAGAATGTATTACTATTTACTAACATTTTAGTTTGTTCAAATACAAGTTAAATTATAGATTTTGTTAAGATATAATTTATATATATTTTTCTTTTTTAATAATACTTGTAATTAATGGATTAAATGAAAAGGGTATTATGATACTCAAGTCTATTATTTACAAATTTTCATTAAAAAAATTATAAGATTGTATATTATATTATGACTTAAAATTTTTAAATTGAAAGAAATAGAAACAATATAATAAAAAATAGCTAAAATGGAAAAAATAAATTAAATATATAAAAATATATAATATATATGAATTGGTTCAATTTTAATTGATTTTTAAAATTTAAAAATTAAACCAATCAATATTTAATCTGTTATTTCAAATTTAAAACCAAATCAATCTAATAATCATTTTAAATTAACAAAAAAAATTATATTATTAAAATATTTTTCAATCAATTATTTTAACCAAAAATTGATAAATTTAATAAATAAATTTAATTATATGTATAACATGTTAAATTATAATTTCATTATCTTATTCATAAGATACATATTAATTTTATATATTATATATTTAATTTAAATATTTTAATTAAATTAATTAATTTTTAATTAAAATAATTTATCGAAACAAATTTTAAAAATAAAAGTATTAACGATTTTTACGTAAAGTGTTTACGTAACATCACTACCTAATTCAAGGTTTGTCCAAGTTATCTCTTTCATTTTTGTAATCTTTAAATAATTTCAAAACCTGATAATAAAGAATTCAAAACTAAATTTATAATAACATCGAAATGATAATTTTGTATATATTATTTTTCAATTTAATGTCTCTCAAACAAAATTGATTAAATTATATAACATGAATAATGAGATAATATATAATTTATTTATATTAAATCGTTTATATCATTTAATCTTTTAAATATAAAATAATGTTATTTAATTTTTTAACTCTATAAAAAATTAATCAAGAAAAATTATATTATTTTAAAGATTTTTTATTTAAATATTATCATTTTTAATTAAATAATTAAAACATAATTAAATTAGAAATCTTTAATATAAATAAAAGTAAAATTTAATATGAAATAGTTTAATAAAAATAAATAATAATAAAATTTTATTTAAATATATTTTTTAATTTTGATTAAAATTTAAAAATTAATAAAACATTAAAATAAAATGTGTTATAATTACCAAATATTAAATAAATATTTTGTGAATTATTATTTTTTAATTATAATTTTATCTGAATACCTATATTTTAATAACATTTAATTATTTGATATAAAAATAATAATATTTTAATAAAAAATTATAAAATAATATAATTTATCTTTAGTTACATTTTATTAAAAAACTAAATGATATTATTTTTAATCTAAAAAAATAAACTGCATAATAAACTAATATAAGAGAGTTCCATGACATTTTCTTTTAATTTATAATAATAATGAAAATTAAGATACATAAAAATCATAAAAAATAAAAATATTTAACTTGATTTAACATAATTTCTATTTTAAATAGATTTTAATTTTAAGAATATATTTATTAAATCTAAAGAATAAGGGACTAATAAAAAAATGTAAAAAAACAAATATAAAGATTATTAGTATAATCTATCCTTTTTTTTATTTTTTATTTATAGAGAGAAATATTATAAAAAAAATTAAATTAAATCAATTAAATATAAATTATATTATTTTAATAATTTTTAATTAAAATATTATTTTTTATAAATTTATTCACTATTAAAACAATAATCTTTAATATATAACAATTCTTAGAATAATGACCGTACCGTATTTTGCTAACTACCAATTACCTACCTTCTTCGCCTTCGTCTCCTCCTATTTAAATATAGACTCAAGCGGCTAATAAAAGTCTCTATTTTTGAGCTTTTGGGCAGGCATCACCATCAACTCCAATGGCTTCCTTCGACGTATTTACTCCTCCTACAACCGCTCTTTCTCACCCCCAGTAAGTTCTTCAGAGATTAATGTTTACATTTAAATGTTTCATACAGGTTCTTTTTCCATTTTGATTTTTAGCTGAACCTTTCATTTCCCATCCTCTTTGAATTATGGGTATTATGGAATTTTCCCATAGAAGTTGGATGTTTGTTTTGCTATATTGTTTGAAATCGTTTGTTGGTTTGGTGTCTCAGTTTGATCTGCATATACATAGATGGTGGGATTTTCTTAATTTGAGCAGATCCAACTTTCTCATTCAGTACGAAATTCTTGGTGCAAAGTAATGGAAGTTGGTGTTTGGTTCTGGACCTGGTCGTAGATAAATATTTTATACCCGTTAGGAAAATAGTTGAGATCCTTTCGTTGTTTCTCAAAAAAGTATGAAAAATACAAATTCAGCATAAAACCAAACATGTCACACTTACATGTCTAATGATATATTCACGATGTTTATGGGTCTGATGCCTGAATTTTCAAAATGTTAAATAATATAAATGAGTTGTTAATATAACTCCCACAAGTTTAAGCTTTTGAGACGTTCGTTTATTAATAATTTCTAACACTCTATATGAGAGTAAAGTTATGGGATCGAATCTTTTTGACAATTTTCATTATCAATTAAAGTTTTTAAGTTTGATGGGTCTTATAAAAATACAATGAAACTTATTATTAAAGAAAGTTTAAGTAACGAACCTTTATAATGATAAAATAGTTAAAAATACAATAAAAAATTTTATTAAAGAAAGTTTAAGTAATAAATCTTTGTAAAGATAAAGTAGTCCAGATAAAGTAATAAGTGAAATGTTAAGAATTATAAATGAGTTTATGAATCTATTAGATATTAGTCCTTAATTCAAGAAATAAACACAAGAATCTTAATTTAAGGAATAAAACAAGAACCTTAATTTAAAAAATAAAATAAGGAGCTTAATTCAATGAATAAAACAATGAATTTTTAATTCAAGGAGTAAAAAAAAGAATCCTTAATTCAAGGAGTAAATCAAAGAATGCTTAATTTAAAGAGTAATTGAAGTAAAATTTTCTTATATGTAGCTATACAATTGTAATGAAAAAATGAAGAAAATAATACAAACTAGAGAGCTCTTTTGTGTAAAGTTATTTATTGTTTTTCAACATGGTATCAAAGCAAAAAAATTAACTTGTTTCTGCTTTATTATTATCTTAGCATCTTCAATCTTTGAAATTGCTGAAGACAAACCGCTAGGATCAGAAGCTAAAAGTTTATTGGTACTTTTCTTCATGAATATGCATGAGGTGGATGTCAACCCAAATCAAAGATTAAGCTCAGTTTTGTTGAATGAGTTTAATTACTTGCCTTGGTCAAGAGCAGTGCCTCTAGCACTAGGTGGAAGGTCGAAGTTGGGGTTCATAAATGGAAGTATCGAAGTACCTGATGTTTCCTCACCAACCTATGAATCCTAACTTAGCAAGGATCAGTTGGTTATGTCATACCTCCTAAATTCCATGGAACGTAAATTAGCTGAAATATTCAGTTACTCTGAATCCGCATACCAACTATGGGAGACGGTCAAGGAAATGTATGGCAATCAAAACAATGTTGCACGAGTTTTTCAATTAAAGAAGGACATCTCAAATCTGCAACAAGATGGCAAGCCTTTTGTACAACTCTTAGGAAGCATGAAAAACATATGAAGATATACGATGTCACATATTCATGAATATTGAACTTTCTTTCTTCACCAGTGTATGTGCGATAATTCAACGTGAAGAAGTAAAGAGAAAAGTCAAGAACAAGGGTACAATAGCTAGTGCACCTGAGGCAAGAGCTTATCTAACCAACGAGAGGAAGTACAAAGGGAAGCATCCAAACTTGAAGTGTCAACACTGCAACTATACGGGTCATGTTAAGGACACATGCTGGATTCTACATCCAGAATTAAAGCCTGATTTTATAAAGGATAAGGATTTACAGAAAGTGAATCGTATTGCACACTGTATAAATCATGTTTTTGTCTCAACCTCTAATAGGTTTGATCCATTCAAGAACTTCACAACAAATCCAGTTGAACTCATGAATGAGTTTATGTTGCATCTTCAAAGCAAGATAGGAAGAGCTAGAATTGACTGTGTGGATAGCATAAAAGAAGGAAACTCGACATCATTGCTAGGCAAGTTTACGGGTTTCTTAGCAGATACAAAACTCATACCATAAGAGGACATACAAGGTATCATAAAAGCCTTTAAAACTGCTCTTAAAATAAATATGTTGCATGATTTTTGGGTTGTAGATTCAGGTGCCACAGATCATATGACCAACCATGTGTCAAAGTCTCATAAGTTTGAAAAATTAGCAAATCTTTCTCAAGTTTCAATTGCAAATTGTGAGAATGTAAAGGTTTTAGGAAAGGAAAAAATAAAATTAATGTTGGATGAAATCGAGTTGTCGGTTTTATATGTACCTTCCTTTCCTTTCCAACTTCTGTCTGTAGGAAAAATCACAAATACTTTGAATTGCTTAGTCATTTTTTCTCCTCAATGTCATTTTTCAAGATTGTGCCACCAAAAAGACGATTGGTGAAGGGTTTTACTTAGATGGTCTCTATTACATATCCAAGAGCAATCCCAGAGGGTTTCAAGCCAAGTTTAATCCTATCTAAGATAATCAATTGTGGCATCAACGTTTAGTTCACCTTTCTCCACCAATTTTGTCAACTTTATTTCCAAACTTAGGAAATGATGCAATTGCATGTGAAACTTACCACTTGTCTAAGGCCATTAGATTGCTTTTAAATTCTTTCTTGTCTAGGGCTAGTAAGTGTTTTGAACTAATTCATTCAGATGTATGGGGACCAACTAATGAATCTTTTGATGGTTATAAGTATTTTGTGATTTTTATTGATGATTTCTCTCGAATCACATGGTTGTATCTTTCAAAGTCTAAGAATGAAGGTATGGAAGTATTTAAGGACTTTCATAACCCTGTTAAAAATCACTTCTCTTCTAAAATTCAAACCTTAAGGTCTAAAAATGGCACCGAATACATGTCCCATATCATGAAACAATATTTGAGCATTCATGACATTATGCATCAAACAGGTTATGTTGGCACACCTCAACAAAATGGTGTAGTTGAACTCAAAAACCAAGACTTACTTGAAAAAACTAGAGCATTAATGCTACAAATGAATGTACCAAAGAGATTTTGGTCCCAAGGGGTTATGCCAACTACTTAATTCAAGGAATAAAACAAAGGAATAAAACAAGGAGCTTAATTCAAGGAATAAAACAAGGAATCCTTAATTCAAGAAGTAAAATAAAGAATCCTTAATTAAAGGAGTAAAATAAAGAATCCTTAATTCAAGGAGTAAAATAAAGAATCCTTAATTTAAGGAGTAAATCAAGGAATGTTTAATTTAAAGAGTAATTGAAGAAGTAAAATTTCTTTATATATAGTTATACAATTGTAAAGAAAAAATGAAGAAAATAATACAAACTAGAGAACTCTTTTGTGTAGAGTTATTCTTTGTGTAGAGTTATTTCAAGAGAATCATTGGTCATGAATAATGAATGAATCATTACTTTTTATTGTTCTTTTACTTAAACTTAACTTCTTGCAGCAAGGACATTCTGTTAGCAGTCCTGAAACTTGTCAATTTCACTATAGATTTTTAAAGTATATATGAACTGAATGTGTTTTATGGTGAGGAATAGTTTGTGGACCTGTGAATATCTAAGATTATATTGCATATTTTGCCGTATCTTGGTATGGACTACGGTTTAGTCTTTATTTTTACTACTGCTCACCTAAGAAGATGAAAGATTCAACTACAATTTTCTGTACTGCCTATAAATTTAGACAAACCTTCTTTTATATTTTTTTTCTTTTGTTTCCATTGCTATATACTTTATTATCTAATCCAGTACAAACTCTCTCTTTTGTGTAGGGCATTCAAAAATCTTAAAATTTTCAGTGGTTTGAACGGTTTTTATCCCTACTCAACAAGCAGATTTATATATGATTTAGCCTTAATCAGGCAGGGAAGTAGGTTTTTACACAGTAACAGGGGTGCAGTTAAAACCAGAGCTACATTGGTATCTGGGGAAGGTGACCTTTTGTCTTATACTAACAACAACAATGTATTGGCAAGTAGTACTCTTGATAATGATAAGCCAATTGGGATTGAGATGCAGCTGGATGCTGTAGCACTTGATGCACTTTCAGCAGACATTGCTCCAACAATTAGTGGGTTTCCTGTCGATAATGATGAGTTTGATCTGGATTGTCCAACAGAAGAATTTGCTTCTATCGCAGAGGCCATTGAGGATATTCGCCAGGGAAAGGTCACTTATTTCCTCTATTTTTTATAATATTTGGTTTCCTTAATTATATGTATCACATTTCTTTTAATTTTGTCCCATTACTAAAGATTATCAATAGCATTGCAGATGGTCATTGTTGTGGATGATGAGGACAGAGAGAATGAAGGAGATCTAATCATGGCAGCACAACTCGCAACACCTGAGGCTATGGCTTTTCTTGTGAGGCACGGAACTGGTATAGTTTGTGTGAGCATGAAAGAGGAAGATCTAGATAGATTGCAACTTCCCCAGATGGTTAATCAAAAGAAAAATGATGAGAAACTTCTAACTGCATTCGCTGTGACTGTGGTGGGTACTTTTCTTTCATGACTTTTAATTTTGAGATGTTATCCTTTTATTTTTTTTCAAATGTTTTTGTGCATGACTTGCTCTTATTCTGGTGCATATCTTCAGGTTTTCTAATTTTATTCTCAATACAAAATACTGGAATTTGTTTTAAAGTAAAAAATGATTTATTTACCTTAGATAGGACTTGAATCCTTTATGTTACATGTAGTTAACTGCTGTTATGAGTATGATGAATAGTTTAGACCATCTAATGAAATGTTTATATTGCTTCTCGCCTGGGCCATTGAGTCAATTGCTCTGTTCTTTCTATAAGAAAGCCAATCTGACAACCTTTATGTTACTGATTTCCCTATCTTGCAACTTTTTATGAATGTGTGAAATTATTAGGATGCAAAACATGGTACAATGACAGGGTTTCAGCTCATGACAGGGAAACAACAGTGTTGGCTCTTGCTTCTGGTAGAGATTGTTATAAAGCTCCTTAATTTAAGGAGCAAATTAAAGAGCAAAATATAGAACAAAACAATGAGCAAAACATGGAGTAAAACAAGAAGCTTAATTCAAGGAACCATTAATTTAAGGAATAATTCAAGGAGTGAATTTTCCTATAAATAGATGTGTAATTGTAATGAATTAATCATCTAAAAGTGTTCATTCCAATTGAGAGAAAAGTTTTTGTGAGAGAAAATTGAGAGTAATTTTCTTGGGTGTAATTGAGTTGTGGGTTGTGAGTTGTGAGTGTTGTAAACACTTTGTGTAATTTCTCCCATTTTAGTAAAAAGATCTACAGCAGGTCTGGAGACGTAAGCAAGATTGACCGAACTCCGTTATCAAATTTGTGTGTTATTTTTCTATTCTTGTTTTCTCATAAATCTGGCTTATCGGAAATTTGTGTCAATTTACTGCAAGGTTACTATTTACATGAATAGTGAATTATGTGAATAGTGAAATTTTGTCGACGATATTTGTTCGTTGACGGAGGTGTTCTAATACATGGTGGTTTGTAGAAATAGTCAGAAATAATTTGGAGGAAGTCAGATTTGAGTAGGAGCAATGGCCGCATATGAAGGAAGGGTGAAACTCGAGAAATTCGATGGCACATATTTTGGGTTTTGGAAAATGCAGATAGAGGATTATCTGTATCAAAGAAATCTATATCAACTTCTCTCAGGGAAGAAGCCAGAGGCCATGAAGGAAGAAGATTGGAATCTTCTAGAAAGACAAGCCCACGGAGTTATTCGATTGACGTTATCCTGTAATGTTGCTTTCAACATAGCAAAGGAAAAAACCACGACGGGTCTTATGGCAGCTCTCTCCAATATGTATGAGAAGCCATCAGCCTTAAACAAAGTGCACTTGATGAGGCGTTTGTTCAATTTACAGATGACGGAAGGCGCATCGATAGCTCAACATCTCAATGAACTCAACACAGTCACAACCCAGTCGAGTTCAGTGGAAATTGAATTCGATGAAGAAGTACGAGCATTGATACTTTTGTCTTCTTTACTAGAAAGCTGAAATGCTATTGTCACGGCTGTGAGTAGCTCGTTAGGAAGCAATAAGTTAAAATTTGACGATGTTCGTGATCTGGTTCTCAATGAAGAGATCCGATGTAGAGAGTCAGGTGAATCGTCAACTTCTTCAGTTTTGCATACAGAGTCAAGAGGAAGAAATTCAACTAAAGGGAATAGACATGGTAGAACAAACTACCGAGGTAGATCAAAGGACAAGAGGTCTAAATTCAGGAATCCTAATAATTCCCATAGCTTGAAGACTATCGAGTGTTGGAATTGTGGAAGAACCGAGCACTACAAAAATCAGTGCAAGAGTGCACCGAAGGACAAACAAGTGAAGGCAGAGGCAAATGTTACTTCCACCTCAGGAGGAGATGATGCATTGATATGCTCTTTGGAGAGCAAGGAAGAATCTTGGGTGTTAGATTCTGGAGCATCGTTCCATGCTACTTCATAGAAAGAATTTTTCGAGAAATATGTCCCTGGAAACCTTAGAAAGGTATATCTTGGTGATGACCAACCATGTGCTATTATTGACAAAGGTGTAGTGAAGATTAAGTTGAACGGGTCTGTTTGGGAGTTGAAAGATGTCAGGCATATTCCCGACCTAAGAAGGAACTTAATCTCAGTAGGGCAATTGGCCAGTGAAGGCTACACTACAATCTTTCATGGTGATGATTGAAAGATTTCAAAGGGTGCAATGACAGTTGCTCGAGGCAAGAAAAGTGACACTCTTTACATGACAACAGAGGTACGTTGTTCAATCACAATTGTAGTAGGCAATGAAACACCAAATCTGTGGCACTAGAGACTAGGCCACATGAGTGAGAAGGAGATGAAGATTATGCACTCAAAGGAAAAACTTCCAGGTCTATAGTCTGTGGAGATAGACATGTGCGAAGATTTCATACTTGGAAAGCAAAAGAGAGTCAGCTTTCAGACAAGTTGCAGAACCCCAAAAGAAGGAAAGGCTAGAGCTTATTCACTCTAATGTTTAGGGACCGACGACCGTCTCATCTATTGGTGGGAAACACTACTTCGTGACTTTCATCGATGATCACTCTCGAAAGGTATGAGTTTACTTTCTAAAGCATAAGTCTGAAGTATTTAAGGCTTTTAGAAGATGGAAAGCTATGGTGGAAAATGAGACGGGTTTAAAGATCAAAAAGCTCAGAATCGATAATGGTGGTGAATATGAAGACACCAGATTCAAAAATTTCTGCTATGAGCACGGGATCAGAATGGAAAGAACTGTGCCAGGCACGCCTCAACATAATGGTGTAGCTGAGCGTATGAACCGAACGTTGACAGAAAGAGCTAGAAGCATTTGTATACAGTCAGGTCTACCAAAACAGTTCTGGGCAGAAGTAGTCAACACGACAGTTTACTTGATCAACCGAGGCCCATCTGTTCCATTGGAGCATAGAATATCAGAGGAGGTATGGAGCGGAAAAGTGATGAAACTATCACATCTAAAAGTTTTTGGTTGTGTAGCATTTGTGCATATCAGTGATCAAGGCAGGAATAAGCTTAATCCCAAATCCAAGATATGCACATTCATCGGCTATGGTGAGGATGAGTTTGGCTACTGCATTTCGGATGATGAAAATAAGAAAGTTATCCGTAGCAGAGATGTGATTTTCAACAAAAGGGTGATGTATAAGGACATGCATAAAATAGACGCCAATGACTCAGAGCAGAATGAGTCAGTATTTGCAGATGCAGATGATGTCCCAGATAGTTCAGCAACAGAACCAATTGTAACAAGTCCTCAGCCAGAGGAACTTGTTGGACAAAATAGTACACAACATTCCGATATACCACAACCTCTTACTCCAACTCCTATATTGAGAAGGTCTTCTCGACCTCATGTGCCTAACAGGAGATACATAAACTATATGTTGCTAACTGATGGAGGGGGAGCCTGAATGCTATGATGAAGCTTATCAGACTCGAGATTCTAACAAGTGGGAGCTTGCTATGAAATAAGAAATGAAATCTCTCATCTCCGATCAGACATGGGAACTAGCTGAGTTACCTATGGGAAAGAAGGCACTTCACAACAAATGGGTGTATCGGGTGAAAGAGGAGCATGATGGTTCCAAGAGATACAAAGCCCGCCTAGTTGTCAAAGGGTTTCAACAGAAGGAAGGAGTTGACTACACTAACATTTTCGCTCCCGTTGTGAAGCTCAATACTATCAGATCAGTGTTGAGTATTGTAGCCATTGAAGATCTTCATCTTGAACAGTTGAATGTGAAGACTGCATTCCTTCATGGAGATTTAGATGAAGAGATATACATGTACCAACTAGAAGGTTTCTTAGAAAGGGGGAAGAAGAACATGATGTGCAAACTTAAGAAGAGTTTGTATGGCTTAAAACAAGCCCCGAGACAATGGTACAAAAAGTTTGACAGCTTCATGCACAAGGAAGGTTTCCAGAAGTGCAATGCTGACCATTGTTGCTACTTCAAGAGATATAGGTCTAGTTATATCATTTCACTACTTTATGTTGATGATATGTTAGTAGTAGGTTCAGATATGGATGATATTAGAAGGTTAAAGCAGCAATTGTCGAAGGAGTTTGACATGAAAGACTTAGGTCCAGTAAAGAAAATTCTTGGAATGCAAATCACAAGAAATAAGAAGAAAGGATCCTTGTAGTTATCTCAAGCAGAGTACATCAATTGTGTTTTGCAAAGATTCAACATGGGCGACGGCAAGCCAGTTAGCACACCTTTGGCTAGTCATTTTCGCCTATCCAAGGATCAGTCCCCTCAAATAGAGGAAGAAAGAGAATTCATGGTTAAGATTCCTTATGCCTCAGCCATTGGAAGTTTGATGTACGTAATGGTCTGTACGAGATCAGACATTGGCCATGCAGTGGGAGTTGTTAGTAGATTTATGTCAAACCCAGGGAAAACTCACTGGGAAGCAATCAAGTGGATTTTTGAGGTATCTGCGAGGCACCATAGAAAAGTGCTTGTACTTTAGTAAAGGAGAACTAAAAGTACAAGGCTACGTAGATGCAGACTTTGGAGGTGAAGTTGATCACCGAAGAAGCACCACTGGTTATATATTTACTGTTGAAACTATAACTGTTAGTTGGATGTCACAAATACAGAAAATTGTCACTCTATCCACTACAGAGCCTGAGTATGTAGCAGTGACTGAAGCTAGTAAAGAGATGATATAGCTTCAAGGTTTCTTAACTGAGCTAGGATTCAAACAGAAGAAGAATGTTGTGCTCAACTTTAGTTGGTCTGCTAGAGTAACAAGACTAGAAAAGTTGTTGCATTGATCGAGGTGTGAAGACAGATTAAAATCAGTCTTCAAGTGGGAGATTGTTAGAGATTGTTATAAAGCTCTTTAATTTAAGGAGCAAAACATGGAACAAAATATGGAACAAAACAAGGAGCTTAATTCAAGGAACTATTAATTTAAGGAGTAATTCAAGGAGTGAATTTTCCTATAAATAGATGTGTAATTATAATGAATTAATAATTTAAAAGTGTTCATTCCAATTGAGAGAAAAACTTAGAGAGAAAAGCTTTTGTGAGAGAAAATTAAGAGTAATTTTTTGGGTGTAATTGGGTTGTGGGTTGTGAGTTGTGAGTGTTGTAAACACCTTGTGTAATTTCTCTCATTTCAATAAAAAGATCTGCAGCAGGTCCGGAGACGTAAACAAGATCTTTTATCAAATTTGTGTGTTATTTTTTTATTCTTATTTTCTCATAAATCTGACTTATCGAGAATTTGCGTAATTTCTCAACAGCTTCTAGAGATTCAAAACATGATGACTTCAATCGCCTGGGACATATTTTCCCACTAATGTATAGGGAGGGTGGTGTTCTGAAAAGAGCTGGGCACACAGAAGCTTCTGTTGATCTTGCTGTTCTGGCTGGCTTGGACCCTGTTGGAGTTCTCTGTGAGGTAGTGGATGATGATGGTTCAATGGCTCGATTGCCAAAACTTCGTGAATTTGCACGGCAGGAGAACTTAAAGTTGATTTCTATTGCTGATTTAATAAGGTAATTTTACTTGTATTGGAGTCGATGATAAATTTATATGACTTTTAGTTGATCTATCAATGCAATTTAAACATACATGTCCATCCATTTCTTTATCATGAGATATTTTCCTTCATTCTGAATTTTATCCAGTTTTACATAGGTGAAATTTGGATAGAGTACAGATAACGTATCAAATATCCATTTAGGGGATGACTGTATGGAAATTTCATGTCTGTATTAATACCATTTAGTGACACTAAGAACTGAAATAATTTTCTTCTTCATATTTTTTATGCTGGTCATGCTTCCTTATTGGTTTTGATGGAAGTTTTGTTGATATTCCACAGCTTGGAATAATCACCTCAAACACTATATTCTGAAACGGAGATATGCTGAAAGCCTTAAAAATAAAGTCATGATAGTAAAATGAAAAATGTATTAAACATTTTATTTAAAAATATAATATTTTTACAACACATTTGTGTACTATTACTGAGATATATTTGAAGAATTTAGGACCTTACTGTCTATTGAGCTTAATAAGAATTTGGTAGCAGCTACAACTTATCTTGTTCAGTACTGAACGTATCACCAAGGTCAGCATCAGAGCAAAGACATGGCAACAAAAATTCACTCTCATGCTATGTCCCTAAAGAGTATTTTATCTTGTTCTTTTGTTAGGCCATATAATTTTTCTTACAAACACAAGCACATAAATGTCTGTTCTAACAAAAAACATTTTGGATTTATTGTTGACAGATATAGGAGGAAGAGAGGGAAATTAGTGGATCATTCTTCTGCAGCACGATTACCAACGATGTGGGGTCCGTTCATAGCTTACTGCTACAGATCCATCATAGATGGCATTGAACATATTGCAATGGTTAAGGTGAGAAATGGATGTACTTTCAACATTTTATATTATAAGAAAACAAGGTTAAAGTTGATAAACCATTGGAAAAGTTGCTCTACTTGAAGTCCAGTGTATCTAATTATTAGCATGCTTAAAAAGTGCTTCACCCATCCTTGTCACTTCATCAATTACTAGTCATGCCAGTAATTGGAGTGCACATACTTTATCGTTTGCTTCCTCTTGTTTTTCATGCATAGTAAATGTATATTTTGTGCATAATTATGTAAAAATAATTCATTTATGTTGATTTATGGTGGTTAGAGAAGTCTTGATCAGAAGAGAAAATTAAATTACATGTTTTGCATTTGATTACAAAACTTGACCTTTTTTTATTGTCTCTCTTTTTTGGAGAGGGTGAATTTTTTGTAATTAAGCTTGTGATAGGAGCAGGGTGATGTCGGAGATGGAGAAGACATTCTTGTTAGGGTACACTCGGAATGCCTCACAGGAGATATATTTGGATCAGCCAGATGTGACTGTGGGAATCAGCTGACTCTTGCAATGAAGCAGATTGAAGCTGCAGGGAGGGGTGTCTTGGTATATCTTGGAGGTCATGAAGGAAGAGGCATTGGTTTGGGCCACAAGCTTCATGCTTATAACCTACAAGATGAAGGACGCGATACGGTCGAAGCCAATGAGGAGCTAAGATTGCCAGTTGACTCTCGAGAATATGGAATTGGGGCACAGGTATATTGTAGCTTATATACTATTGGGGTACATCTCAAGATACACTTCATCAATACTATTGCCATTTGAAACAACTTTCCTCCTCCCAGTTCGATCATAATTAAAACTAAATCCATCCTGTTCATTTTATATAACTCAATCAATTTAGAGCATCATACATTTATCATGGTTCCTATCATGCATTAAAATCCGAGGAGCTTCAAACTTTTATTCTTTTTCCCTATTGCTTTTGCTTAGAAAGAAATATTTTTAACTATAGTTTCGGTTATGAATAAATAGCATGCTTAAAAAGGTTATGTTTTCACTTCAGATATTGAGGGATCTGGGTGTGCGGACAATGAAACTGATGACAAACAATCCTGCGAAGTATATTGGGCTCAAGGGTTATGGCTTGACTATTGTCAACAGGGTTCCATTATTGACTCCTATTACAAAGGAGAGCAAAAGATATTTGGAGACAAAACGTGCTAAAATGGGACATGTTTATGGCCCCTTGAGTAACCTCATGGGCAGCACAAGTAAACCGAGAGCACCGATAGTCCATCTAATGCTGTGTTCAACTGATAAGGTATGTGCTCTCTAAGAATCATAACATGTTTGTGAGGGGCAGACTACTACAGGAAGTAGTGGTATTGTTGTTAGCATGGATTGTACTGATTTTAACTGCTCCATACAAGAATGAACAAAGCTGCTGATTATGTTTATCACATTTTACTTAATGATATTCATATACATTCTCTGGAAGGTGTAGTCTAGACAAAGATATGCCAATGGAGATTTTATCTTCTTGTATTCATTGTGGCTTCTCAGAAAGGATGTTAATGTGTATGCATTTAAAGGAACTGTTTGATGATAAAGAAACCTTTTGATTATTTGGGCCAAGCATTTGGACTTGCCCAAACTTCACGAGATTTTGAGTAATGGCCATGTAGAAATATAAACTTCATGAGATAAAATTGAAACGAGATATTAATGAAATTCATGATATAATTTATTAATTTTTAAAGATCATTTCATCTTATATGATTTAATTTTTAATGAATTGTGATAATAATAAGATGATGTTAATCAAGATATCTCATTTATCTCTAATGAGTTTAAATAAGACATGTAAGAATACAAAAACAATAAAAAATATGATACGTGATTGTTTATTATGTAAGTTTAATAAAAAGATGATACAATATGTGTTTAAAGTTAAGTCTATTAAGATTATGATCTAAATAAGATGATATTATATTTAAATGAAATAAGGTAATATTATAACGTAAATACATTAAAGATATTAAATGAGATATGAAATAAGACGAGACAATCCACCACCTTATATCTCTATAACCACACCTATTTTTGTATCTTGATGAGAGTTATTTTATTGACTTGAATGGTTTTGTTGCAATTAAGATTGTGAACAAAATGTTGTATTAGTTCTAATAATGATGCATTAATCTTTGTCAATGTACAAACTAAATATAATGAATTTTCTTGAAAGAAACAATCATTGTAATTTATAACAAACAATAAATAATAATATTATTAAAGAGTATCACTTTAATTTGATATCAACTAATAATACCACGACACTTGTAACTTTATGACTATTATGAAAAGTAATTTTTATATTATTCAAGATCCCCCCACTCTCTTCCTTTAAAAAAAAAAAGCTGTGGTAAAACCCACTCTTACTATGAAGTGGGAAAATATCATATCTCTAGGTGATTTAGATAAATTCATTTTCTTTAAAAATGTGGATATTTTTATAATTTGGCAGTATCATAATGATATATGCAAAAACTAGTAGAGAAAGATGGAAATAAAATAACATAGTTGAAAGAATTTAAGAATCTAAATTGTGTTACCGAAAATTCAATTGGTATAGACTTAGCTACCGGTAGGAGTTCAATTTTGCTTGCAATAATCAAATGTGGGAAGTAGACATGTTAAAAGTCCTTAGTGCCTTTTGACTTTTCATGCATAAACATGACATTAAATTTTAGCTCAAATAACCAAGGGAAAGTATCGTAGAAGAATAGGTGTGACACAAAAGAAAACTTATAAAAGCCCGTCATTACTTTAGTCTTTTATTTTCTTAATCGAGATAGAGCACATATATTTGATATATATTTGACCATTAATGTCTTTAAAATTTGAAAAAACAGTCTTGTGTGATTGTTCAATATTTTAACTAAAATATTAAACTAAAAGAATGCCCAAAATATTCTTAAATAAGTTTAATACATGTGCTTTACTTTGAAAAAAATAATTGACACGTTAAGATGTATAAAGAATATAAGGACAAATTTATAAGATATTAACAGAACAAATATTTGGTCACTTTTAATTTATAGAATGAAAAAGTAAAAAAAAATTAATAATAATAGAATTGAATGTAAATAAAATATTAAAATAAAAAAGTAAATTAATATTATAATGTTTGGTTTATAATTGAAATAAAAAATATTATATATTATCTTAATATCTCCATGTTTAATAAAATTTAAATAATATCATTTAATTGTTATTTTTTCTATAAGATATAATATAATATTAAAATTATTATTTAATTTTAAAAAATTAAAAACAAGAAAAATATTTTTGATAATTTTTTCCTTCCATATTATTTACAAAATAATACCCGAGTATTAATATTTTTTAGTTTCACTATATTAACACCAAATATCACATAATTAAAATTAAAATAAGAATTTGAGGTTAGTTTTTATGATTTAAAGGTTTAGGGTATAAGAATTTGAATTTTAAAATTTAAGGTTTAAAATTTATGATTTGTTTGTAAAATTAAAATAATACATTTATATACAATGGAAAGGGAATAAAACAACAATTTCAAAAGTGACAATGGAATAACAATTTTATGTCTTTTAAGAATTATTTATATTGTTTACATCTATGACATAACCAAACATAAGAATGTGTTAAAATAATTTCATTCACATTCTTATTCATTCCAATCAAACATGATCTTAGAGTATTTTGATGTAAATTAATAGCTAAAATGTTGATCATAAAAAAAAAATAATATAAAAAAATAAAAATATTATCCTTAAAATTTGAACCATAAAAATAGTATTATAGTTAATATATTTTCATTATAAAAAAAGTTTGGTATATTATTTAAAATTAAATTACAATAATTTAAATTCATTTAATATTAAATGTTTTTCTAATTAAAATCCGTTTAATATTATTATGGTATTATTTTTATTATTTTAAGTTTATTTAGAGGTGTTATTTTTATATATTTTTTAAAATACTATTAAAGTAATTTTTTATAATTTATTGGAAAATAACAAGTAGGACTTATTCCTTATAATATTTTTAACCTTCCAGCTTAATTTTTTCTTTGGTCTCTATCGTTGAATAGTTCAATTGTGTTATTTGAGGAAGCCAAGCCCGACAAGCTTCACTAGAAATCAGATTACAGCGAGGCTAGTTGATCAAGAAATTAGTCAAAGCATTAATAAAAATAAAAATAAATAGTCAAAGCAAAATATTTATCTTAGTTTAATGCTAAGTGGGTATACATATAAAAACTTATGATTTTTTTTAACTATAAAAATAATAATTTTAAAATTTATAAAAATAAAATAATATTATTTATAAACATTTTATATATTTTTAATATTAAAATAAAATTCTACATATTATTTCATGTTAAATTTCGTTTAAATTAAATTATAATTATTTAAATTCGTTAAATATTGAATGTAATTTAATAAAATCACATTCAATATTATTAAGATATTTTTTTATTTTTATAAATTTTAAAAATATTATTTTTTGTAATTTATCAAATTTTTTAAATAATAAATATATGTACTCTAAATGATAGATATAAATTTATAATTAAAAAATTATTTATTATATATTTTTGATAAATTATAAATAAATATATTATAATATTATTAATAATTATATTAAAATCACTCTTAATAATTAATTAAAGTGCGCACTTGTGTTTAGTATTACATTTTAAACTATTTGTTTCTGTACGGTGGTTTTTATATATATATTTTGGTTTAGCTCTCCAAAAAAAAAAAAAAAGTAAGTTTCAATTTCTGGTAAGTTTTCCTTTTATCAATATATTTTGCAGGGGCTAGTAGGCTATCATGGGTCACAAAAATGGCAACAACTCATACTTTTTCCAGGAATTTTGACTTCAGATATGATTATAATATGTTTTGGCAAAATATTTAGCAGCATGTGATTGAGTGCATAAAAGGTTAATTAGTAAAAACAAATTCATTAAATATTTATTTAATAATTTAATGTTTTAATATTTTAAAAAATAAAAATATTATTATGATATTAATAGAAATTGTTTGAATAGAGAACAGTTAGGATCTTGTACCTTTCACACATAAGTATTGTTATTATTAAGTAGACTATAAATTTTTTATTATTTTTAAAATATCCTATAAAGATCTTATATTAATAAAAATAGAGTTACATGTCTAGCACATGACTCGTATTATAAGGATATTTTTAGTTTAACCAAGATAATTTTAGAATTTTACAAAACATCCCAAACGTTACCTACAGAAACCTCCATCACCACACAACCCCCTACAGGAAAACTACCCACCGGTGAGGAAAGGTTAGCTTTTCGATGGGGTGGTTTTGAGTGGCAACGAGATTAGGGCTTGTTTTTTTCAGGTAAGGGTTAGGATTTTATGAGTAATGCTTGTTTTCTTTTATTTTGGGTCAAATGTCCTTATAAAAATAATTAAATAAAAAATATCCTTATAAAAATAATTAAATCAAAAATATCTTTACAATATGAATCTCGTGCTTGACATATGATGTTATTTAAATTTTTGTGATTTTTTATAAATAATAGGTCTTTTATGTTCCACTTATAACGATATGATTTATGTGTTTTTTTTTTATAAAAAGTGACGACAGTAACTACCATTCATCCAAATTGTTATATCAATAGGACTAGCAAAAAAACTTACAGCATTTATGCAATTTTGATATGGTTTTTATTTTCAAATTTAAGTTTATTCATACGAATTATCCATGTAGTTTTAAGAATTTACATTGAGAAATATTAAATACACACAATTTCATATTTAAATTTGTATTTGAATAATAGAAATGTACCATTTATTATTAAAAGTTATTTTTTCTTAAAAGTTAAATATTATATTGACTTTCCTTAAGAAAATATTGTATTGACACATATTTGATATAATTATTAATTTAAATGTAAAATAAATTTAATCCATTTTAATTCACCTATATTTTTACAATGTTAAAGTTAAGTTTAAAAATTATCTCAAATTTTATAATAAATATGTGAAAATTAAAATTTAAAGAAATAAAATTATAAAAAAAAATTTTAACTGTACATATAATTTTACGTATAAGAGAATTTGTTACTAATCTATTAGTAATAAAGCTATGTGATTAGTTATTTGTTATAGCCAAGAAGAAGTTTGTACTTAATACTATAAAAACATTGTATACTACAAATCAACGAAAATACGATACTATATTCACTCAGATTTCATTCTATCTTCTTGAGTATAATCTTGTACGATATCAGAGTATTAACTTGATTCTTCATAGACTGTACTACAATGAGTTTCAAAGGATCATATAAAGATATCACCAATTCTACTTTCTTTTTATTTTGAATTCACTAAGGATAAATATTGTTCAAAATAATGATACAAGCTCAAAAGGATTACAGAATCAACAAGGTAATGAAAATGTTGAAAATAGAAACACCATTTTATTTTTAACAAGATCAGTCAACATTGTTTCAGTTCTTCATATTATTTCACAAAATTTTCTTTCCTCTCCTCTCCACCTAACTGTATTTCAATTTCTTTTAAGTTTGTTGGAAATAACTACTTAGTTTGGCGTGATCAAATTATTTGCTTTATTATGGCTCATAGACTTGAAGGGTTTGTTAATGAAAATGTGTTCAGACCCTTGTCATTTCTTAATGCCAATTGTACAATTGCAAACCCACAATTAGATATATAGATTTAATATGATGCTTTAGTCAAGAGTTGAATTTATAGTTTTGTCACTTCCCACATAAACACAATCTTGATTGGTAATCTCTTTACAAGATAACAATGGGTGTCTCTTAAAAAACGGTTTAGTATTGCTACATAATCCAAAATCATGGAATTACGTGGAAGGATTTAGTCCTTATCCAAGAATGAATTTTCAGTGAGAAATTATTTGTTGAAAGCTAAAACAATAGCAGATCATTTATCATCTGCTAGAGAAAAGGGTACCAGCGAGAAAGAGTTAGTACTTTATATCCTAAATGGCCTTAGACCATATTATCTTACCTTTGTCACAACATTTAATATGACTCAACTTTAACCTTCTGTGGTTGTTTTGCGCAACCAATTATAAATATTTGAAAGGATGTTGTTGAACTATGAGGGTTCTATTCAAGAAACTATTGGTAATACAAAGGCAACTTCTTTTCATAAAGGATGTGGGTCGCATAAGGGGTCTAATAGTGGTAAACCTTTCTTAGGTCACAACAATGGTGGCCAAAATTTTGGTATAAAGCAACAATGGAGTTTTTGTACTTTCTTGAAACAAAAGACATGAAAGTAATTCAAGAAGTGATGCATCTCAAGAGAAGAACAAGAATTTAAAAAAGGAAAGACATGTATGTCAAATTTGTGACAAATCAATCCATATAAGAGCTTTATGTTTGTTGCTTAGGTATTCCCTTTTAGGTAAATATCCAAGCTCCAATGTATTATCTCAGTTATCTCTTCTATTAGTGAGACATCATCTAAATCTCATAAATAGCTTCTTGACTCTAGTACAAGTCATCATTTAACTCCCAAAGAAATAAATGTTCCAAATTCAATTTTGTATGAAAGCTATGTAGGTAATCTTGTTGGTAATGGTAATAAATTACCAATTACTAGTATAGGATCTGGTACATTGAAAGCTAATAGTTAGTGTGCATTGTTTGTCACAAATTTATTACACATTCCAAAAGCTTCTACAGATCTTATATTTGTGATAATATTTTGTGATGATAATAATGTATTCATTAAGTTTCATTCTGATTCTTTTTATATCAAGGATCTTGCCACCAATAAGACTATTCTACAAGCTTTCTATAGAAGTGGCTTATATAAAGTCAACGATTCCATAAGTGAGGAAGATTCAAAAGATGGTGGTTGTTTTTGACCAAAATTGTTGATTATGGTGTGGTTTTTCTCATAATAGCATAGAAGTCTATTGTTGTGTACAATCAATGGCACACGAAGTTGAGTCACCCATAATTTTCTATTACTTTGAAAGTGTTGCAAACAAATGGTATCACTTTTAAAGATCTCTCTAAAGAATCTACTTTCTATACCTCTTGTCGAGTTGCAAAATCTCACAAATTATCATTTGTTACTAAGCATGTCATAAATGCATCTTCATTTGCTTTGTTGTACTAGATTTGTGGACTTCTCCTAAACTCTCTTATAACAATGAGAAGTATTTTCTCTCTATTGTGGATTATCATAGTAAGTATGCATGGTTGTTCCCTTTAAATACCATTGTGAAAAAGTAATTTACTCAGCCTATTTTAGCCATTCAAATAGAAGGTAGGGTTGAGTTTAAGCCACTTGTGTTTACTTTAGGGAAATAATGAGTCATGCATATATGTATTTATCCTTATACTTCAGAACAAAATGGAGTTGTGGAATCTACACATAGAATAATTGTGGAGAGAGGTCTAGCTTTGATTTTCCAATCTCAAGTACAATTTCATTTATGGCCTTATTCCTTTAAAACTATTGTGTTCTTTTTTAACTATTTGCATTCAAAGGTTTTCTATGAGAATTCTTCTTATGAAATGCTCTATTTCAAAAAATGTGATATTACTCAGCTTAAATTTTTGGCTATCAATGTTTCTCATGTTTAAAACCATATACTACGAACATAGAAGCTAGATCTGTAGTATATGTTTTTTTTGGTATGGAGCTAAGTAAACAGGCTTTTATGTGTTATGATATAAAAGTTGATAATTTTTACGCAATTAGACATATAGTCTTTAATGAAATAATTTTTCCCTATCAATCCTTGACTCTTAAAGTTGTTTCTAGTCCACATGTGTCGTGTTCTTATACTTTACAAGTACCATCTATGACTCATCTTTCCACTTCTAGCTATGGTGATATCGTCTTCTATTAACTGTTGTGTTCCCACTTTATCTAATCAGTTTTTGTCCTTACCTCTTTGTGTAATAATGTCTTCACCCATTGAGCTTAATTTTTCATCTTTATCCTCACTTGTTAAACTTGATTGTGTAGGTTTGCCTTTATATGTTGAACTTGCTAGTGTAGGTTTACCTTTAACTATTGCACCTACTAGTGTAAGTTTTTCGTTACTTGTTGAAAATGTTGAGCACTAATCAACATTTGTTGTTGATATTGCACAGTCTGTGCGTACAGTTAATACCATCTTTTCTATTAACAATATTATACCTACTATCATCACTTTAAAATCTTTAAAGCCTATCCTTCCTATTGTATCTTAAGCTGATGTGTCTACTTCATTAATTGTTATTCCATATTCACTTTCTAATACACTTAATCTTTCCATTGAATTAATTATATTGCCTATTTCTTGTGAAACTATGTCAACTTTTCTAAATCTATTACTCATAACTACTAGGTCCAAGTCAAGAATTTTAAAACCAATTTTTTTTCTTTCATAATTCATGATGCTTCATTATTACCAGTACTTAGGAGCTATAAGGATGCACTAAAGGTGTCTAAGTGAAAGCATGCAATGCAGTTAAAGTATGAAGTTTAACCTCAAAATGGTACTTAGGAACTAGTTTCTTTATCTGTTGGTAAACAAGCCATTGGTTGCAAATGCGTGTTTAGAGCAAAGCTTAAAGTAGGTAGAACCTTGGATAAATATAAAGCAAGGCTAATTGCTAAAGGTTTTCTTCAAATTGAAGGTGTGTATTTCTTTAAAATCTTTTCTCATGTTGTCAAATCAAC
This sequence comes from Hippophae gyantsensis, assembly GCA_030763125.1. Classification (NCBI taxonomy): domain Eukaryota; kingdom Viridiplantae; phylum Streptophyta; class Magnoliopsida; order Rosales; family Elaeagnaceae; genus Hippophae; species Hippophae gyantsensis. The sequence continues at coordinate 38,859,015 of CM061036.1, read as the reverse complement.
CATTATTAAGATCATTCTCACATCGATTGTTTCTAAAGGTTGGGTGTTAAGATAGATAAATCTCAATAATAGTTTTTTAAATGGAGATTTATTTAAGAATGTCTATATGGTACAACCATATGGTTTTAAGCTAGGAGATGGTTTGATTTTCAAATTACATAAAGCCTTATATATGCTTAAACAAGCACCTCATGCTTGGTTTTTTAAATTGATTATATGTCTTCATGATTTTGATTTTATGGGAGTTTAATCTAATTATTTTTTGTTCATTCAAGAAACAACTAATGCCTATATTTTTGTACTGATGTATGTGGATGATATCATTATCACTAGTGGTATCTTATGTGCTGTTGATAATCTCATTTCTATATTGCATTCAGTTTTTGCTTTGAAGGACTTAGGGGCTCTGAATTACTTTTTAGGTCTAAAGGTTGTGTTGCACAACAATCTTGCATCTTAACCAACAAAATAATGTTAAGGAGTTGTTGTGGCTTACTTGACTCTAAAGAGTGTAATACATATGTCCATAGGTAAAGGTTTAAGCAAGTATGATGGAAATGCTTTGTCTATTTAGGATGCTAGTATGTATTGTAGCATTATTGGAGGGCTACAATATTGTTCTTTAATTAGGCCTGACAATTCTCATTTCCTTTAGGTGATGTTTGGTTGTAGGGAATGAAAAACAATCAGAATTGATTCCTTCTATTTTATGTGTTTGGTTGGGCGGAATGGGGGGACGGAATGAAATCGATTAATAAAGGAGAAGGAATCACAATTCCTTCTCCCCCCTTTAGGAATCATGATTTCATTCTCATCTAAACTTTTTTTTTTAATTTTACCCCCACCCAAAATATAACCCTAAATTAAAATCTTAAATCCCCAAACCCAAAACCCTAAATCCAAATCCTAAAACCCTAAACCCAAAATCCCTAAACCCTAAACCCCAAATCCTAAATCTCAAATCTCAAATCCCAAATCTTAAATCCCTAAACCCTAAACCCTAAAGCCTAAACCTTAAAATCTAAATCCCAAAACCCTAAACCTAAAATCCCAAAACCTTAAGCCCTAAACCTCAAATCCCTAAACCTTAAACCCTAAATTCTAAATCCTAAAACCCTAAATCTAAAATCCCAAATTCTAAAACTTTAAACCCTTTTTAGAAAAATAATAATTTTAACCCTAAACCTTAACCCCCAAATATAATCCTAAACCCTAAACCCCAAATCCTAAATCCCTAAATCCCTAAATCTCAAATCCCAAACCTCAAAACCCTAAACCCTATTTAGAAAAATAATAATTTTAATAATATATATTTTTTTAATTAAGTAATAATTATTTAGAAAAATAATGATTTCAATAATGTATTTTGTTTGACGAAAAAATAGTAATTAAATGACATTATTTGAACTTTACTGAATGTAGGGGTATTAAGGTAATTTACAGCTTTTTTCATTCCATTCCAATGGCAAACCAAACACTGTAATCCTGATTCCGAGCTTGATTCCAATGATCAAACCAAACAACATTGTTTCTTTTCCATTTCATTTCATTCCATTCTCATTCTCATTCCATTCTGTGAACTAAACGTCACCTTCGAGTTAATAAGCTATGTGCTCAACCCTCAGATGTTCATTTGATAGTTGTAAAGAGGTTACTAAGGGTACTAGTTCTCATGGATTGGAATTTGTTCCTTATAATCTATTCACTTTGACAATATATAGTGATATTGATTGAGCCTTATCCATTGATTATTGTAGGTCCATATAATCATATTATGTCTTTTTGGATAATAACCTCATTTCTTGGCACACATCCAAACAAAATATTGTTTCTTGCTCAAGTATTGAATATGAATTTGTGATATGGTATGTGTTACAATTGAGTTGTACGTTATGGCTACAATCTCTATTTTATGAGTTACACTTGTCTATTCTTACTTAGCCTATTCTATAGTATGACAATCTTAGTGCTTAATGTCTTACTAAAAATCCAATTCAACATACTCGAACAAAGCACATTGAATTGGATTAGCATTTTATTAGTTATCAAGTACTAGAACATCAACTCTTGAGCATGTCTATTCCATCAATCAAGTAGTTGATACATTGATTAAGCCACTAGTTTCATCTCAATTTCATTTACTAAATGTCAAATTAATGGTTTTACTTAGGTTAGTAGTTTGATAGGTTTTACTTAGGTTAGTAGTTTGATAGAGGGCAATTATATTATCCATATAGTTGTATGTGTAAGAGAGTTTGTTATTAATCTCTTAGTAATAAAGAGATATGATTGGTTGTTTGTTATAGATAAGAAGCTTGTACTTAATACTACCAAAGACAAAAAAAATTATATATTTAAACTCAATGAAAATACAATACTACATTTATTCAAATGTCAGTTCCATATCTCTTGAGTATAATCTTGTAAAAAGTGTTAAAATAAATAAATATAGAACTATATTATGAGAACAAATAAGGAGATAAAATTCTAAATTATGAAAAAGTTTATATTCAAAATGATATGGATTGCACTTTGTGAATTCCTAAAACATATAGTAGCAATTTTCACATTTACATACATCTAAAAAAATCAACTATAAAATGAGAAAAATAATCTAACTTTATTTCTAAATAATAATTACTATGAATTCGATACTTTTCTTGCATTGTTTTGTATTTATTACTTTTTAAGTTCTTGAATGATACCTTAAAAGAATTCATATTTTCAAAAAGATATCAATTTAGTCAAAATAATTGTAATGTAAAAATAAAATAAAATAATGAATAATTTAATCATTTTAATTTTTATTATTTTCTTTCATCTTTTTCTCTCTTCTTTTAGCGTTATGATATTTTTTTCTCTTTCTCACATTTTTATATAATTGTATAAAATTCTTTTTAATTTCTTTTTTCACAAAAAATCTAAACTCAAAACTTTAAACTTATAAAAAAACATTAAACCTTGAACTATAAACATCAAATCATAAACCTTAAATTTAAACAATAGATAATGAAAAATAAAGAAAGAAGATAATGAAAAAATAGTAAAAATAGTAATGAAAATTAAAAAGGACTTAAATACTTATCCTTTAATTTTTTGTACACATTTTTATGACCAAATGGATACTTTGCTGAGATAATAAGAAGATAAAAAGGAAAGAAGAGAAGGACAAAAATAATAAAAATAACAACAAAATTTATAAATGATTAAAGTATCCTTTAACTTTTTGTGCACATATTTATTTTTTTATCCCATGGATACATTTTAAATAATTTGAATATTTTAAGATATCACTCAAAAAATTTGGTAACAATAAGTACCCAAAATACTATTAGAATAAATTCTTCGTTTTAAATTATAATTTTTTTTGAAAGTAGATAGTTACTATAAAAATAATAAATTTTGGCTAATTTTTTTTTTCTCTAATTTCATGAAACACGTTGCACGTATTCCTACCTTGAAAAAGTTATTTGCAGGTGGTATAAGTTGAATCCCAAAGCTAGCTATACAGAAGAGGGACACCACGCCAAAGTAGTCAACAATAAATACTAAGTTTGGTGAAATGTTCCTCAATTACATAAAAATCTTCTATTTCCCAAGTTTTGATAATATTATATATAATTACTTCTCATTTTCCATTAGCGAGTGGATCCAAGCATTTTACTTGCATGTTCCTAGTTTCTCTTGATTTGATGCACTGCTAATTTCAACTAATAAGCTTTTCATCACCTCTTATTCCTTTTTTCTATTTTTTTTTTCAAACTTAAAAATATATATTATTTTAATTAGGTATTTGATTGGATACAATTACTTCTTTAGAAAAGTTTCATTAGAATTAAAGTTCTATATTCCACTTTATTTATATATTTTTTAATTATTATTTAGTGCCCAAGGAGAAATGTATAAACACCAAAATCGATAATTAACCTCCACACTAAAAAAGTAAAGAAGTGAAACAAATGTCTCAAAGAAAGGGAACATAAAAAGTTTAAAAATAGACAAATTAACTCGACAAACAAAGCAAATTATTTCTTCTACACTGAATATATGAATAACAAATTAAGGACCGATACAAAACACACGTACCTTCAACTCCACGCAAATTAACCCAACCATTTGCATATTGTGACGAGAATTGAACTATCCAACTTTAACTTTAGAATCAACGGAAGGATGGGAGATACTACAAGTCTCTTAATTACTTCAAAAATAATAATTTAGTCTATTTTTTTAATTTTTTTTAATAATTTAGTTATTTTATTTTTAAAAATTGTTGATATAATGAAAAATGATCCATTTTTTCTTCATATTTTCTTAACTATTATTAAAAATATTATTTTTATAAATTATATTTAATAATAGACAAAAATAATTACAAAATTGATAACTGATATAAAAAATAACAAATGAATTAAACTATTTTAATAGAAATAGAAATAAAGGACGGTGGATGTATTTGTCTTTTAAATTCCATTCTAAGTAACTGTGGTATATTACATGTGGTAACAACAAATGCCTTGAAGGAATTAGTATTACTTGGTTTTTGAGAAATCAGAGAATGACAACAAATCAAAATATTAGTTCATCAAATTCCTTGTAGAAAAAGTTAATACATGCTTTGAGATTTTCATTTTGAGTCATTTAACTTACACATGGGTTTCACGAGGTTTTATGTAACCATTTTGTAATGGTTCAAGCATTGTCCACATTTTTTTAAGAATAATTAATGAATAAAATCTATGGGAAAATTCCAAGGCAGTGTAAACCTATGTGTTCTTGAAACCCTAGTCCCTAGTTTTGACTCATGTTTGTATGTGTGCATATATATATATATATGTATGTATAGTCTTATATTTGACCAAAATCAACATTCTCTTGAATAAGTTGCTTAATTTCACAAATAGATTTTGTTAGGCGAGAGACATATATACTCTATAAGGAAGAAGACAACAAGGGAACTCTCACAAAGATAGAAAGATCGATGGTCGCTATCAATATAACTTTGTTGTTGACATTGCTTATATCTTCTGCATGGCTATTCATGGCTAAACCTTACATTAATGAAGGTATTTGTAAATTATACATATAAATAATACAGAACTTAATTATCATAAACACTAGTAGTTTAATTGTAATAGAATTAGGATTAGAGGCACTGTTTTTGTTAACGTCATAGCAAATTTTCTATTTATAGAAACATGAATTTGAGTATTAAATCATAAGGATATAAATTTCAATTGCTTCAACATTAAATTTTTCTAGTCTGAAAATAGCAATTCCATAAATTAACTCATTTTTCTTTGTCTTTTACCAGATGGAAATATCAAAGACGAAATATCTGTAACTTTAAATGCAAAGGTAAGCCTTTACAATCTTTTGACTTCGAACCAGTTACTTACTAAGTTACTATGCACCAATTATATCACAGATGCCCTAATTAAATTTCATGATTAATTAGATGGATCTTGTTTAACTTTATATATTCTTCAAAATACTATAGTGCTAGATAAGATTAGCCAATATCCCAAAACAATTCACATGTATATGTGTTATATATAATAACAATATTTGAATCACAATGATCGATACAAGACTCTATTTGAATCATGCACATTGTTTTTTAATCGCAGGTCCCAAGAGAAATGGCAACAAGTGATGAAAATAGTAAGATAGAAGGAAGAAAAATGGGTTTGCACAATGTTATAAGGTCAGATGCAAATAAGGTTAAAGCTGATCAAGTTGGTGTTAGTAGTCATGGAACCTATAAATCAAAGCTCTCTAGTTCAAGCCAACAAGTTGGAGAAAGCAAATACAAGACAAGTAATGTCAGTCGTTTTGTTGAAGAGGTTGATGATGGGGACTTTGTTGCTTTCAGTGCTGATTACCGTGCACCAAGACACCACCCTCCTAAGAACAACTGACCAATATTAATATTATTATCAATGGAGTTATAATTACTTACACTTTTAAATTATTAAAGACTTGTGTTCTTGCGTTTTTATGATATCATAAGAAATGTAGCTTCTTTTTTCTATATATATATATATCATAAAGGGTAAAAAACTCTATTTTAAAAGTTTGTTTAATTCTTCTTTGGGAAGAAAATTTTGTCTGGACCGTGTAATTGTATTGTTATTGTATACACATTTTACTTCTTTATATTAATGTTGCTCTTATTTAATTACTTTCACCCCTTTGTACAGTTAATTACATTCCCTATTCTAATACTTAATTCTATTTTGATAAAAATGGAAGGCTTTGATAGACAAAACCTACTAACTCGTACAATGATTAAAGTATTTAATAATGTAAAGGAGAATTTACATGACAATTAAGAGATATATTTTTCCTAATTTTTTTAAATATAATATTTATAAAGTTATAGACAAATTATATCTAATATAAAATAGAAATTTTTTCTAAACTTTTAATTTTTAAATTTTATGATTCAAGATTATCTCACTAAACTCAATAATTTAATAATAATTATTATTTAAATGAGATATATAGCATAATTTTTGAATAAAAAGTAAATAATAATTAAGACGTGAATAATAATATTTTATTATTATTTATATGGTGCATTTTCTGAAAATAAATACTAAATACTCACTGAATTATACAATATTAAGTTAACTAGATTGCAATAATTTAAAACAATGTAAATTATGTGTGTAATATAAATTAAGAAAATTAAAAGATACATGTAAACTAGAAAGCACTTCAGTAGCAATGAATTTTATTAGTAATTTTCCGGCTCTTCGTGCCTCTTCTTTCTCCTTCCACTTCCAATATGACAGAATTTCACTGAACTAAGAAACCAAACATATGCGTTAAGTGGATATTATATATATATAAGTGGATATAAAAGCAACACTAATTAGGGAAAACTTAGTATATGACAATTGATGTAAAAAAACAACCTTTTGCAATTGTATCATTTTGTGTACATTTCATATATACATATCAAATATTTTGAGAACCCATTAGTTTAAAATAAATCCATCATAATTTTTTATATTTTAATTCTCTTTGTCTTGGTTACTCTTCTTATACTCTTCTAATAAGTTCCAACCATGTCAAATAAAAATTATGACAAACATATATTATTGTTAAAAGTTGTTAGAAAAATTAAATCTTAAAAACTTCTAATTATTAAAAAAATGATTATCATTCTTTTTATACATTTATCAATTATTCTCGAATGTTAGTTCAATATACACTATATAAATTAAACACTTAAAATTCAATAACTGTTATTATTGAATCTTGAACAAAAGAACTTCTCGTATAAGTTAAGGTGGCGTTTGGTTCGTGGAATGAAATGTAATGAAATCGAAATCGAAATCGAAATGGAATGAAATGGAAAGGAAACAATGTTGTTTGGTTTGATTATTGAAATCAAGCTCGGAATCAGTATTACAGTAAAGTTCAAATAATTTCATTTAATTACTATTTTTTCGTCAAATAAAATATATTATTGAAATCATTATTTTTCTAAATAATTATTACTTAATTAAAAAAATATATTATTAAAATTATTATTTTTCTAAATAGGGTTTAGGGTTTTAAGATTTGGGATTTAGGGCTTAGGGATTTAGGATTTGAGGTTTAGGGTTTAGGATTATATTTGTGGGTTAAGGTTTAAGGTTAAAATTATTATTTTTCTAAAAAGGGTTTAGGGTTTTAGAATTTGGGATTTTATATTTAGGGTTTAAGGTTTAGGGTTTTAGGATTTGGAATTTAGGGTTTAGGGTTTTAGGTTTAGGGATTTGAGGTTTAGGGATTTAGGGTTTTGGGTTTTGGGATTTAGGATTTAGGATTTAGGGTTTAGGGTTTGGGATTTAGGTTTTAGGGTTTAGGATTTAGGGTTTTGGGTTTGGAGATTTAGGTTTTAGGGTTTTGGGTTTGGATATTTAGGTTTTAGGGTTTAGGGTTTAAGATTTAGAGATTTGGGATTTAGGGTTTAAGGTTTTGGGTTTTGGGTTTGGGGTTTGGGGTTTGAGATTTGGATTTAGGGTTATATTTAAAGTGAGGGTAAAATTGGGAAAAAAATTTAGATAAGAATGAATCATGATTCCTAAATGGGTGAGAAAAAATTGTGATTCCTTCTCTTTTAGTAATCAATTTTATTCCGTTTTCTTATTCCGTCTAAACAAACATCACCTAAAAGTTGTTGGAATACTTTCCTCACAAAATTATAGACAAACAAATACTACTACCATAACTCAAAATGTGATGGCCATAACAATTATACAGAATTAAAGGTAACTAACTTGTACTCGCCTACTTTATAAATAGTAGAATAAATTACAATTTTTGTTGAAAATAAAGATATTGAGGTACTTTTTCTTATTATTAAATAATAATAGGATTTGACTGAATCTCAGTGAAACCGTAAAAAATTAAACTTTCATGGCAAACTAATTAAATATATGGTAATAAAATTGATACGTACCAGTTTATGTTGATCATCCTTTTTAAAGATAGATTTTGGTACCACAATCTGCCAAGAGTCTTCTTCACAGGTGAAAAACCTATCATGTTTTATATTAATTTTATTTTTTGATTATTAATAGCTTCATCATCATCATCATCATCATCATCATTTATTTCATAGAGATCACCAGGAAATTCAAAATCTTCCAAGTTTAAGCTAACTTGGTTCTCCTTAGTGCAACCCTGCAGTACTATCTTATCATCTTCATTACAACTTTTTGTGACGACTACTTGAGAACATCTGTAATTATTGCTACTTAACCGAAAAAAGTTCATCATCTTCATGATGAGTTGAAGTAGTGGGTAAAAGGAATATGATATTACAGAGAATGATTGATAAAGAAGTAGATATAAATGGTACAACGAAAAGGAAATAAATCCAAATTAATGTTTATGAGAATTAAGAAAATTAATATTGGGCTTATGAGAATGGCTAAATAAAGAAATGCCCAGAACTTTAACAGTTCAATTAATAAAATTGAGATGGGATTTTGGAGAATTGGAACAGACATATATTATTTAGAATTATTGATTTAATCAAAGTTACTTTCACAGTTATGACTTACGTGGGTAGGCTTTAGAAGGTCGTGTGACTAAGAATTCGGAAGGTAATTGATAAGGTGAAGAAGAGCAATACTTCCATCCAATAGTACTCGGTTATTGATGCAGCATTGGTGGGTTCATGACACGTGTCAATGGAATTGAATCATAAACCTGCTACGTGGCTTTTCGGGAACATATATAACGCTACGTGGACATCTAGGTTGCTCCATGCATCTTTGTAGAGTACTATTCATACATTGTGATACTTAATTCTACCAACGTGTTCATTTTAGTTAGTTGTTATATAGATTTTGATGATGTGATTCATAACATAAGTGCATAATTTTTTTCAAAAAACATAACAATATATTCATTTCTTTTGTAGACCAACAACCAATTATATTAATAAAGAGTACCGTATTATTTACTCTTAGAATATGTTTACAGGGATTTGATATTATAAGAGAATAAAATACTAATTACAAAATAATTAAATTATTTATTTAATACTCTAAGGTTTCAAAAAATAAAAATATTGTTATACTATTAGTAAAATTTGACTACCATATATATATATATATATATTAATAATTGAGAGATTATTTTATAAACATATATTATATTTAAGGTTAAATTATATCATTAATCTTCAAACTTTAATTAAATTTATACACAGATTTAAAAAAAATTTAAATTTATGAATTGTTTTCTAAATTTTTAAAACTTTACACGTAAGTTCTTAAATTTTTTATTCATATAATTTAGTTTCTAATTTTTTAAAATTCAAACATATATACTAGTTTGGTTATTAAAATATTTGTAAATCAAAGATTTAAGAACTATATATAAAAATTTGAATGCTAAATTATAGGATGAAAAATTTAGAAACTTATGTGTAAAGTTTTAAAAGTTTGAACATTAAATACTTATATGTGAATTTATTTCAATTTTAGGGATAAATAATTCATTTTAACCTATAATTAATTGTAATCTTTTGAGATAAGAAATAAATATTATTATAATTATCCATTGTATTTCTTATAGAACTTTCTTATTCCTCCTGATTGCTTTATGTAAAGAGTGTTATCCATACATTCTCCGACAATTTAAATATCTATTTAATGAGGAGAGGGAAACTAAGATTCAATTAATAATATAATAACATGTAACACTGGGATTATTCATAATTAAAATTTTTCTTCATTTATTCACTCATTCCCACCGTATCATTGCTCTAAAAATATAAATAAGGATATATGTTCGGATTGTAGGAATATACCTAAAAATAGAATATTGTTGGTTTGAAATTTTAAGATTAGAACTTTTGCAATCCTTTTGAAATATTTATTCTATTGATATAAGAAATAAAAACTTTATTTATCCCACTAAGTGTTTCCACAACTTTCTATAAATAAATTTTATTATTATTTTGATAATTAATTGAGAAATGAAATGTATTGGGCATAAATCATTGCATTAAATGACGTTTTTTTTTATATAGAATTTTTGGTTATATTATCAGAGATATTGATTGCTCAAAAATATTGAGGTGGGAAATATGACTAGGAAAAAGTTTAGATATAAGTTTTAAAGTTAACAGAACTAATGATGGGGAAGGTGAGATATGACGGGGATTTTAATGATGGAAATGGGGCTTTTTGGAGGGAAAATAGAAATTCATTTGATATTTCAATATTATCCCCGATAAAAATAGTACATGCCAAGGTCCAAATATAACATTTTGTCTTATTTCACAACTTTTATAAAGTTGTTATCTTTTAACCAAAAAATCAAAATATCAGATTATACTTTTCTTAAAATTACGCTATAAATTTGGCGTCAAACCCGTAATGTAATTGTTCCTTAAAGCTCTTGAGTTAGGATTGTTCTTGTTCTAGAGCAAAGAGTGATGTTATTGTGATTCCCTAGTAGGCTTAAACAAGTAATCATAAATCTGAAAGGATGACTCATCATTCTATCACTCTCTTTCATGATTGTGAGAATCCCCCTTCCAATCAAAGAGTGATACAACATAACGATGAAGGTAGAGGGAAGAAATCAAACCAATCCCAAAAGCGGCTGAAAAAAATAGGATTTTGCTACTACCTCATCAATATTTGTGTAAAGCATATCCACCTGAAGTCTTGACTGCAGGATAAGGGATCATCGATCGACTCATTGTTTTTCTGTCCTCCCGCCAGGCCACTACATAACTCCACAATCTCATAATAAACTAATGAGAGCAAACTTATCTTTATGAAAATGAAAGGGAGAAAACATAGAGACTTGGCTTTATATAATTGCCCGGCTGTGCAAACCCCAGTGATTAATTGATTTCCATGCTTTTGACGAATAAATATTTAAACCAGTGTCTACTAGTAAAACTTATAAATGCAATAAATGAATAAAACGAATTTAACCCAAATATTGTATCACCGAGTATACAATCCTATAGCTTGTAATACAAATATTCATATCTGCGACATATTAACACCTGCTGGTAGAAGCTAAGCTTCACCTTTACTTCGCAATCTCTTGGCAACATTCCCTATTACTTCTTCGTATTCTTCTCTTCTTCAAGGTCCTGCAATTTTCCAAACCAGCCAATTCTTGATTATGGGACAAACTTCATCAAGATAGAGGGCCGTGATTTTTGTCAACAAATATTGAACCATATGCACGATTCTATTAAAAAAACAGATAGAAAATATTAAACGTACACATTTACAAGACACTGGCACCTACCGAATTCCCAATCTTGTCAAAATCATCATCAAAGGCTTCTTCACCGTCATCTGTAAGACCAAGAAAGAGAATCAGCAATTTGGAACTAAAAGAAAACGGCAGGAAATGATGAACAAAGTCCCAGTTTAGTTTGTGTAAATCCTAAAAGAAAACTCCCCAGCTGGTGTCTTTACATGTGATAACTCATTCAAAGATTTAAAAATTAAGGAATTAAATTGCATGATCTCTTAGACTGCTTGTATCTAAACAGTATTATACAGAATATGTACCTGCACCTCCATCACTGTTTTCAAGATCTCCCAGAAGGAAAATATCCAATTCCTGCTCAGCTGATGATGAATTGGAAGTAATTTTACTTTGGTTATTTTCTGTTCCTTCTGCTTTGTCAGTCCCTCCAACCGAAGGTGCTTGTTTCACACTATCATCTTTCTTTTGTTCTGATTCTTTAAGCTTAATCTCCTCCATGTATTGCTTCTCACATCTGGTTACAAGTTCATGAACAGAAAAACAAAAAATTAAGACTAAATATGAAGTTGTCCAACACCCTACGTGGTCTTTTTTTTATTTTGGTTTTCGCTTAAGTATGAGTCTTTTAAAGTAAAAAGTCATTGTATTGGCATCTAAATAGTAAACAGTATAGATTATATTATGATTTAATGACAGTATGTAATTACATTTTTTCTACCAATCTAATCATACATTGACTCATCATTATACAAAACATGTGCATATGACAAAGATATGTTGAACCAATTTCCCATTGAAAAGCTCAAGTATCCTTAGTCAAGATCCTAAAAGCAGGCAAACTCATTACATTTTAGCATAAAATGTCAGTGACTGTCGTTCCATAGAAAGGTCCCAACATATGAAGTATAAATCTTGCAAAAACGTGAAGGAAGTTTTTACTTACGGAGCCACATAGCTGTTGACAAGGGTAAAGTATATTTTCCAGAATCTCTTTTCTCTCATAACACGTGGGCAAAGTTCATACCTTAGCTTTGACATTTGCTGCCAAAAAAATAAATAAATAAATAAATTCAGACTTCAGAAAAACTAGCATTTTATCTTTCTTTTTTTTCCTTTTTTTTTGGTGCCATATATAGTTACGAGCCAATTGATTTCATAAAAATAATGCACTAGACTTTTGGAAAAACATATATCAACCGAAAAAATTCCAAAACACGCATACATTGACCTAAATGCTAGACTTCATAACTATTGTATATGCAGAAGGCATAAACAAGTAACTAGCAACAACTACCCAGGAATCAAATCATACTTTCAATGATATCAAACTCACGTTATCGGAAAGGTGGATTGCCTCATGCATCAATACTTAGTAGGAGAAACACTAAGAATCAGCATATATTCTTCGTCAAAGGATTGGGAAACACTTAATTCAGCTTGCATCTAAGAAACGGGAAGGGAATAAAAAAAGTTAAGTGCCTAATAGATGCAACTCTATGACTGGCAAGCAAAATATTCAACTAGTAATATATATCTGCTTTAGGAATGTCATTTCAAGTGGTCATATGTTTGCTTTAGGAATGACATATCCAACTGGCTATATCTGCTTTGGGAATGACATATTCATCTGGCTATATCTGCTTTAGCAATTACATTGTTTGCACGTTGACATCACGTCTTTTCTTCAGATCAAATAAAAAAATCATCCTAAGCTGAAATAATCAAGACAAGAATAATTAAGATATTGTTCAATTTTATTTTCCCGTTTTGGATTGCAAGCAACAGATTTGTAAGAGGGCTCAAGATGCGAGTATTATCATAAGATGAAGTTTAAGTGCCTTAATCGAATCACCAGTTAACAGTAGTCGTACCATAAAAATTAATAATAATAATAATATCAATAACAAAATATAATAGTGTAAGCAAAAGATAATTGACCTTAACAGTAGTGAGGATCAAAGTAGCATGTTTCTCTTGCCACTCCGTCAGATCTTTCCGCACATTCAAAGCCGTCGTTGGATAATCTGTTTCAGCCTCTTCCGGTACATCTAACGATCAAAACCAATTCATACCAATAGCATAAAAGTGTAACAAACACACAAAACCAAGTCCCGATAAACGATGAATATTCAAAGTTACCTTGGGTAGGAAAGCTGTGAAAAGTAGCAGAAGTGAGGCCTTTAACAAATTCGGTCAGATCAGAAGTAATGCCAAACTTGAGCAACTCCGACTGAGAGAGCTCTGATGAAGAAGATGAAGATGAATAATTGGAAGTGGAAATGGAGAGTGAAGAGAGCTGAGGAGGAATGACGATCATATCAGAAGAAAGAGACTTGATCTGATCGGCTTGTTTAAGCGCAGCGGATTTGATAATATCGGCTGTTTTGGAAGCCTCGGCTGCCAATTCCCTAGATTTCTTAGCGGTTTCGAAGACTAAATCGGCAATTTTGGAGGATGGACTCGTTAGGCCCTGAGATTTCTTGGCTGCTTCTTCAGCGAAGCCCTTGGCTCTCTTCCATATATCTTCCATTTACTTCGACTACCTCAGTCTCTTCGCAAGTAACTATGCCTTCTCTGGTTTGTGTGAGATTTTGTTCTCTGTTCTCCATTCGAGGAAACGACGTCAAAGAGGTGCAGTCATACGACGTCGTTTTCTTATAATATTTCTTTTGGATTTGTACGACACGCGTTAGGTATGTTTTTAATTTTATTATGACATGTTAATTTTTATTTTCAATATTTTCCGTAAAAAATGTGATCACTTGATAAATTTGTAAATTTTAAACTAATTTGTAAAATTTTAAGTAATCTAAGATCAAATTAGAAGGAAAATTTTCATCGGATTAAATCCAAATTTATTAAAAGATTATCTTATTTATAACATGTTGCAATTCGATTTGAACCGATAAAAATTAAATCATATTTATAATTTGTACATATTTTACTCTTTTATAATTTTTATAATTTTTTATATATATTTTTTAATTTACTTAATTTTGAATAATAATAAAAAAATCTTTAATTTTTCTTAATGTAAATATTTGATTTAATTTTAAATTTAATTATATATATATATATATATATATATATATATTGAATTTAAGATTTTAATATTATAAAAATTTAATAATTATAATGTTTATGATTTTATTCTAGATCAAACACTTACTGATTGATTATTGATAAATAATTAGAATATATATAGTAAAAAACATTCTAAAAAAATATAAAATATTTAATGATTGTATTAATTCAAAACAATTCAATCAATTAATAAATCATATGAAAATAACTCAATAAATCAAATCAAATCAAATTTTTTTAATTTGATCAAATACTTTAAATATATCGGATGAATTCAAAATCATCAAACTTGAACCAATAAACACTCCTAGTTCTATCCACGTTGTGATAGATTAATGGAAATCAATTAATGATTTATTTGATTAAGTTCATCTTTTCAAAATATTTTTAGTAAGATTAAATTTCACTATTATATTCCTTTATGTATAATCAAAAGTGATATATTTAATGAAAAAAACAAGAAAACATGATATGGTAAAAAATATTTAAAATGAAAAGTCTTCTAATCTATAAGTTAATACGAAGGAAAAATTCTAACTTTTACAACTCACCACATACATTAGGACTTCAAGAGTTCATTAAAAAAAAATTTGGTCACAAAAGATGAGAATTCATTAATGGCTAAACAGACAAGACACATACAAGACTCCAAAGGAAACAATACAAACAAAATCAATAACGCCAAAACAAATAGCCTAAGGATTCAAACAACAAGCGACTATATGATAACCTAAGAAATCACTAACACACGCATTCTAGCTAAACAATCTAGGAATCAGACCTAGCGGCAGTCAACCAGAATTCATACCAACATTATCCAGTTAAGCAATTGAATCCAATTGGTAACTTTAGAGCAACTAAGACATTGACAAACAAACTCGGTTCACAAAAACAACAATTAAAAAATCAACAATAACACAAAATAGATTCAAAAGTATTAACAATAGAAGAAAACACAAAGAAAACTAAACATTTGTAACATTATTCCAAACTTAACCAAAGCTACTAACACTAGTTCCATCAACCTAGCTGGAGAAGTAGTAGCAAATTACTCATCTCTAAGACCTTAAGTATCACCATCTTAAAAATTGCATAGAAAAGTAACATCCTCTAACCTATGCCTTGGAGGTTACCACTTTTGGAGCTCTTAGCCTCACTACCTTGTCCTATAGTCCTTCCTCTGCCAAAACTAACATTAGCATTTTTTTTGTTCTACAAAACAAGTTTGATTCCTCTCTTGCCCTAACTTGTATTCCCTTCAATACCAAAAATAACCTTGAAATGTCTTTCACCTTTAAACCATCATCACATATATGATCAGGGACACACATATTCATGTCCGAGCGAATCCATTCCCCATATTTTGCATGCCTCCCCCAAAACTCAATGTTAGCAGAACCAACAACCCCGTAGAAGTAAGATTGATGTGTGATATGACAACAAACATAACATAATATAGGCACTCGCTTATATTTTCTTTAATCCACATATGATTAAGCACAAATAGAATCCAAACACCAAGAATTAAAGGTGAATTTAAGTCAAAATTCACTTAGAACTAAAATTGCACACATAGAGCCATTACTCAACGAGAACTTATCGAGCTCAACCACATGATCAATTCTCTCAACAATTTTTCTTGCAATTGATTCAATTCTCCATTCCATTTGAAGGTGGAGTTGAATCCAATTAAAAGCCAAACCAGAGTGACATACTTGGAAATAACCTTTGAATTGTCAGTAGATTATTACCAATGCTTTGTGGGACTTTTTCATGACAAATTCAAGATCAACAAGTTCTTCAAAGTAGAACACAAAAGTGGATTGGTCCATCACCTTCATGTCAAACCTGTAAGATTTTGTCCAATTTTTGCTATTGATGCAAAGAAATGAATCCAGGTTGATTGATTTCAACAAGACCACACATACTACAATAGCCAAATCAATATTGCTCTTGTCCTTCACAATCAAATCCCCAAGATCCAAAGTTAGATCAAGGCTACCCGCACACCTCGACAAGTCTTTCATGATTATCAAACAAGATACAAACCCTAGGTAGCTATCGAGAAAACGGGGAAGCAAATCAAAATCTAAAGAGAGACAAAGAGAAGAGATATGCGAAGTAGAGCTATTTAGCGAGAGAATAAGGGAGGAATGGAGATCAAAGAAACAAAACACCTACAAGTTGGGAGTTAAGACGAGAACGCTAGGACACTCGGGGGAATCCTCGTTGAATTTGAACCACATTTAAATAGTATATTTTTCTAAAATTACTATAAATTTTCATAGAGTGTTAAAATATCCACAACCATTTCAAATGCATTAGACAACTACTTTGTGGAAAATAAAAGGTTCATGTAAAAAGGAGTGCTTTGATTTCATCAACCCAAAATCATTTGAACATTGAAATACAAAGCTAGTCGTTTCAGGAGAGGAAACAGTCTACCTTTTTCTAAGTTTGTACTCCCAAATCACATAGAGAGGCCAATCCAATCCATGCGCAAAGTGAATGGCAAGTCATCTCAACATGAAATTTGAACACGACGGTTCATTATTTCCACCAAATGTGTGATATCGATCAATATTATTATAATAGTTCCTGCACTCAAATGTTCCTATAATACTATAAGTTGGGTTAGGAATTTTGTTTCTGTTTTTTTAAGATTCAAACAAAACACATATGATATTGAATATGAAAGTCACTATCTAAACCAGATTTATTTTATCAAAGAACCAGAATATTAGCATCGCAAATGATTATTTTAAAAAAGAAGATATATCTGCAACACATTTGAGCCTTATAAATATGTTTTGTGTAGTTGACAACAAGAGACACGGACTAACTAAAAGGCATCAAGAAACATCAAGAAGTTCGAAGAAGTTGAATGTGATATAAAAGAAGTGAAATATTGTTGGAAAAAGTGTTCATATTTTATTGATGAAATTAGCCTATAAATAGACATTACATAGATAAAGAAATAACAAGCAAACTAACCACTAACTTAAACTCTTATAAAATAAGACAATGAAAAACACTTTCTGCAACCACAAAAGCACAATCCTTTTAACTAACTAAATCCCTAAAGACTAGGACAAACTAAGCTACTAAATTTAAATAAATAAATAATAAATCTTAACATCCTCCCTTAAATTGATATCTATAGAGATCAGTTTAAGAATAAACAAACTTTAGCAATTTTATTAAGCCCTCCCTTGAACAACATCCTTTGAAGAGCATATCCCAAGCATTCTTTGAAATTTCACAAAGTTGGTTTGCTTAAGTGGTTTAGTCATAATATCAGCTACCTGATTTTCACTTTTATAGAACACCAAATCAATTATACCATCATTGCAAAGATTATGTAAAAAATGGTATCTAACATTAATATGCTTACTCCTTCCATACAAAACTGGATTTTTTGAAATCTTGATTGCTGAAATGTTATCACAATGGATTGTTGTTGGACCTTGTTGCTGACTTTGAAGTGTTTCAAGCAATCTCCTCAACCAGATAGCTTGACATGAGGATGAAGCAGCTGCAACAAATTCGACTTCTATAGTTGACAAAGTCACAATTTGTTGTTTCTTTGATGACCATGATACAACTCCTGAACTCATCATAAAAACAAAACCGAAGTACTTTTTTGATCTTCAATATCTCCAGCATAGTCACTATCTGAAAAACCAATCAAACTTGATTTTCTATCATTTTTATAAAATATTCCAAAGTCTACAGTACCTTTCAAATAACGAAAAATTCTCTTTGTTGATAAGAGATGAACTTCAGTTGGATTCTTCATGTATCGACTCATTACACCAACAACTTGCATAATATCTGGTCTTGTCGACTTTAAATACATGAGGCTTCCAACAATTTGCTTGTAAAGAGTGGCATTCACCTTTTTTTCTATTCCATATCTTGTGAGTTTTAGACAAGGTTTAGATGGAGTTAAAACTGGATTGCAATCCTTCATTTGGAACCTGTCTAAAATTTCAAAGACATATTTCTTTTGTGAAATAAAGATACCAGCATGAGATTGCACTACTTTGATGCCAAGAAAATAGTGCATTAACCCCAAATCTGACATTTCAAATTCATTCATCATAGATTTCTTAAAATCAGCTAGTATGACTCCATCATTACTAACATAAATAAGGTCATCAACATATAAACATACAATAACCATCTTCCCATCTGCTCCAAATTTAATATAGAGTGTGTGTTCATAAAGACATTTAATAAAACCTTCTTTAGCAAAGTAAGCATTAATACGACTATACCAAGCTCTAGGTGCTTGTTTTAGTCCATATAATGTCTTTTTTAGCTTGTATACCTGGTTTTCGTGACCTTGTTTCATGTATCTCGGAGGTTGATCTATATACACCTTTTCTTCCAATTTCCCATGCAAAATTGTTGACTTTACATCAAGCTGGTAGATAGGCCATGAGTTTTGGGCATTAGTGGATAACACCAATCGAATAGTATCAAGCCTCACTATTGAAGTGAACATTTCTTTGTAGTCAATTCCAAATTCTTGTTTGTACCCCTTTGCAACGAGTCGAGCCTTGTACTTATCAACTTCTCCATTTTCCTTCAATTTTGTCTTATAAACCCACTTGGCACCAATAGTCTTGTGTCCTTTTGGAAGATCAGTCAACTCCCAAGTGTTGTTCCTTTCAATAGCGGAAATTTCATCATCCATCGCCTTTCGCCATTTTGAATCTTTGACAGCATCTTCAAAAGTTGTAGGATCACAATCTGAAAAAAGAGCTAAGTAAGTAATTGGATCCTCTAATTGGTCAATTCCAGGTACCTCAAAATATGTCATCCATCCGGGCCTCTTTCGAACACAGCGTAGACGTGATTCAACTGTTGCATCAGTAGATTCTGCTGCCGTTGGTGGAGTGGCAACAGTTGGTGAATTTTCAGGAACATTAGCTGCTGAATTTTGTTGTTGTAAAGGTTGTTACCTTTCTTCTTCATTCTCTCCATCAAAAAAGGTTGGCATTGGCTGCTGCTGGGGACAATTTTTATTCCAATTCCAGGTGTTATTCTCATCAAAAATGACATCTATACTGGTCATGATCTTTTTTGTGAGTGGATTGAACAATTTGTAAGTTTTGGAAGCTTCACTTATGCCAAGAAAAACACATTTTTCACCCTTATCATCAACCTTCTTCCTTTTCTCATCCGGGACATGTGCATAAGCGATGCAACCAAAAATTCTGAAGTGATCTACAACTGGTTTCCGCCCACTCCAAGCCTCCTCAGGTGTCATGTTATGAACATAAAAGGTTGGACTTCTATTCAACACATGAATGCTCCAATTTACTACCTCTGGCCAAAAATTCTTTGGAATGTTCCCTCTTGTTAGCAAGCTTCTCACCATTTTGAGGATGGTTTTATTTTTCCTCTCTGATACACCATTCTGCTGTGGTGTATAAGTAGCTGTGAATTCCCTTCAAATACCTTGATCATCACAAAAACCTTCAAATTCTTTAGAGTTGTATTCTCCACCACGATCAGTAGGAAAAGTTTTAATGGCTTTTCCTGCTTCATTTTCAACTCATGCCTTGAAGCTTTTAAATGCACTAAAAGCTTCTGATTTTTTTTGCAAAAAATAAACCCATGTTTTTTTAGTATAATCATTAATGAAGGTAATTAAATATCTTTTACCCTCATTAGAATATAGATTTATCGGTCCACAAATATCAGAATGTACCAACTCTAGGACATGTTTTGCTCTCCACGACTTTCCTTAAGGGAATTGAGAACGATGTTGTTTACTAACAACACATTCTTCACAAAATTGAGAAGGTATATGAATTTGAGGGAGTCCTGTTACCATATCTTTTTGTTGGAGAGTCTTTAATCCGCCAAAATTCAAGTGGCCATAGCGAAAATGCCAAAGCCATGAAGGGTCTTTTACTTCAGTCATTAAGCTATGTTGAGTTGTTCTAATCTTCAAAGGAAACAACCTGTTTGAACTCATCTGAACAACAACAATTGCTCCTCTTGAAGGATCATATATCTCACAAGC
Organism: Hippophae gyantsensis; assembly: GCA_030763125.1. NCBI lineage: Eukaryota > Viridiplantae > Streptophyta > Magnoliopsida > Rosales > Elaeagnaceae > Hippophae > Hippophae gyantsensis. The sequence continues at coordinate 38,838,137 of CM061036.1, read as the reverse complement.
ACTATTTTGAATAGTTATCATATAACCTTTTTCTTGCAATTGACCAACACTTAACAAATTATTTTTCAAGTCAGGAACATAAAAAACATTGGAAATTGTTTCAATAAAACCATTCTTGGTTCTAATATTTATTTCACCTTTTCTCATTACTTTTACTTTAAAAGAATCACCAAAACTAACAGTAAAACGAAAGTCTTCATTTAAATAAGAAAACAAAGACTTACTTCCACACATGTGGTTGCTACAACCTGTATCCACATACCAAACATCTAATTCAGGTTCCTCATTGACATGATAAGCCATTAACAAAGTTTCAGCTTCCTTGTTTTCTACAAAATTTGATGTCTCTCCTTCTTCTTTCTTATTAGGCAGTTTAGTATAGCATTTAGAATGATAATGACCAAATTTATGACATCTACCTTGGATTTGTCAAATGGTTTATCTTGTCTATCTTGATAATGCCTGCTGCCATCTCTATTGCCTCGATCTCCCCTTCTTCCACTTCTACCTCTACCCCTTCCTCTAAAGTTTGAGAAATGTGTAGAGATAGAAGCCTTCAAAGCTTGCTCTTCTGAAGGTGAACTTCGGTTCATCTTCTGTTCATGGACCAACAAAGAGCTTTGCAGCTCATCAAGAAAGAATGTATCTATGTCTTTAGATTCTTCAATGGAGCACACAACATAATTAAATATTGGTGTTAGGGTACACAATATCTTTTTCCATGATTTTGACACTGTTCATCTTCTCACCATGAAAACGCATTTTGTTGCTTATATCCATAGTTCTGGCACAATAATTGATGATAGATTCCTCATTCTTCATTTGTAGAGTCTCAAAATCGCTTCTCAAAGCTTGAAATTGTGCATGCTTCACTCTAGCAGAGCCTTGATATTTTTTTCTCATGGAATCCCAAATATCTCTGAAAGTTTCTTTGCAAAGAATTGTTTCCAAGATGGAACGATTAATTGCCTGAAAAAGATAATTTTTTGCCTTCAAATCTTTTAGCTTTCTCCCTTCTAACTCTGTTTTTTGGACGTCCGTCAAGACAGTATTTGGTGTTGGTTCTTCAATTCCAGATTCAACAATCAGCTAATATTCTTTTGACTGTAAAAAATTCTCCATTAGCATGCTCCAATGGTCATAATGACCAAAATGTGGAATTGCTAACTGCACAAAATTTGTTTCTAAAGCCATTGTTTCACTGTTTCTTATTCGAAGAAATGGCATCCAAAAGAAAGATCTTTGCTACCGTGATCCTGGTCGTTTATAATGCAATCACAATAGACAAAAAAACGGACGAACAGTTGCTTTGTAAATGGGGTGGACGACACTGGTTCCTTTCAATGACAACTCAACTCTAATAGAGTAGCAATAAGTGAAATACTAATATTAAGTAAAATATAGATATATTGTTTGCACAAATTTTTTTTGTTTTGCTTTGATACCACTGATATAAAAGAAGTAAAATATTATTGGAAAAAGTGTTCATATTTTATTGATGAAATTAACCTATAAATAGACATTACATAGATAAAGAAATAACAAACAAATTGATCACTAACTTAAACTCATATAAAATAAGACAATGAAAAACACTTTATGCAATCACAAAAGCACAATCATTTTAACTAATTAAATCCCTAAATACTAGGACAAACTAAGCTACCAAATTTAAATAAATAAATAATAAATCTTAACAAAATGAACCCAACTAGAGGTGTAAATTGTGATGAAATATTAATGAGACTCCTGATACAATCTATTAATTTTCAAAACTCATCTTATATTATCTCACTTAATTTTTAATAATATGAGATGGTGATAAAAGAGTACTAATTAAAACATTTTATTTGTCTCTAATAAGTCTAAATGAGACAAGTAATTATACAAAAACAATAAAAAATATGATACATGATTATTTATAATTTGAATTTAATAAGAAAAATAATACAATATATGTTTAACATCCATTAAAATTATAATCTAAATAAGATGAAATAATATTTAAATGAAATGAGATAATATTATATTATGAGTCCATTAGAAATACTAAATGAGACATGAGATGAGATGAGTACATCTCTAAACCCAACATAGCATGCAAGTCTTGAAAATAATCGCATATGTCACTGATAAAGCATGTGTCATTGAATTCTTTCTCGAGCAAACTTATAAATATTGTAGGAATTGTAGGTTCATAACTATAACCCAAGAGGCCAATACCAGATGATAATTGGTAAAAAGATGAGAAGATCAACAAAAATGCAGTGCTTGTAAAATAATTGAAGAAAGATGATGATCTGAAACCAATTCCAGAGGATCGAAAGGAAGTATAGATACTGAGATGAATGTCAGATATTGCTTATAGCTCTAACTTGTATGGATTAAAAAACAGATATAACGAAAAATGATGTGCATATATAAAAACTCCTCAGGGCAGAAAAAGAAAAAAAGATAATGAAAAATGATTGGATGTATATAATAATGATTATATAACATCAAGAAAATAAACTTTAGGATGATCTATAAATAAATCTGGACTTGAACTATGGATGATAGAATATAATATAAAAGCTTAGAATCTACAGCATAGAATGCCCTGCCTCCAACCTCTATGCTTACGAAAACGTCTCCTGTCAGCTTTAGCCATCTTAATTGGACTGCAATTCCATTCAGGCTGTAATCTGCATATAACCAAATGAAAAAAAAAATAGTCAATTACCTATTAAGATTATCTAGAACAAATAAGTTATCAAAAGATCAAGAGGATTGACTGTGATGTACACTGGGAACGCAAAGGAACGGGTGCTAGTTGTGCTGCTATCTGAACGAAGAGACACATTGCCAGATGTCATTTGTCCTGAATAATGTATAAGACTTGACAAATGATGCACTCCCGAAAAACTGGACTCTCCTTGCTCATTTTGATCTTGGCATGAAATAGCTGGAAAGCCATTTATCCCATCTTCAATAAGGGACATATTTTGAGTTTCGAAATTATGTTCAGTGTTACCTTTATGTGGATATTCCTCTGTGGCTACGTCATGCTGAACTTGGCTTGATACTATTTCTGAGTGCAATGTCACTTCATCCACCAAGGAGGCATTTGGAGCTTCATCACATTCAGGAACATAGTTTTGAGAACGCTCCACCTCTGATTCCCGTTGAACTTGACTTGATACAACATGTGAGTCAGAACTCACATAATCAACAATGGATTTATTTTCACTTTTAGGGCATTGATAGAAACGGTTCTGCAACCGCTCTTCTCTTATTACAGCTATAGGCCCAAATTCAAGCCGAATAGAGCTTGATGTTATCTGCATAACCTGTGTCTCATCATTAACTTGGCACCAGTTTGACGTTTCATAACAATCATATAAGCCATTTTTATACATTTTTTTCTTCATAAAAGGTACAAATGTCTAAGAATCAAAATTGAAAGTAACGCTTACACTATCCACCTCGTTGCTGTACAATAATCCTTTGACAAAACTGCTATCTTTTGATTTTTTGGCTGTAGATACAGGTTCTAAACTTCCAACTATTTCATTGGTGCAATTGTTTGATTCTACAGCAGCTGGAACTAAAGCACCGCTTGTTATTTCACTTTCTTTCTGCATTGAAACATCAACCATCCACATAAAACAAAAGACAAAATTCAAAATGCTACTTTTGAAGAGGAATTTATGGCACCGTCAGTCACACAAACGCCAATTGTACCAACAAGTAACTTAGATATCATAGTTTACACATATTAGAATAGCATCATCTTGCAGATGATAAAATAAGGGACGACGAGAACACCAGATGAACAATATTTTGTAACTTGATGGCATTTTTTTGGACAATTATGTGGATTTCTGAACCTCAATATATCCCTCACATTCTCAGTTCATTAGTATACTAGAAAGTTACTCACATCAAATTGCAGTTTGATCCAAAAAAACATCATACTGAAACTATTGGAAGACAATAATCAAAAGTGCAAAAAATAAAGTGTGCTTTCTAACAAAACACTCTATAGCATATAAATATTGGCCATACCTGAGAAATTTCTTGTTCATCTGAATTGCCATCCTTTGTAGTGAAATTGGAGTTTTCTGTAGTACACTCATTAATTGAAAGAATATCACCAAGAGAAACCTCATCCTTTGAAACTTCTTTTACAGTTAAGTGTGCTATATCATATTCATGGTCTCCTTCCACTGCCGTCTCCTTGGACTCAAGGTGACGAAAAAGCTCCATGTCTGAATCTTGTTGTTTCGAAGAATTTAAACCATTTGAAACGGGCATATTAAATTCTACTACATCTTTAATAACATGTTCATTTGGGTCCCTATCAGGAAATAGGAAGCTAGAGACAGCCTTCTCTTGAGGCACACCGTCGTCAACACAGATGTCCTTGACAGCTTGATCGTTACTCTCTTTGTAACAAACTATAAATTCCGGAAGGTCACATTCTGTAATAGTTTTGCCTGAGTTGTAATCTGAATCCTTCTTTATTGATTTCATGCCAATAGGAGATTTAGTAAATGGAACCGCAAAATCATTGGCATTGTATTCCTTGCAAATTTTGATGTCATCCATGCTCTTAGAATGACGATGTTCTGCTGCAGCTAAGACATCTCCATCATCCATTGAATATTGTAACTGAAGCCCATCCCTCTTATTGTCCTTCAAGTCACATGAGATCCCCTTTTGGTTTCCCTTCACAGTATTCTTTCCAGATTGGAATCCCGCTGAGACCTGATCATTATCTTTGTACTCAAAAGATTTAGAATCAGGCTTAAGCCCAGGTGTTTTATGGAATATATCTTTCTCTGCAAGCATACAAATTTTAAAAATGCCAGTAAAGTCCAAAATCAGAAGAGTAACATTGCAACTGTATACAAACAAATAAAAATTCAAGAGACAAACTGCTACACCATTAGATTCAACAGTACTACTACTTTCATATTAAGAACATGATACATAACTCAATAAGGGATTTAGATTTTCGAAAAACAGGAAGAGAAACCTGATTGATCAAGAAGTTTAATTTAACAAACATGACTTTGAAGAGACAATGACCCTGCCCAATAAGTTTAATATAGTTGCTCGTGTGGAAGACCAAAGCATAGAAATTTTGAATTAAAATAAACAGCGATCAACTATTGAAGTAGCTACTAGCCAGTAATCAAAAAAGAAAATCATATATGCAAGAATTTTCTTTAAAAAAAAGACAAACAGAAAAATTTATTACCAAGCTTCATGGTTCATGGGAAGGGCAACATAAGCAAGAGAAGTTTTCAAGCATTGAGCCTGCAAAACATTCACAGAAAACATATAAGTTAAATGCAATTGCAATAGACCCACTTAGCATGATAGGCAAACATGATTTCAGATCACTTAGTTTCATTTTTGGTGTGTCACGCAGCAGAAACAGGGACAAAAGGACCCACTTTTATACAATAAAGGCTTACATTTTCAACAACTTTTACACATGTGTATGTTGCTTAGTACATATTATAGTGCACACCAAAAATGAGACAGGAAGTTTGAACCAGCAAACATGTCCAACTTTTCCAAAGCCCCCATAAAATTTCAGCAACAAAATAATAGCCTAAATTTTATATCAAGAGGGTACCGATAAAGTCCTCTTAGAAAATTTCACAATATTTTTGTCATCTAGCAATAGTCAGATCTAACCCATTAGAATAAGAGGTTCAGCCAAATAATCAAAACAAAGATACATAGACAGACCCATACGAGCTTAACTGATCTTCTCGTAAAAACAAAAATAACAAGAAAGGACAGAAGAAACCAAAATAAGAGAATAAGATCTAGAAGGCATCCCACCGAGAAAAATAAACAAATAAGAGAACCCAAAAATTCAGCACCTTTAACAAGAAGAACAAGCAACTGTAGCTTTTTCCTTAATCACTTTCTCTTTCTCATTTCAGAAAAAGCAATACACTTGAAAAGCAAAAGAAAAGGGTTGATAAAACGTTAATGATCATACAATTTTCACAGATGATAATCAAACATATTTTGAGAACAATCAAATTTAAAAAAATATAGAAAAATGAAAAGGGTAAGAACCTTAGCTTCAAGAGCAAAGCAGATAGAGACATGTCATTATCCATTATATGATATCTAATCGAAAATTAAACTGATGTATAAATTCCAGGCAAGGAAGAGAAAAGGTTAAAGAGCCAGAGAGAGGGAGGAGTGAAAAGGAGAAAATAAATAAATAAGTAGAAATATCATAAACAGTATATTTTATCAGAAAGATGAATATAAAAAGGGTACTTCTGGATTCTGTTGACAAATAATCAGTTGAAAGAATTCAGAGTTTTTTTTTTTTTCTCTTGTATTGCTGGAGAAAAAGGTCAACCGAAGATACCCCTTCCCCACAGTCACAGCAGTAAATACTAACCGAGAAGAGAGACTAAAAGTGGAGAGAGAGCAAATTAAAGGTTAAATTTTTTTTTTATTATTATCCAAATATTTGTTATTATTTTTATAATAAAAATATATAAAATATTTATTCTATATTAAATATTAATTATACTTTAATATTATTACTATTAAATATAATAATCATTAATAAAATATTTTTATAATAATAATAATTTATTTTACTATAAGATAATAATAATATATATATTCATAATATTACTATTTTTAAGTATAAATTTGATAACAATTTTTGATATTATACGAGTCAACTTTAACATAAAGTAACTTACGATTTTTTTTAACTTGTTTGTTAAATAAGTTAAATACGATACGATAATATAAAGTTAATTTTTTAATTTAATTTTTAATATTATTTTATTTATTAAATTTGATATGAATACGAATAAATTTAAAATAAATAAATTTAACAATTTAAACCTAAAATAAAATAAAAATATTTTAATTAATAAATTAAATTATTATGATATATTTATCAAATATATTAATACTATTGATATGATTTCACACCATATGCATAATGAATAGTATGAACATGAATATTTAAGAAGTTAAATTCTTAAGTGCAATTTTATATCACCCTGAATACAGTACACATCCTAAAGATTAGATTTCACTATCGAGGATCATAAGTGATATTTAATAATTGGCCAAGGGCTTGTTCCCAATAATTAAATAATAGCATTTATTATGAGAATTCTCTTTAAATAAAATGTTATATGTGGCAGGTTTAGTAGGTATATTGAGATATTTTAATTAAATTAATATTTTTTAATAATATTCTTATTATCTAACTTATTAATTATAAATATAATTAAATCTCAAAAAAAATCTACAATTTAATTTATTGTTGAGAATTTAAGAACACAATTTTTAGAGGAAGAAATGGCATATATTTTATACTTATATTAATTATTATATTTTATATAATAAATTAAATTTAAAAATTATACAAACATTTTCAAGAAAATTGTACCGTATATCTTGATTAATATAAATGTAAATAGATATATATATGTGTGCAATTTTTTTTCTATTTATTTATATTTAGCATTACCGTACCTTCCTTCTCTAGTTTCTACATTTTTTTTTTCTTATTTAAAAAACTTTCTACCATTTTTGTCTCACAATTAATTTTACCACCATTACTCTTAAACTCTGTATATTTCTACCTTTTTGTCTTTCACCATTAATACACGCTCCTTCACTTCATTACCTTACCAATTCAATTCAATTCAATTTTCCCGCTTCAAAACCCAAAATTTTCCATAGTTCCAAATAGCCCACGAATACTTGTATAAGAAATATTAATAATATATAAATTTATGTTAAATTTTATACATACATTATTTATATTGTGTTATATATCATAATTATTTTAAAAATTAAAAAAATATTTTTTTTCTATATAATACTAATACATAATACATGCGAAATAAGAAGTATTAGTATAAAAATAGTTTTACAGTTGAAAGTGTTATTAATTATTTATTCTATTTACCAGAGCATATGGTAGGTGTTAAGTTAATCTCGTATTTAATTAGTTTGTAAACTATTAATTTAATTTAGTTAATAAATTATTTTCTATGGAATAATTGCTTTAAATAATTAATGGATGTTATTATATTATATTGTTTTGTTAATACAATTATTATTTTATTACAATATAGAAAGATTTAATTGTAATTGGAACACCTTTCTTTCTTTATTGATTTTAAGCCTATTGGAACACCTTTCATCATGTACTGTACTGGTTTATGTCTATTGCATATTTTGATGATGTCATATTTGTCATTATCTAATCTGGTTCTCTCTTTATTCTCTCTATATATTTGGATTGGATGACACTAACACCTTTCCAGTCTAGGGGTGTATAAAAATTACCTCAACCGAAGTAACTTAAATTTGGCAGTTTTAAAGGAATATAAAGGAATATTTGGTGGTTTGATTTTAATTTTTGAAGAATCTAATCAAAATCAAACTAACTCATTTATATATATATATATATTTTATTTATTTTTAAATTATTCTTATTTTTTTCATTTTATTTATTTATTTATTAAATTGTTCTTATTTTCTTCATTTTAAAAAATTAATGTTTTATCATGTAATCATATTCATCTACAATCATAATTTTTTTTCTTTTAATTATACTATGGTATAAATAGAAATATTTAAATTAATATGTACTTATATATTATTTAACTTAAATATTAACAATTTTAATAAATATATATATATATATATATATATATATATATATATCGGATGAAGAAAATAAATATAAGAAATGATATTAATAAATCATCTTAATCAATGATCAAAATCAATAATATAAATACTACACATTTTAAAATTTATATTTAATGCATAACTTTTAAAATCAAGTAAAAATCAAATCAAAAATAAAAAAATATTTACCATTAAAATAACTCAAATCAATGATAGGAAATAATTTGTTAAAATTATTTATTAAAATTATTTATATGTGAATAATATGTTGAGCGATAACTACGTATTTTTATAATTTATTATTTAAAGTTTGGATTTTAAGATTTAAGTTTTAGAGTTTAAAATTTAAGATTTAAGATTAAGATTATAGATTTTAAATTTTGAATTATAAACTTTTTACTCCCTTATATTTTTCTTGATATATGAATTAGTTTTCTTAGTAACTTGTTATAGTGTTAATCACCTAATGGTCCAACTAAAGTATGTATTTCAATATGATATATGTTAAGGCTTTTTTTTAAGATGATAATGTAATTAAACTATTATTATAAAATTATAATTGCATTCTTAATTATGTATGTGTTTATATCGCGTTTAATTCAACAGAGTATACAAGATATTTCGAGATATCTATGTAGGGTCTAGGGATAAGACGTTAATACTCAAGCTAGTTTCTAACTAAACAAGATGGTTTCTTCCTGACACGTGTTTGTTTCGCTCTCGACAGCTCTCGAACCCATGACCTAACCCTTAAGTAGTCTAGATGATACAAGTTTATTTCCTAAGGTCTACTTAAAGATTAGGTCCTGCGTTCGAAAACTAAGGAGAATGAAACAAATACGTGTCAAGAAAGGATTGTCCCATCTAATCAAGAATTAGCTTGAATATCAATACTCTACCCTTAAATCCCACGTGGATATCACAAGATGTCTTGTGTATTCTACTAAACTAAGTACAGTAATACAAACATTACGATATTTTGTTCTTTAAAATGCATATATATATATATATATATATATATTTAATTACTATTATTTTGATTATATATTTTATTAATTAATATTTAAGTGGTTGTTTTGTTTTTGTTTTAGAATAGTTTGTCCTATCCATATATAGAGAATACTTTTTTATTGGGTTATGCATGACAATATTAGTTTTTTTCATTATAGAAATAATATATTCATTTTGATTATATATAAATTGAGCAATTTTTTTCTAATTTACAAACTAAATATTTGTTTGAGATAATTGTTTGTTACGTTGTTGATGAGTACCAAAATTTGAAATTACAACCTCTACGTAATATAATCAAATGCAAAAGTTAGTGCCACACTTGAGGTTAATATTTATACATATATATTAGTATTCTTTAAATATTATAATATACTGAGACCTATCACCTAAATTTTTTCTTTAAAAATGTTGTTTATATTTTTATGTGTTATTATTATTTGATTATATAATTCTTTTGTCATAACACTAATATTAATAATTATTTTTATGTCAAAATCTAATATTTTGTGGCTTATAACTAATTTATAAAAATGAATTTATTTACTACTATATGAGTATTATAAAAGAGAATTAATTATTTGGTTGAAAATTTGAGTTTCTGTTTATTAGAATGATATTGAAAATTTTCAAATAATAATATTTATTATATATATATTTAATATAACTACAATATATAATACAAATGTTATTATTATTTTTTAACACCAATGCATTTAGTACTGATTCTTTACAAAATAACAATATAATTAAGTAACTAAATTATAATATTTTTCTAATCAATAATTCTTTTATAAATTAATATTATTATTATATCATTGATACCAGATCTATTATTTTAAAAATTGATATTATTATATAAATACAATTTCTATTATTTATAAATTAATATTATTATATATATAGTTACAAGATATATATTTTATAAATTAATATTATTATATAGATAATTTGTCAGGACCCACCTCGACCCACCCTAGAATGCGTATTCTAAGATTTCTAACCGATAGCTACTAAATTTCAAATCTTTTTAATCTTAAGTTGTCATGAGTATACACTTAATATTTTGTTTAGTTTATTAAACTTCTCATATCTAATCTTTATCTTACTAATAAATAAATATTTTTATAAATATATCATAATATTTTTCTCAAAATACTTAATACTTCATAATAAATAATGTCATCTGCAAGTAAGTTTATATATCTAGAACAAAATTATTAATTCAAACTTTATACATCATACGATGAACTTCTAATCAAAAAGTCTTTATAAAATCAAATGAAAAGATGTAATTAAATATTTAGTTAGAAAATATAATTACAAGATACTGAGCTTCCAAACTTTCAAATGTAGCCTTCAGCAGTAGTTGTACCTAACAGGAAAAAATAGCTCGGAAAATTGGTGAGCAAAATTTTGCTCAATGAGTAGTGATTTATAAATTTAATACAAATTTATGAAAGAGTCAAATATACAAAATTTATTTTGTAGAAAATATCTAATTTTATTGTAAAGATAAAAATAACAATTTTACATATTAAATAATAACCATAATATTAACTTAAATAAATTTAATAGTAAAAATAATAATAATAATAATAATAATTGTAGTAATAATATAATATAAACCTTAATTATCATAAAATAATGGACAGTTTTACTTTGTTTTTTCTCTCCCAAATTATCATAAAATAAATTACTTAATATTAATTATTATCAAAATATCACTCCAAATTACCAAAAATATAATATCTAATATTAATTGTTACTAAAATATAGGGATGTCACGGGTACGAATTGGGAGAATTTTTGATATAATTATTCTCGAATCGAATTATAAAATTTGTACTTGAAATCGTTTGAAAAAATGTTACGGTTTGGGAACAGTTTTTTATTTTTTATCCATAAGTAACGAGTCGGGACGATTATTAAAAAATATCAAAAAAAATCATTTTTCTAATTTTTTTTAAAAAATTCTTAATAAACTTTAATTATTAATTAATGTATAATTTAATTTAATAAATATAATTAATTTTAAATACAATTGAGTATAGATATTAATATAATCGCATCTGGTATTTCGTTATTGGTTTTTATCCAAAATTATACTCATTCCTAAAATTTATTGGATAAAAATCGAACCGACTGTACAGATACAATTTTTTTACCTATTCTTACTAAAATATCACTTTAATTTACCAAAAAATATATTTCATAATATTAATTACTATTAAAATATCACTTTAATTTATCAAAAAATATATTACATAATATTAATTATTATTAAAATATCACTCTAATTTAAAAATATATATTATTTAATATTAGTTATTGTAAAAATTCCACTTATTTATTTTAAATCAAAAATTTAAATAAAAAAATCCAAAGCAACTCAAGTAATTTATTTTTTTCGCCATTTACTTTTTACTATTTATTATTAATTTTTACTATTCAAAAAAACAAGTATTACATCATTGATACAGTAACTATTGTTTTGTAAATTGATATTATTATTATTATTATTATTATTATTATTATTATTATTATTATTATTATTATAGAGAGAGATTATTGATATAAAATCTATTATTTTACAAAATAATATTATTATATATATCATTGATATTAGATAGTTACTATGAAGTATTGCATTTATCATTTAACGTGGAATTTATGATCAATAAAATTTTTGAAGGCTTAATATTTATGCTAATTTTCATTAAGAACGATAGAGAAAGATATTGAAATAAATATGTTACTTATTGAGAGCTTAAAGTGCTAAAAGAAATATATATTTAATGGCTCATATATATATATATATAACAACGTTGAGAGCAAGATGACACTATAAAATATTTCATATGTTATTTTTATAAAATTTGATATGTCTCGTATATGCTTGTAAAAAGCAACACTATTGGCATTATTGAAAACACAAATATTTTAATGCTATTTTTGTGAAGTTTGTTATTATTTTACTAATATAATAGCATATATACAAATAACATACGCACTATTATGTTACAAAGAATACATGGACCCTTTAATAATTATCATTCTTTGAAATAAATATTTTTTTGATAATCAAAAGTATAGTTTGAATAAATTAAATATCTATTGAGTTATTTACAATTAGTAATAATTGTTAATTATAATTTAGGAATAATTATTGATCAAATTTTTAAAAAAATAAAGTTAATATAAACAAATTAAATATGTTAAAATTAGAGCAAGAAAATTAAGTATTTGTATGCTTTATATGTGTGATTGATCCTAACAAAGTTTCTTTAACTAAAGAATGAAGATCCAATATATGCGATGATTAATATTATTCAATATAAACACTACTATCCTCGTGGATAATTATTTATGAAAAATGAATAAATGAACTAGTAGCACTTATTTTGGAAAGGAACGATGATTAATATTTTTTAGAAGATAATTATAAATTATTAAAATTTGATGAAAGGTTAGAATAACCAAAATCATAAATTTAGCTTATATATTTTCCAGTTCAAGTAATTTAAATTATTTTTGATATTCATAATTAATATTATTTTAATACCATCACATGTTGCGTCGTTAATTTTCAACGTGACATATGAATTCAAACTGAATCGAAGATTGTTAGACAAGTTTAGTTTTTTTATTATTTAATTTATATCAAAACGGTCCAACCTATTTAGACTCATTTAATAAAAAAGTTTAAAGCATTTTGATCCGAGTTAACACATAATCTATTTAATAAAAAAATATCATTTTGATTTTTTTCTTAATTGAATGCATACTATATAGCATATACTTGCATGTTATAATTTGATTATATTTGTATATATAGTAGAATATAATTTATACAAATTATGTTTTAAAATAATTTTTTTTTACCTTTAATAAAAAATATATAAAAATCTTTACGTATTAATATTTGAGTTGGGTGACCTAACCCAATAACCAAACTTGTTTATTAAACTAGTCAATTGGTTGATCAAATTAATTAAATCATAGATAGATCGTATATGAGTTTTAATATCTGATATGATTAATTATTAAATCATGTTTTGGTTTAACTTTATTATTTTAAATTAAATTCAGATCGATATATTTTAACTTAACCTGTTTAACATGCCAACCGTGTAAATGTAATTATATAACAAATCTTAAATTTAAGATGAATGGTTATACAAAAGATATGTATTGAAAAGTTTTTTATATTTTTATTTTAAGATAAGCTAAAAGTTCTTCAACTGAAATATTTATATATTTATTATGATAAGAACTAAGTCATGAAAGATAAAAAGTGATGTATTGAAATTTAAAAAAATTATAGATCAAAATTTAAATATTTCGTTAATAAATAACTATTTGTTACATGTTTTGAATATCATGAGTCCAAGTGATTAATAAATCATTTATTATTAATAGCATAATAAATTTTATTTTATGAACATGATAATTATGAAAATTTCAAACTATAGCTTAAATTGGTGCAAAAATTTAGCTATTATACTAGTGTTCTTGTTGTATTAACTCAACACATTAAGATGAACCCTCAAACAAAATTAAATATAAGTGTCAGAGTTTGAATATTCATTTGAAATCGAATGATTTTGTTCCTTTTCAGGGTGATCATGCTTTTTAACTAATTTCTTGCCATTAAAAAGGAAAGAAAAATGTATCATGGTATGAAATTTCTTACAATGCATATGTTTTGTTAGAATTGAAAGTTTATAAAATTATTCAATAATAGAATATTATAAACAATTGATGCAATTGCTAAACATTTATAATGATCACATAATACAAAATATTATAGTAATTAGTAATGACCTAATAGAACAATAGGAAGATATAACAACAAAAACATATAATTTAATTGAATATAGTTAGCACATTAGTACAAAAATAAGAAAGATCGTGAAAGAATAGAGGGAGTTAATACTCCAATAAATGATATCAAAAGATTAAAAAAAATAGTAAATTGTTAAACAGTATCATATACCTAAAAATAAAATCATATTATTTTTTTCATTGTAAAATAAAAATAAAATATTGTACAACAAGATTTCTTTTAAATTTTCTCTGGATGAAACAAGAGATAAAATGATTATTAATATAAGTTATTAAATGTTAACAAAAAATTATATTGGTAAAATGCAAAGATCATTTTATGACATATATTATAATAATTTATAGACAACGTGAATTTTATATTATAGAAACATTTAAGATGTTAACTTAAATTTGTTAAAATGACTAACATTTAAAATATCTAAAATATAAATTACATGAAATATACATTAATTATATATTATAAAAATAAGAGGATGTCAGATACATAACAATATTCTCCCACGTAGTTAATGAAACGAGTCAAATACTTAATCTTACTAAAGCATTCAATAGTTTATAAGCATATATGTTAAATTACATAAAATATATATTAAAAAATGAGAATATTTATAATGAGATATGATACGTATTTTGTGCATTTTTATTTATATTTATTAAGTATTTTATTATGAATTAATGGGTATTATAAAATAATATGCTATTGTAATTATATATATATATATATATTTTAAAGATGCGTATAAACTTAGCTTAAATAAGTGAAATAATATTTTTAAACTTTTTATACTAAGCATATTTATATATGTGAGAATCATGGAAACGTTTTTATGTGCATCCTTATTATAAAGCTATTTTTGTTATTATCATACCAAATTTTCTATTTTTAAAAACACTTAATAATTAAATTATTTATATAAATTTTAAATTTCTGTGACATTAGTTTTTTTACTCTAAAAACATCAATTCCCTAACATATTTTTGTCCAATTCTTAAGTGATTACTTGACAAAAAAAAAATTATTACACTTAATACGATCATAAAGTTTCATAAAAGAAAATATGACTAATATTAATTGACACGATATTAAAGTATCATAAAATGCAATATAATTAGTGTTTATGTATGTTGCAGATATTAATCACTAACAAGATATATTTATTATTGACTAAATGAAGAGTTTATTTTATTATTTTTTATTGAATAATTATATTAATTTATTCATCCTAGGAAATATATCGTAGTAAATATAAAATCATTCTAAAATTACACAAATTTTATGTTGATATTATTTTCAAATTAAAAACCCTATAGACTTATAATAGAAAAAAAAATTAGATTTAATAAAAAATAAATTATAATTTATTAAAAGTATAATATATAACAAAAATAGTTTAAAATATTACAACATGTTAAAGAACATGATATCCAGCTGGTGACAACCAACACACCAACTGAAAGTAGCCACCAACAACTTGGTGGGGAAGAATAGTCTGTCCAAGAACATTTATTTCTATAATTGTGTTTATTTTTAATTATTACAATTTTGCTTTTCTTTTGTATAAATAGGTTGTAAACATTCGTTTATTCATCATCAATAAATCCAATTCTTACATGGTATCAAAGCTTAGGAAACAATTCCCAGAAAATTCAGCTCATAGAATTTTTTTCCCATTTTTCCTTAATCTGTTTTTTTTTTCAAAACCAATTTCGATTCACAAAATAATTCCAATTTCATCACATCATATTATTCAAAAAAATCCGAGCAATCTGCAATTAAAATCAAGCCAAAATACCTCTCCACGCGCTCACACGCGCCTTGTTTAAACTCATCAGCTTTCCACGCGCCTCGCCGGAGACACACGCGCCAGCTGCTGAAGAAGACGACTCCAACGACACGTCGTTCGCACGCCGCTGAAGCAAACGACGCGTCGTTCACTCGGTTCGGTCTTCCATCCGGTCCGGTCCGGTTCGGTCTTCATCCGGTTTAGCGCTTCACCGTTGCAGCCGCCGTTTCAGCCACTCCAGACGTCAGTTCACCCACTTTCTGACCGATTCTGCGGCTAAAATTTCTGGTTCTGTAATCCTTGACTCATTTTCTATAAGATAAAGCATATTTCAGTACATTATTTATTTCATAAATAGTCATTATTGTCTAAAATATACTTAAACCTATCCCGTTCTTTAGAATTTATTCAACAAAAAATGTCTATAACTACCAATATCAATCCTACTTTACCAAAATGGTATGATGACCCTAGCCATTCATTATATCTACACCACTCAAACCAACCAGGCATGGTTCTCGTAGCTCAATCCTTAAACCAAGAAAACTATCACATTTGGAGTCATGCAATGCTCATGGCTCTAATAACCAAAAACAAAGAAGGATTCATTGACGGCACAATCAAAAGGCCATCAATAAACCTTGAAGTAGAAATCAAACAATGGACTCGCTGCAACATTCTTGTCAAATAATGGATCCTTAACACCATATCACCCAAAATTGCAAAAAGTGTCATGTATAGTGATACTGCATATGAGCTATGGGAAGAATTAAAGGAACGTTTTCCGCACACCAACAACGTGCACCTATTCCACATTGAGCAAGAGATCCATGATTGCATGCAAGAAGGTGTAAGCATTGGAGAATACTATACCAAATTGAAAAGTTTATGGGATAGTCGCGATGCACTATGTCCTCTTCCACATCAGAGGAAATGTCAAGAGAATTACAAGAATATCAACAAAAGCAATGAACCATAAAGTTTCTCATGGGCCTTAACACGGTTTACACATCAAAGACGTGGACAAATCTTGCTCATGGAACCATTACCTACAAGAATAAGGTATATTCACTTATTGTTCAAGATGAAAAACAAAGAGTTGTCTCCACTCAAAGCATAGGAAGGATGCCAGAAGCTGCCGCACTTGTTGCTAGAGATATTCGTCCACAATATCCTCACAGAAATTACCCACCAAGGAACCCACATCTCAAGTGCAATAGATGCAACAATATAGGCCATAATTCTGAGAATTGCCGAAGTCACCTCAAATGTGATTTTTGTGGTCTCAATGGACACAATTTTGAAAACTGCCGAAAGCGTCTCAAATGTAATTTCTGTGGTTTGAATGGACATGACATCAATATGTGTCGGAAGAAAGGAGCAATTCAAGATAAAAGAAACACAAGTTATGGATTCCCTTCCAAAGCTCATCATACTGACTTTCAGGAAAGCTGCTCCGACACAAAGACACCATCCCACAACCTTATATCTGCCCAATATCAAGAGCTCCTTACACTTCTCAATCAATCCAAATCAGGTAGCATGGCAAGTCAAGTGACTACTTCTTCAGGTAACACATTATGTGCAACTATTTTCCATTCAGAAACTCGTTGGATTTTTGATACAGGGGCAACTGATCACATGGTCTGTTCCCAAAACCTTATGAGCTCCAACATTCCAGTCACTAATCGACATGTGCATTTACCTGATCATTCTCTTGCCCGTGTCACACATATTGGCACTATACATTTCTCAAATAATTTCATACTCCATAATGTCTTATGTGTTCCCTCCTTCAAATTAAACTTAATTTCAGTAGCCAAACTAACTCAAACCTCATTTTTCCATGTCACTTTCACTAATAGTATGTGCTTTGTTCAGGACAAATGCTCAGGGAAGACGATTGGGATGGGAACTGAGAAAGCAGGACTCTACTACCTGACTATTTCTGAAGAGGCTGGATGTTTCTCTGTTTCAAACACTGCTTCCACCAACTCTCATCTATGGCATCAACGACTTGGTCATTTATCTAATAACAGTTTGCGTGTAATTTCTCTTTCCATCAACACACCTTTTTGTTTCATTAGTGATTGTTCTATTTGTCCATTAGCTAAGCAAACACGTAATCCATTTCCTTTAAGTTCCATCAATACAAAAGCACCTTTTGAAATGATTCATGTCGATATTTGGGGTGGTTATCACATTCCAGCACTTAATGGAGCATGTTATTTTCTCACTATTATTGATGATTACTCAAGATGCACATGGGTCTATCTCTTACATACTAAATCTGATACACGCACATTTCTTATCACCTTCATCAATCTTGTTGAAACACAATTTTCATCTAAAGTTAAAATCATTCGTAGTGACAATGGACCAGAATTCTCTATGACCCAGTTGTTTTCTACCAAGGGAATCCTTCATCAAACTAGTTGTGTCTCTACCCCTCAACAAAATGGTGTTGCTGAACGCAAACACTGTCATCTTCTCAATGTCGCTCGTTCATTGCTCTTCCAAGCCAATCTTCCTAAACAATTCTAGGGAGATGCCATTCTTACAGCCACATACCTCATAAATCATACTCTAACACCTATTCTCAAGGGTAAAACACCATTTGAAATCCTTTTTCACAAAACTCCTAGGTATGAACATCTTCGTGTTTTTGGTTCCCTTTGTTTTGTGTCTACACATCATGATCGACTCACCAAGTTTGATGCTAGGTCACATAAATGCATATTCATTGGGTATCCATCTGGGATCAAAGGTTATCGTGTCTACAATCTGGAAACAAGCAAGACTTTAGTGTCTCGTGATGTTATCTTTCATGAACATGTATTTCCTTATTTCACTTCTCACAACACTCCAACTCTATTTCCTCCATCAGATGATACTATTTATGATGACATACCCAACATTCGTCAATCAACCAATCCAAATATATCACTTGATCATACACCATCTGTCCTTCCAACAATCAACTCAGACACTCTTCATCTTCAAAATTCATTTCTAGAAATATCATCATCAACTTCTCCACCACACATAACTCCTCCAACACCAGTCACACATAGGCTTCGTCGATCCACCAATGTTCCGAGCTACCTTCAAAAATATCATGTAGAAACTTCCTTGCCTTCTCGATCCTTCCCTTCGTCTCACTCAGCATCGTCCAAAGACAAAGGTACTTCTCATTCTTTATCTCATGTACTTACCTATGACCAATTATCACCTGCACATCGTGCTTTTGCTACTTCTATTTCCATTCTCAGGGAACCAACCACCTTTACTGAAGCTTTCAATGATCCAAAATGGCGGCTTACCATGAAACAAGAACTGGATGCTCTTGAAACTAATGACACTTGGACGCTTCAACAGCTTCCTCCACACAAGAAACCAGTTGGTTGTAAATGGGTCTACAAAATCAAGTATAATCCTGATGGCTCTGTGGAACGATATAAAGCACGGTTAGTGGCCAAAGGATACAGTCAGATTGAAGGTTTTGACTACCAAGAAACTTTTACACCATTAGCCAAACTTGTCACTGTTCGGCTTCTTCTTGCTGTTGCTGCTATTCAAAATTGGCATCTTCGACAACTCGTTGTCAACAATGCTTTTCTCTATGGTGATCTTCATGAAGATGTCTACATGTCCCTTCCACCTGGATTCGAACGAAAGGGGAAACACGAGTATGTAAGCTACATAAATCCTTGTATGGACTCAAACAAGCCTCACGATAGTGGTTCATCAAGCTATCAACAACACTTAAGCTAGCTGGTTTTAACCAATCCAAGTATGATCACTCACTGTTCGTCCGAACCCGTGGTAATTCCTTCTCTGCTCTTCTTGTCTATGTAGATGATATAATCATAATAGGAAACAATATACAAGACATTGAAGAAACTAAGAATCATCTCATGAGACAATTCAAGCTTTAAGATCTCGATGAATTAAAGTATTTTTTGGGCATAGAAGTTTCACGTTCCAAGAAGGGAATTGTTTTGTCACAACACAAGTACGCATTTGAAATATTGGAGGACATGGGTTATCTTGGTGCCAAATCTGCCAACTCACCTATGGAACAAAATTTATCCCTCAACAAGGTTGAAAGGAAATTCATCAATAATCCCACATCCTATCGAAGACTTGTTGGGAGATTAATATACTTGACCATCACAAGGCCCGACTTAGTATATGTCGTGCACATTCTCAGTCAATATATGGATAAACCACGACAACCACATTTGGAAGCAGCTCAACGAGTGCTAAGATATGTCAAGAAGACACCAGGGCAAGGTCTCTTTTTCTCAGCAACTAGTTCATTACAACTAAATGCTTTTTGTGATGCAGATTGGGCAAAATGTACAGATACACGATGATCAACCACAGGATATTGTATGTTTCTTGGAAACTCACTAATTTCTTGGAAGACTAAGAAACAAAATACAGTCTCACGATCAAGTGCAGAAGCAGAATACCGCTTCTACGGCAAAGAAAGATGTTGCTAAGTAACCTGGTTACGATATATTTTGGATGATTTGGGTATCAAACACTCCCAACCCACCAAGTTATCTTGTGACAATCAAGCTCTTCACATTGGATCAAATCCAGTGTTTCATGAGCGAACCAAACACATAGAGATCGATTGACATCTAGTAAGAGAAAAGATTCAAGCTTGAATGATCAAAACTTATCATATGTCTACATTAGAGCAACCAAGAGATATATTTACCAAATCTCCGAAGTTTTCCACGCTTCTCTTTACTTAACAAGTTAGGAATAATTAACATATATTCTAACTCGAGTGAATGTTAAAGAACATGATATCCAGCTGGTGACAACCAACACACCAACTGGAAGTAGCCACCAACAACTTGGTGGGGAAGGATAGGCTGTCCAAGAACATGCATCTCCGTAATTGTGTTTATTTTTAATTATTACAATTTTGCTTTTCTTTTGTATAAATAGGTTGTAAACATTCGTTTATTCATCATCAATAAATCTAATTCTTACGCTACAATATAATATTATACATGATAAAGTTATTTATAACATTATTTGTAAATTTAAATAGTGTTTGTAAAAGTCATAAAATGATATAAAATAAGAAAATATAATACATACAACTGCACAAAAACCACGCAACTGACAACAACAATCGCGAGGGCAAACAACGACGCAGGGTTGGGTTAGAGAGAAAATCAGAGAAAGAAAAAAGTCAATTTAATTTAAGAGTGATGGTTGAAAAAATAAGTTAGGTTTCGTGAACTATAAAACATTTTGCATCGGGCTATAGAATGAAGAGTTGAAACGCAACATTTAATAGAATATAAATAATAGATTAAGACGCTTAAAAACTCTTAGACCACAAAAAAGAAGTGGAATACAAATTGTTTAATTACGTGCCGTAACAATTACGCGACGAAGTGGAAATACCAAACATATTGCACACCCAAAATACCAAAGAAGAAGAGGAGGAGATGACGATGCCGAAGTGGAAGTGGAAGTGGAAGTCCAGAGAAGAAGGAAATACAACCGGAGAAGGAAAACCAAAAAAGAAGACGGTCAAAGAGGACCAGGCTGAGCTGGATGATGATGACGACGAGCGAAGATGGCTTTGGGGAAAGAAGACGGCGACATGCGCTAGAGAACAGAGTGTCTGGCAGCTGGGCACTCAACCCCTACAACGAAAAGCCCAAAACGACTCTCAAAACCCTTGAGAAAAAAGGCGTGAAAACTAGAGGGAAAGGGGGGACCTTCTCACTCTGGACGCACGCTATATATCTATTAGTTCACATTTGCTGGCTTTTTATGTGGAAAACAAATATTTATTGAAGTCACCGGCGTGATTCGTTCTGTGGAATTATATAAAAGGAAGGCCGCCGACGTGATTCAGCATGTGAAGACTTGGACTGAGCTGGGCAAAGACTAGGCTCCAGCTGTCCTTTTCAAACTCTTATACTTTTTTTTTATTAAAAAATTATCTTATTTAACTTTATATCAATCATTATTTAACATCTCATTTTTTATTAAAAACTTATCTTTAATAAATTATATAATTTGTAGTAATACATCATTAAAACATTGACTAAGTATCAACTTTATATCAATCATTATTTTTTGTCTGTTTATTTTAAATATTTTCACTACATTAATTATAAAAAAATGATCTATTATATAACAAGTTAAAACCTAATAAAAATCCACTTTAATTAAAAAAAGACATCAATTGATGTTTTACACCATTTTTAATCCCTTAAAAAATATATCTAAATAACTAATTTATTAACATATTCACGTATCTTTGAATAAGATTCAAACGTTAAACTATTTACCCATTCAAATAACGTACATATTTTTGTAACATAAACTCATCTATTTATTTTTTTTACCCATCCAAACACAAGCACTTTTTTTCTTTAACATTTTATTGCGTCAAACCAATTAAAAACATTTTGACTTTTTATTGTTTTTAATTAATTACAGTGTGTAACAATTCTTTTCAAAAAATAAACACGAAATTAAAATATGACCTAAGTAACTTAGAATGATATAGAACACCCACTTTGTGAGCTTGTGTAACAAAATTCGTGTACATACAATAGTAACACAAACTTTGGTGCCATTATCGTAATAGGATTAAGTTTGGAGGTTAACATGGAACTAATTTGTGTGGTAGAAAGTGGAGTTTACCATTCAGAGAATTTATCTTCATTAAAAAATTTAACTATAGATTGATTGTAAGTCACAACTCTCAAGTTGAATCTTATAAGGGACTGCGTCTCGGTCGCCATTACTTTTAACATGCATCAGTTTGCATGCTTATACACAAACTACAACAACAAAAAAATGCAGCAGATCAACAGGTAACCCTCTTATTCTATTAGTAATATCAATGAACTGAATAAACCCATTAGTAAGAGATAATCTTATATACACGTTGACACGCGATGTAATAAGTTCGTATTGATTCTTTATTTTTATAAAAATAGGAAAATTATAAAAAAAGTGATAACGAGATAAACAATTATTAGAAAGGGGAGCATATAAAAGGTAGTATTTAGGATTTTCTCCATTAGTAATGCAAAGACAATGGCATAAAATACGGATTATCAAATATGCAAGAAGCCTCCATGCGGCGAAATAACGAGTCTATTACTTCATAGAGAATGAGTGGATGATGAGCTTGTTTTGGAAATCGATGTGTCCTAGCTTTATCTGTTTACCTGCATTATGAGATCTCTATTGTTGTTCCATCGGCTGACAGCTTACATCTGTCTCAAAACTCAAGCTCCAAACAATTCATTCATTCTTGTTCAGTAGAAATCATTTGGTTTTCCAATTTTGATTTTCTGCTCCTCTAATAAATCTATTATTGCTTTCTTCTGCCAGCTCTTGAAACTCCTGCAACCAGATAATGAAGGAATAAGCCTTTAGTAATGAATGGACAGCTCTTTGCTCCCAAAAACAGAAGAAAAACAAAGAAGCAAGCAAGCTTCCTTATGGGCTCTGAAAAACAGAGGTTATGGAAGCTGAAATCAAACAACTCATATATAAATCTGAAACAAAACATATAATCACCATTGGTGGCGGAGCTAGAAATTTTTTTTAAACAGGGTTAAATCATACATGTCTTAAAAATATTAAATAATAAATATAAGATCTATAAACTAGAAAAAACGAACGAATTATAACTCAAAAATATAAAACTTATTTTAAGATATTAAGAATCTAGAGATTAAGTCTTATTTATAAGTATATTAAATGAGTTGTATAAAAACTATTATAGACATAATTCAAACTTATTTAAACCCTAATCATAATTATATATAATTGATATTTTTAATACAGGAGAAGTCATTATTATTGTTTTAATTACAGTTATATATCTTATAAATCTCTCAATATAGTTATTATCTTTTTACGAAGAAAAATATCATTATCTAATAATAATTAGTAAAAAAATATATTTTATAGTCAAATTTTTTTGAGAATTAATATAATCTAGAATTAAAATATAATGTGTTAAAAAAATAATCATTAATGTTAATTAGATGTATAAAAGTTTTTAATACTCACATTGTGTTTATGGTTTAAAACTTAAATTATAGTGTTTTTTAATTTTAGAATCAAAATAATTTAAATAACTATTAAATTTCATAAATTTAAGAAGAAACAAACTGTAATTGTATATTAAAAAAATTATTTTTTGCTGAAAAATAAAAGTAAGCACTTTTTAATCCTCAAACATAAAAAAAATTGTAGTTGTTTCATACATGTTATGAATTTACCTTTAAATTTTATTATCAATAAAAAAATAATATAATTTATGCTTGTTCTAAAGGATAATAATTCATTTTAGAGAAAATATTAATAGGAACTGAAAATATTAATCGGAACCGAAGTCCCTGCTAACCTATAAGGTACGCCACGCCACAGGTAACCATAAAATGTCGTAACTTTGCAAAATTTATTTATATTTTTTCATGGGTGAAAAGCATTGAAATCTTTCAAAAGAAACTATGACAAGCCTCGGAACCCCTGGGTTCCTTTTAAATGACTCTTCCTTTCTTAGTCGATTGGCTACATTATTAATTCATGAAAAGTTGTATCTAAATTGTATGCCGATTTACAATAGTTTTCAGTTTTATATATGAAGGAAAATATTTAAATAAAATAAACTAAGCATGACATGGCTTATTGTTTAACTCAGTTACTGCTATTCTTGAAAATTTTCATTACTACTGTCCTTGGACTCCAAAGATTGTGTCAAGTCCTTCAAAGAAAAATGAAAAAAAATAATAATAATAATAAATAAATTTAGCTAGATACACTTCAAGAAATGCAGTAACTAGACTTTGTTCATCAGGAAACATTTTGTAAATCCAGTTTGAAGTACTAACTAGAATATTAGGTTAAGCATGCATGTAGGTAGTAGGGACGAGCAGCGAATCGAAATTTGGTTAATTTGAATCCGATTTGATCCGAATCGAATTTGAAGATTTTCAATTTAAAACCGAATATTTTAGATTTTTTTTGGATCAAATAAGTTCATATTAATATTGAACTTTATTTATGAATTATATAAAACACGAATACAAAATATTTTAATTTTAAATTATTGTATTTGTAACAAAATTTATTATTTATAATTACAAAGAAAATCAAAAAAATAAAAAATAAATAAAAAAATGTCTTTATAATTATTAAATTATTATAAACATTTATATTTGTTTTTTAACTAAAATAACAATATAATGTAATTATAGTATTATAATATTTAAATACGACACATTATAAAATAATATATATATTTATTTGTAATTTAATGATAATTCGGTCTGAATTGGATACAACAGATTATAAAATTTGTCAATTACAATCCGAACGGATTGTATACTGTTTAATCTGAATCCAATCCGACTATAAAATTTGTCAATTCAACCCAATTCGAATCCGATGGATTAGATTTCTCAATTTTAAGTAGATTAATCGGAGTAGTTAAGGCTTTTGTACTTATTCGGACGTTAAACTTACTTGTGATCAAGATGAGCTATAATTTCCCCACCAGGAAAAGCCAATTTTGTTGCCTCAAATGCGGTTTTGATTGATTGTTTCCAAGTCCCACCAATACCTTTTGCATCTTTTACTACTTTTGACTGACCTGGATCTTCCATTGGCAAAGTATATCCTGAAAGTAGATGCCCAACCCAAACACCATCGTTCCTATCATTAGAAATGACGAGATGTATCAATATTCAGAGTGTAAATACTGCCTCTTTCACAACGTCAACCATTATGGAAATATCAAGAATCAGCTAAGAAACATTCATTAGAACATAGACTGGTACATGGCATTCATGAAAGAAGCAAGTTTCATGGATTAATAAACTATTAATGTACAAAGTACAAAGCAATTGACATAATTTATGCCGATACCAAACAGTTAAAACAGTTCGAATAAACCCAAAGTTTGCAAAGTTCATTTCATAAAAATCCAAAATTTGGTAGAAAGATTCAGGATAAAAGATGAGAAATGTGAATTAGAATGATACATTGAAGCAAAGTATAAAGAGTTTCTACCAGGAATAATTTGTTATTTAAGAGTAATCCACATGAGAAGAAAAAACATTTAGAGCTCCAATTAGATAATGGTACTAGTAAAGGTTTCAAAAGTATCGATGATTACATGACTATATCCATATGCCGAGGTGCATAATGCCCGCCGCCTATGCCGAGAAGAACCTTTTTCTTATCATTCTCACTGTACATCATGAAGTTTAAAGTTTAGATTAGGTAAGCATCATATGGAATGAAAATAATAATGTGCTGCACATAACATTTCAATTTTCCAATAAATTTGAGTTAAAATGGCATAATTAATTTTGCAAACGAACATACAATAAAAAGGGTAATTATAGCTTGATGAGATTTAAGTTCCCTCCTCAGGTTTGAACAATGCATTATTTTAGGTCCCTGCCACAAGCATCCCCCCCCCCCCCCCCAAAAAAAAAAAACAAAGAAAAAAGAGGAGAAAACTAAGCCTTTGACATGGGCATACAAATATATTTGGAAACCTTAGAGGAAAATTGAAATTTCATCAAACTATAAGGGGTCTGATATAAATTACCTAGAAAAACTTTGCAAACAAACATTAGCTTACTGTAAACACGCATAAAGAGTGATAGGTGTCACGCACTCACTTTTTTCAAGGCCACGTACAACACTTAGCTACCTAAATACTAAGTGAGCCTAGTTAGCAAGTAAGCAAAATAGGTGTCTAAGACTAGAGAAGGTGAAGAAAAGAACACTTTCTTTAGACCTATTTATAGGCATTCACCTCCTTAACCTCCTCAATTAATGGTTAGAATTTGTATGTGTTACTCATCTAAAAATGATCTAGAATTCTCTACAAAATATCTTTAATAAATAATTCTAACATATATCCTAAGCTGTTCTAGAAATTAGGTGAATTTTCAAGACAATATCTAGATATTTTAATGAGAAATTTTAGATACTTGTCTATGAGAATGTGTTTTTCTGTTGTTATGTTAAAAACCCAATCCTAATTCAATCTATTTTTCCAAGCCCATAAGAATATATTATTTTGGCCTATTTTAGTAAGCACATGAATAACTGGATCGCAACATTCTTTCCTACCTAAGCTCATGACGTCCTCATCGCGTCATGTTGAGGGTTGATTGTGGTATCACAATTGCCATACATCTTCATGCTCTCATGAGGCTTTACCATTGCCGTGTCACTTTCATTGAAGACAACTTCCCTTATCTTTCAATTAGCAAACTTTTTTATTTCCTTGTTTGCCTGTCAAAATATGCCCTTGGAATCTTGACTTGTTCATCCCATGACTTGGCAAACTTATATGCTCCAAGCTCTAATTTAGCCTTTTGATCTACCTCCTTTCTAGGTAAGGATTTCTCATCCTTGCATATCTCTTTCTTAAATTGCATGGCAGACAAAGTTTTCATTTGATCATTGTTTGACCTTGTTGTAGGTATCAAACATGTTTTGCTTCCGTCAAAAATACACAATGAATCGGCCAAGGGAAGAGTGAATCCATTTACTTGTTCAAAGAATTCATTCCAAGTATTACCTTAGAGTCATCTATTGTTAAGGCAGACGGGTTCAAGGTATCACTCAATTCTCCTATTTTTGCCTTCACCTCATGGGCAACCCCTTGGATTAGTTAGTAGTAGGATTCACTGCTTTAATGGAAGCTCCCTCCAATTTTTAATGTTAAGTCTTTGAACATCCTTAACTGATATGAAAATGTGAGAAACACCCGTATCAACAAGTCTCTTAGTTCGTATTCCATTAAACACCACATCAACACACATTAACCCTTTAGCTTGAAACTTTGGGGCAACCTTAATAGTATATAGGAGTTAAAGTGATCCTATTTGTGCTCCACCCTCCTCACAAGACTCCTCAAGTTGAATAGTCATCACATTGGGCAACCTTAATAGTAGCCTTCCTTTTTGGAAGGACGTGGACCATCACAAAAGTAGCAATTAGACTTAGGTTTCACGTCTCTCCTACCATCTTTTCCCTTAGAAGGTTTCCTTGATGAATCCTCATAGGCTACACATTTTTCCTTATCTACCCCACATTTACTAGGAACTATCCTTTCATTCTTGGATCTTGATATGTCTTTGGAGTAGTCGATTAAGGTCTCGACTACGACAATGACAGTGGAAAGATCTTGCACACCTTTGTGCCTTAACACGATCTTGGCCCAAGTGTACAGTCCATCCATGAAGAAGAAGAAATAATCCTTGTCGAACATGTTGGAAATCTCAAGATTAAGATTGATAAATTATTTGATTTAGTCACGAATACTCTTTATTTACTTCAATTGTCAAAGGTGACTTTGTGTCATCTCTTCGGCATTCTCAAGGTAGAATTGCCTTTTTTATTTCCTTCTTAAATGCATCAAATGTATTATAGAGCACATACCTTTCTCAATATCTTCATACCTCCTTGTCCACCAACTCACGGCGGTATAAATGAGACATAGTAGCATTGAGTACTTTCGTAGCCTTGTACTCGATCCTTATGGCTTTAAGTATTGCTCTAAACCCCACAAAAAGTTCTCAAGCTCTCTTGCATTCCTACTTCCCCCAAATGTCTTAAGTTTAGGAATGTCAAGTATAGGAGCCTCACGTGTGGTATGGTGACAACCCTAAAAGCCATATTCCTCACAATGAGCTCTAAAAATATCAAACTCTTTGTTGAGGTCACAAAGAAGACACTCCATGGTGCATTCTTCTATGACAACAAATTTTTCAGTTTAAGTCACCGTATCCCCAATACAAGTCATTGATTCTTATATGGCTTTATTCTCACCTTCAAGGTCTCCCCTACATTTATCAATTTCTTCTACACTAATATCAACTTTGTTTACATAGGATTCAAGGTGAGTTAAACGTACTTCAAGACTAGATACCACTTATTCAAATCCTCCATGCTCGTACTCAAGAGTAACCTTTTCCTCCTCCCACATAGTCTTGGTCGTATTCTTCTTGGTAGCACCCTTGGTAATGATCTTCTTAAAACCTTCAGTTGTAAACTCCCACACAAACTAAACTCTGATAACAACTCACGTACCTACTTTCTTCAAAGTTATGTGCGGTACTTAGCTACCAATATGTTAAGTAAGCCTAGCTGACAAGCAATCAAAATAGGTGTTTAAGACTAGTGATGGTGAAGAAGATGATACTTTAAGAAAATATGGTGGAAAAAATTGTATTAGAAGTATAAAGAAAATATTACAAGATTTGTTGCTTTGTTGTTTGGTTTTCGGATGTGTCATAAATGAAGTCTCTAACCTATTTATAGGGATTCATCTCCTAAATTAGTGGTTAGGATTTGCACATGTATCACTCATCTAAAGATGATTTAAAATTCTCTATGAAATATAGTTAATAAATAATTATAGCACATATGCTAGATTGTTCTAGAAAATAGGTGATTTTTCAAGGTAATATCTAGATATTTTAATAGGACATTCTAGATACTTGTATATGAGAATGAGTTGTTCTCTTGTTATGTTATAAGTCCAATCCCAATCCAATCTATTTTTCCAAGCCCATAAGAATATAATTCTCTTGGCCCATTTTTGTAAGCATGTGAGTTTGGATCGTGGCAAAGCAAATGCTTTGCCATAACATTAGCCTACTACAAACACGCATAAAGAGTTATAGGGCAAGAGAGAAAAGAATTGAGAGCATGATGCATATAGGACAAGAGAGAAAAGAATTGAGAGCATGACGCAAAGCAACAATAGAAAGATGTTAGATGTACAATTTCATGCATGTAATAGGTTGTTGAAGAGAGCAAGAAAATTCAAGTAACTGGTGAAATAGAAAATATAGATAACAGTCTCACACCTTTTGCTTTTCTCTCCATCTACCCGGCACGCAAATAATATTTTAGAAGCAAAAAGAAAGAACATGATATACGAAACCATCTTACCATATAAATATAAAATTTGGTTCAATAATTAAAATCAATCAATCAAATATTATAGAAATCAGGAAGACTAATACAACATCCTTTACTGGTACTGATCGTACCTATTCCAGTTTCCTATGGCAGGTCCTCCTCCAAGTCCAAGTCCTTCCCAAATTAACTGCAACACAAACAACACCAATTTGTTAGGAATATCAATTAAAACCACAGTGAAACTATCAACTTGCAATTTACAAAGTTACGAAGAAAACTGATGCATAACATTTAGGGATGTCAAATGAGATCTAGCTTAGCTCATTTAAAGTTGACCTATTGAGGTTATGAGTTAGAAAAACTTAACTCACGAGTTTAAATGAGCAACTCACTAGCTCATTTAACAATTTCTTTTGGACTTAACAACTTTTTTTGTACTGGACATATTTTTTCGGCTATGAAGTTTGGTTAAACATAGTTTTTTGGTTATACATTTTTTTTAAAATAATAGTTGATATTGTATAACAGTTGAACTCAACTCAATTAATTTTTAAATAAATTATCATATTATTTTAACTAATATTATCCAAATAATTAATATATAATTCGAAAAAGGCACGTAGAGAACAAATGTGAGGGAAAACAAATAGGCCGATGTTGGATAACAGTTGAGAAATTGCATAATAATTGATGTAATCCACCATAACAGCTAACACTTTTTTTCCTATTGTCTTAAATGATTGCTGAAAATTAGATGAACCAAGTTGGACTTGGATGAACCAAGTTGAGTTACACTTCGCTTGGTTCAGCTCATTTGACACTTCTAATTATATTTCAACCAAGACAAATGTTAATGATTATGATAAGCTGAAAATACATAAATTGTCCAAGAATATTGTAGCTTACAGATGGTTAGCTAAAAAAATATTGTAGCTTACAGTCTCCAGTATCCACAATGTCATATAATACATGTAAGCTCCACTCACTGAATTGCATTCCGTAGTACATTAAAATATTTAAAGATCGACTAAAATATAAAAAAAAACATCATTTAACGTAAGACATCAAATCATTCAATACTTTCAGACATCGAACAGTCAAATAAGGACGAAAACAAAAGAAAGACATTGATAGTTAAAAAGAAGTGCATGACAATACTGAAATGATAAAATGTGACAGATGTCTACTTAACTAGAGAAACAACTTTAGCTGCATCCTCTCTCTTCCAATATTCCTCTGTACTACCTATATCCACAAGAAGAAACCAATCATATTAGTAGAACTTGTGAAAACAAACAATTTCATCTTATGTTTGTAGTTTTTTTACACATCTTCCGATAGATTACATGAAATATATTAATGATATGTCAAAAAGAACATAAGAAGCAGCAATAATCAACTTCTATTCGTTCAAAGTTCTGGTATGCCATGAGAGGTAACTTACCAATTTCTAGAAACATGGTTGGCTTATTTGTCAAAGGTCCATGATGAGTACCCTCCAAAGTAATCTACATAAAGATAAATGATAGACATTCAGAAAGCGGAAACCAATCAAACTAGAAAAAAATTCAAAGTAAGAATATAGGCGAGGTACCTCAAACTCAGGGAGTAAATTATGAGATTCAGCAATTTTCTTCAAGTGTCTAAGCCATGGCCCAATCCGAGGACTGGGCAGCCCAGCCCAACCAGGCTTTCCACCTTGAGGTGGAACATCTCCTTCACTCAAATGAGGTACACCTAAACCACATCGATCATATACCTGTTTCTCATTAACACACTTGTTTCTCATTAACACACTAAATCCATTGCATCTACATCTGAACTAATTCTAACCCTCAATGGGTCTGGCTTAAACAGTTTAATGATACTAAGTAGGGAACACCCTATTTGAATGTATTGATGCAAAAAAACAGTTTCTATAATAGTAAATATTTGGTATTATTTATGTAACAGGTACGCAACCCCAATGACTTAAGATACCTCACTCATATTAAGGATAATCCCTGTAAATAACGACCTGATAAACTTGAAAATCAAGACCTTGTAGTCAAGAACTGAGGATCAAGACCTGAGAATCAAGACCTGAGAGTTAATACCTGATGGGTAAGACCTAAGGCTAAGGCCAAGACCTGTTCAAAGTAAACGGCCTGTTACACTGTCCTAACGAATTGGGTCATACCTTTTTGTAAAACCTCAAATAATATGTATATAACGACCTATATATGTAACGCCTATGGCAACCAGATTTGTTAGAAGCTGAATTGTATATATTTTGGCAGCTTGAGAACTCTAACCTATGTAACCTCGACACCTATTTAGTAGGTGTTATTTATACTTCTTTAATGAGGAGAATACAAGATTTGTTCATTTTGTCAATATTTCTACTCCTTTCTAAAAATCACTCCTAATGACCTAAGATACCTCGCTCATATTAAGGATAATTCCTGTAAATAGCGACCTGATAAACCTGAAAATCAAGACATGGTGGTCAAGAGCTGAGCATTAAGACTTGAGAATCAAGACCTGATGGTTAAGACCTAAAGGCCAAGACCTGTTCAAAGTAAACGACCTGGTACATCGTCCTAACGACCTGGTACATCGTCCTAACGACCTGGGTCACACCTTATTGTAAAACCTCAAGTCGTATGTATACAACGGTATGTAATGCCAATGACGACCAAATTTGTTAGGAGCTGAATTGTTTATATTTTGACCACTTGACACCTGTTTAGTAGGTGTTATTTATGTCTTTTTAATGGGGTGAATACATGATATGTTCATTTTGTCAATATTTGTACTTTTTTCTAAAAATCACTACAATTTCTAACACATAAAATTCTCTCCGAACAATAAGCTTACTATTAGCGATTTCAATTTTACTTGTAAGAGGTTTTTAAAGAAGTATCACATTAAGGAATCATTTGTTTATACTTCTGAGACCTCTTATATATATATTTTATTTTTTTACCGAAAGTGCTTTCAGAAAGCACATTTTGTGCTTTGAGACATAAGCACTAATGATGTACTTATTCCTAAAACCACTTTATACTAAAACCGATTTTAACATATATACAAGCAAACAAACCCGTATCAAAATGGTTGGGACGAATGCACTTAATTAGAATTTTTTTTATTTTTATTTTTTATTTTTGAAAAACCAATACTGAGCAAATAAGGACTACACCCCTTTCAATGAATCTTGTTAATCAAATACAATACCAAGTTTACATACTGAGAAAGCTAAAAATGCTCTAGGTCTAATAAAAAATTTCTCAAATTCAGCTTAAAGGAGTAAAAGAGAGAAAATTCTCAATTAACCGAAACTAAGAACTAACAGGTTGGAGTAAGAAAAATACCAATGGGGTGAACAGTGAGAGCAGGTCGATTGGAAACAGCGGTATGTTTGCTCAAGAATATTACTTCATCGACAACTTCTCCTGTGAGATCCTCCCATCGCTTATCCAAATCATCCTCTTCCACTATGCTCCCACCATGTTGGACCAACCTCACTCCTTGATTAGCAAAACTCTTCATATCCTATTATTAACGATAGGTTAACAAAATTATCACACAAATTTAAACTTTTGACAAAATTGCAAGGTGGTATTTTGGAAACCTTAATTGGAGGCCCAGATTGCCATCCGGGCATGGTAAGAAGTGCGTTTGCAGGGTTAATAGAAGCATGATCGGTAGTAGTAGCCACGATCAAAGTCACCATCTTTGTCTTTCTCTTTACTTCTATGTGCGTTTCACTCTGTGTGGAAATGAATTGTGAACAAAGGGTTTGGGAGGAATCTGAGAAAATGGCGAACCTACGGTTATAAGCTGCAGCGCCAATAGTTTTCGCGAACCTACCGTTATAGGCTATAGCGCCAACTGTTTTCGCGAACCGACCTTCGGGTAATACACCTAAAAATTTGTAGCACGACAACGCCGTCTTTTGTAATGTTAGAAAGTTCATAGAGAATAGAGACTCGGACAGTATTGATGAGGAGTTATTCATCATACTCTCACCAACAAATTAATTTAATTATTTTTATAATTAATTAATAAATATTTATATTTAAAAAAATTCTTAAATTTATTTCATATTTTATTAATCTTAAATATCAAATAATCGTATAGAGGAATGAATAATTTTTTCAATATTGATATTAAATTAAAGACCCTAATCTAATACAATGAGAATATTTTACTATTTTTACTTTTATTTAATACAATTTTTTTATGGGAATAATGAAGAGCCTACTTTACGAAAGAAGCTTCAAAATCTAGCTCGTTAAATATATATAATTTTTAATATTATATTAATTTTAGGCCGTGTATATATAAAAACTAATTATATTAATAAAATTATTTCTTTTCAAAAAATATTTAAATTAACATAAAATTTATTAGATAATACATGTATTTCTATATCATATTTTGTGCTAATCTTCTATTTAAAATATTGATATTATTTCAAAAAAATAAACAATGTATTGTTATTTTATTTGAATTTGATAGATATATAATAGTGTTAATTTTTAAATAATAATTGGTATTATTAGATAATTTTAAAATATGATTTATCAAGTTTGATAATTATATAGGGGTGTTTTTTTCATTTATTAATGTACAATAAAAAAAAACTAATAAATAAAAAAAAACTAACAAGAAATAAAAAAAATGAATGAGATATAAATATATTTTGATATTTATTAGTGTATTAACAAATAAAAAAGTAAAAAGTAAAAAAAATAAAAATGGTACACAATAAAACTAATAAAACAATTATTTATAAAAAATGTATTTAATGTAGAATATTTTTTGTGTTTATTGGTGTAAAAAAAACTAGCAAGGATAGTGAAGCGAAGAAACTAAGAAAGTAAAAAATAAATAAAATACTACACAATAAAAGTAACAAAATAATTATTTATAAAAAAATGTATTTATTTTAAAACATTTTAGTATTTATTTGTGTTAAAAAGAAAGAAAAAAGTGAAACAATGGAGCAAGGAAACTAAAAAAATGAAAAATAATTAAAACGATACACATTAAATTATTTATAAAAAGTGTATTTATTTTGGGGCATTTTAATATGTATTTATAAAACAAAGCTAACGAAAAAAAAATACTACAACAGAGAATAATTAATGTATTGTTTATTGGTTATTATTGCTTATTGTTTTACTAATAGATAAAGAAAATTTTGAAAAGATGAAGACCAGGGAAGCAAAACCTTTGTTTTATATAAATTTATATGTATAGATAAATAAAATAGTCATAACTACATAATTTAATGATAACTATAAAGTATCATATACAAAAAATTAAAATTTAAGTATTAATATTGTCATAATATATAATTTTTATATTATTTTTATGTATATTTTTATTAGAAAATTATGCTTTAATTTTCTTTTTGTATTATAGTATATATTTAAAGTATAAAAATGAAACCAATGATGACCACGAAAGAGGAGATGTATCTAAAATGTTCTTAGGGTTTAAAATACCTTCACTTATATTATTAAGATTTGTAAAAAATGTTATAATGCTCTAAGACTTTATATATGGTTAATACCATTGGTATTCTTAAATCTAATAATGTTTACTTTTCCATCTATATTATGTTAATATTGTTATAGCTCTTATATTAAATTGAGGCTAACTATTTAACGCTAGTTGTTAATTTCTGTAATTTATTTTAAGTTAAAGACAATTTTTTTTAGTTTCCTTTATTATACATTATGTTATTATTATCTTTATTTTTTATCAATATTATAAATTGATATAAGTAAATATTTGAACATTCAAGATTTTTAATTAGTTTAAAAACTATAATTATTATACTTGAATTTAATGGGTTTATCGCGATTTTTCCATTTGTTCGTCTTCTCTTGTTATACTGGTTATACCTTAGTTTTGCTCAAACTTTAATACTCCCTTGATAATAGTTAGCCTTCTACATTCATACATAAATAGTATCCAATTTAGACTTGCTAAAAAAGAGCGATTGAATTCTATTTTATTCATAATATAATAATTATTACAATTATAAGGCCAACTAAGAATCTCTTCAAAGTTCTTAGTTCTTAGTTCTTAGTTAGAATTTCTGGATAGAGGGAGTTGTTATGTTTAGAAGTTGTTTGTTTTTTGAGTTATGTGCTCCATTTTTCTAGGTGTTCTCAAATAAAAATAAGGATTTCTTTTATAGTAAAAAGAATCCTTATTTACAATATATGTATTATTATTTTATTTTTACTTTAATAATTCATCTATTTTATTGCTTTTTGTCTTATCAATTTTAGCCATTATTTTTTGTGGCATATACTGTCGACTAAAGATGTGGGTATTACATCTTTATTTTTTTTATTGTTTTCTACCGATAGTTCTTCATCTTTATTCTACCTTGTCATTTTCTACCAACAGTCGTTTAGATGATGTTGATGATGATGTATCTTTGTCTTCTCAATTTTGATGCATTAAATACATTTGTAATCTTTAGTGGCTTTTTTGACATAAAAGCATAATATCTTCCTTGTTTCTTGATCAATTTTCAGGTTGTTGTTGTTAAAATTTGTTTCAAATTTGATGATTTTTTTACTATCTTCTTCGATGAGAGCCATGTTATTATGAGAAGTAATGATGAATTTATTAGTTAAGTTGTTTATTTTGATCTCAGTAGAATTATCAATTTTCTTGAGTTTGTAGTAAATTTGGCATAACATTTTACCTTTTAATACATAGAATTCTTTTGTGTTAAATTCATTTTTCAAAAAGCGCCCTTAGTTTGCAAACTTCTCTGTTTGTGTTGGAAATCTCCAGCTTGATGAAGTGATAAGGACCGATATATCCTTCTTATTTCAGTCTATTAGTGAACTAAAAAATCTGAGTTAAACAGGCTTGTAACTTACTCTTATCTTCTTCTTGTAATTCTTAATTGTTTATTTGAAATTTTTTAGGAAATAATTTAATTCACTTAAATTAATTATAAATTAAATTAATTCCTAGATACATGTTTTCTATTTCTTACATGGAAAGCTTTACAAACAAATATTGGATCAACTTCTTCTAAAATGTTGAATTTACTCCCTACAGAAAATTCATTTTATGTAGTATAGAACTTCATATCTTCTATGTGTTCTTGGGTAGATTTTCTAACCAAGTTGTAGAGACTCAATAATCATGGCTTATTGAGATTTTTGTATTGATCATTTTCATCTTTAATGACTAATGAATTTTTGGGAGATATTTTCCTAAATAGCACTTGATGTCTTACTATCTTTGTTGTTTATAGAAGAGATGTCTCTTTAAATAGTGCATGAGGCCTTACTATTTTTCCTAGAGTTGTTAACTTGTTAAGTGCTGCTAATTGTTGTAATGTTGCAAAGTAAATCCTTACTATCTCCTCTGTAGTTATTAGTTTTGGTACTTTGTAATTGACATAACTGCCTTCAGTTTTTATTATGTTAATGAAGTCTCTATGAGTTACTCCACTAAACCCAAGAATAAATTTACTTACTTCTACCCAGTTGTTGTAGATTCCTGATTTTAGACCATTATGGACCACATGAGTCTTTTTTTTTGCTTCATCAACATATTAAGCTTTTTTATATCAGAGATGTTACTTTTTTTTGAACTATTAAGTTCTTCTTTTTCATCTTGAATTATTTCTTTAGAAGTTTTATCTTCTTTAGATTGAATTTTTGATGAAGAATCATCTTTAGAGTTTTTGGAATTTAAGAGTTGTTTTGAACAATCAAATTATTTCTGTTTATTTCCTATCTCCATCAAAGACTTCTCGAGGTGTAAAAGCTCGAGTTGTTCTTGTAGAATTTTTATCTCCTTTTTATTTTAATCTTGACATCAAGATACTCCATTTCTACAAGCTTAAAAATAATTAGAGGTGTTAATTTTCTGATAAGAGTATCTACTAAACTAGTATCTTTTTTAAAAAAGATAGGTGTTAAGTTGTCATTTTCTACTCCTTATATGCCACAAGAAAACGATTAGGTAGAGTCATCATACAAGACCCTTATCAACATATTACAAAAACGCTTAGAAGGAGCAAAAGACAAATGGGTTAATATGCTACCAGACATTCTTTGGGCAACGAGAATGACCCCTAAGATAGAAATGGAAGGAAGCCCATTTTATCTTTGTATATGGCACGGAAGTGGTAATCCCATCGAAGATACAAGAGCCCACCCTTTGGTCAGAAATAATGCAAGAGGATAACGATAACCTCAAAAAAGATGACTATTTATTAGTGGAAGAAAAAAGAGAGAAAGCCTGATACGAGTCGAGTCATAAAAAAGAATAGTTCAAAGGTCATATAACTGATCCGTTAAGCATGAGAACTTCAGTATAATGGATTGGGTTTTATGGAAAGCATAGGAGAATAATGTTAAAGCTACTTATGGGAAGTTTATCACAACGTGGGAATGCCCATACCAAACATATGATATCACTCCATAATGGTCTTATCGAATAGAAAGTGAGGATATAAGAAAGAAGTTAAGTTGAAATGGAGAAAGCTTAAAGAAATATTATGTATGAAACTTCACTTATGATATAATGATAGATGCTAAGTTATTATATGGTAAAATATTATTGCGATAACTCCAAAGTATGGAGTTAGGTGGTCAAATGGACCCCACCACTTAGGATGCAAGATAAGAGATGCGTAACTCGTCTTAAGAAAGGGATTTGAATTCACCAAAGTGAACCCTCTCTTTTAGGAAGCACATGTAGGAGTTTGATTCAATTTCACCCTTGTATGTCTCCTGTCTCACAAAATATTAATGTGATAACTTCAAAATACGAAGTAAAGTGGCCAAATAAATCCCCCTACTTGATATGCGGGATAATAAGTGTGTCATCCATCCTTAGAAAGGGTCTTAAGTTCACCAAAGTGAACTCCCTTTTTAGGAAGCACATGTAGAGGTAGGATTTAATTTCACCCTTACATGTCTCCTGTCTCGCAAAAATTTAATGCGATAAACTTCAAGTATGGAGTGAGGTGGCCAAAGAGACCTCTCCACTTGAGATGCAGGATAAAAAAGCATGTTTCCGATCCTAAGAAATGGTCTTAAGTTCACCAAAGTGAACCCTTTCTTGGGAAGCGCATGTAAGGGAGAAACTTGGCCACTTCGCTCACAAGATGGGTGACACGCCTCTTATCCCACAAGCCAAGTGAGAGGATCCATTTAGCCACTTTACTCACAGGATGGGAGCCTATCAATCGCTCAGGTGATAATGGTGATATCACAGAAGCATAAGGCTGCTTTAAGAGAGGCTTACAAGAACAAGAATCCATGGGGTGGTTTCTTTGACCAAACCTTTAGGTTGAACCTTCTACATCACTTCTTCACCATAGGGTGAAGGAAGCAAAGTTCTCATTAGAGGTGCTTTTCTCCAGCTACTCTAAAAAGCTCGTATTAAGGTGAAGTAAGGAATAATTAGGTCTAGCTTCTCGGCCTAGGTCTTCGGGCTACTTACCACAAAGCCCACTCCATTCCTGTAAGTCTTGGTGCATTATACTTTGAGCATCTGTACCAGATCAGACAATAAGCTCATTTGGTCCCTCAATGAGCTCGGAGTTTCTTTAGCCTCTTTGGTCACATGTTCAAAATAGCATGCTCTTTATCCCTGCTCGAAGTAATAATTGTCCATTTTTTCTCATCTTTTTAGACTTGTCAAGTAGGTTGCCCTCAAGTTTTAGGATTTTGCACTTCAAACTTGTATGCCTTGAGCGATAAGTCACCTTTCTTGGCCTATGATAAGACCCAAAATGAAAAAAAAATAGTTAGTAATCAGTATTACAAGTATGCAATGAGGTGTAAATCTCAAAGTACATAATTCACCCCAATCAGATGATCATCCATTAGTTTCTCGTTAGACCTTCTCTTACTTCTATAAGCTTATCTAACCTTGGCCTATTTAACATCACTCTTAAAAGTAATGGTAGATGTCCCTTTTTAATTCAAGTTGCCCTCATCAAAATAGGTCATTAGGGTGTCTAGGACCATTGAATCCCTTAGAACGACTTCATCAAACTCAAAGTCATCCAGATTCATTGCTTCAATCTAGGGAGTTAGGTTTTCACCTACCTTCCTTTTCTTAAAGGCCTTGTTCTAAGAGGTAGATGGGGTAAGCTAGCCAATCTTGACACCATGGATGGTAGAGACACCTCGATTGGCTCATCATCTAGAAGAATGGAGTCCCTTATAAGAGATGACAAGGTTGGAGTGAGCTGAGGGTACTTAGGTACCAAGTCTTGAACACTTTAAGTGTCGATTGGGTCCTTAAGGTATATGTTTGAGTAGTCTATAGTTGCAAGAACAAATAACTAATTAGCTAATAGCTAATAGTTAATAGTCTAAGTTATCAAAAATGATATTTACCTTATTATAAAAGGACGATCTATATACTCGTTAGTATAGTTTCTCTATATCCCATATTTCTTCAAATGGCCCAAGTAACTATCATTTTCATTATCTTAAAGTTTGATCCTCCTTGTTTTTTTGCTTGCCATTTGGACCAAAATTATTTATTAGCTAACTTGCACGGGGTTATGATGTGATAAAGTGATGATTCAAGGTGTAGTAGATTGGAAATTCGATCTCATCACCCAAATGTCTCTGATGATATAAAAATATGTATCCTTCAATGCCGAGGTACTATTGGGGAATTTTAGGTATATCCTGTGTCGAAGAACACACGATATATAAGCCATGTCTTTGTCTAGGTTGTGTCTCTTTAAACAACACATACACATAATTTTGTCACTTATTAGGTCAACCATGTGTTCACCTATGACAAATGGAAGACATAGTAGAATTGGCCATCTATTGGGATTGACTTACACAAGGTTGATGTTGAAAGTGTTGAGAGCACGAGCTATATTCAAGGGAACAAGCATCAAAGTCCTATTTAAAAAGGTGATAAGTGTATCACCTACCATCCTGTCAGGGGGTCATCGACATCACATAAATGGCAAGACACCAACATCATTCCTACACGGGGTGGGATGTCATATTTATGCCTAATCTCCACTAGGTCGTCAACAGTTAGGTCACTTGGAATTTTTTTATATCTAATACTTGTCCTTAGTTTGGTGGGTGGGCTCACCATTGTTATCACGCTCCTTCTTGGGATAAGGTACCTTTTTTGTTGTATATGCGGGAATACGAATGATGGAAATTGGTCCTTGTAAAGACAATAAGGAGATAGGGCGTGACCCATACGAAGCGGGGAAGGCTAGGGCACTCTTCTTAATCGAAGCATTGCATGTTCTAATCGATCCTTCATCATGACCTATGCAAAATATGAAAACTAAATAGCATGAGACAAATTGAGAACAACTTAAGATATACCAGTCAAGGGTAGAGCATCATTGCCTTATGTAGTCCTGACAAAAAATTACTTACAATTATATTTTTAATATTAAATAAGTATTTTATTTGTAATAATATATTATATTTAATTGTTCAGTGTATATTTTGGTATATCATAATATGTATCAATAATATTTAAGAGACATGTGAACAAAAATGATATAAATGAATGTGAGTAAAATGATTAAATATAGATATTTTTGTTCATGTATTTTACAAATATTAATTAGTTACAAACAAAAAACTATAATAACTTATGTTATATAAAAATATTTCTTAAATGATGTAATCCTTTATATATTTAAATTTAATTCATGATAATAAAATGTTAGTGTTAAATATTAATTTAAATAAAAAAAAGAAGCACTAGAAACTTAAAACTAAACTTTTTAAGGTTTGTGATTCATATCATCAAAGTTTTTCATTTTTTCCAACTCTAAATTTTAATTTTATATAATATTATAATATTTAACATTTTATTTTAGTTGAAAATTTTAAATATAATTTTTTAAAAATATTTTTCCAATAATTTCTCATTTTTATCATTACTATAAAACTAACTCATTTCTTCGGTTCAAGAAAACAGATGGATAATCATAGACAAAAAAAATCATAAATTAAAACTTATAACAACAAAAATGTCACTTCTTAACACTAATTTATATACCTTTCAATTCAAGATGATGGTGTTTTTTTATTATGAATTTTAGAGGTATTATTATAGATAATGTTTTTTAAAAATGATATTTTTGTTGTATATGTTGGTTATTTTTTTTAACAATATGTATTTTTAAATATATTCTTAAGTAGATGTAAGCAAATAATTTGATTAATCCATTTAAATTAAGAAATTTGATATGATCTGTCAGATTCGGATATGATTGGATCAGATTGGATTGATAAATTTTATAGTTTGATCAAATTCAGATTGAAAATTATACAATCTATTC
Source organism: Hippophae gyantsensis (assembly GCA_030763125.1). NCBI lineage: Eukaryota > Viridiplantae > Streptophyta > Magnoliopsida > Rosales > Elaeagnaceae > Hippophae > Hippophae gyantsensis. The sequence goes on along the minus strand of CM061036.1, from coordinate 38,795,498 downwards.
GAATTCGGATCAGATTCGTATTCATAGATTTTATAATCCGTTGTATTTGATTCATACCGAATTAGTATTAAATTATAATTAAATACATATTTTATTTTATAATATGTTATATTTAAATATTATACATAATATAATTATATTAGATTATTATTTTAGCTTAAACATAAATATAAATGTTCAAAATGGTTTCATAATTGTATAGATATACTTTTGATTCTTTTGTTTTTTTAGTTATGATTGTAAATAATAATATTTGTTATAAAATTATTAATTTAAAATTTTAATTTATGCATGTCGTGCTTTATATATAATAATAATTCATAAGTAAATTTTAATATCAATTTCATTTTATTCTATTAAAAAAGTCATATCTTTTCGAATTTAGATTGGTTCGAGTTTTATTATATTATCATATCAGATTCAGAGTGAAAATCTTCAAATTCTTTTGGATCAGATCGCATTCAAATTGGTCAAAAATACACAATTTTGATCTACTACTCACCCACTCTCAGGTTTAAAATCTTAATAATATCTTATTATTTTTATTTTAATACATTTTTTAGTTTTTACTTTTAATACTGATGTATGTATGATATTAATACTTATTATATTATTATCTTTTTATTTATGTTAAATAATTTTTATTTTAAATTATAATGTGTTAACTCTGTTTATCTCTTATAATACGACATGAAATTTTTGTTTTTAATTTAAAAAGAGTACACCATAATTATTAACCTCTTAGTAAATCTATATCATAATATATTTTTCACTCCTATATATTTAAATACAATTATTTATTTTGTATAAATAATTACATTTCATCACCTTATCAAAAATATATTTCATGTTCCACCTCTTACACAAAATTACAGATAATATAACTTAGAAAATATGATAAATATGTGAATGACATGACTACAAAAAAACAAGATCATAATACTTTACCATGTACTACATAATGAAATCATGGATGTGATACTCATGCAAAAAAAGTAGAATAAATAATCGGTTGAAGATTGAGAAGCAATTCATCGGTGAAAAATAGCTTTAAAAATGAAGGTATTTTTAAATTTTTACCTATTTGTGTGACATATATTAAAATTTATTAAATCTTAATTTTAAATTATTAAGTACCTAAAATTAAATATAAAAGTATTAGTATACTAGTATAAAAATATGTGTCAACATGCATACTTTTTGTTTAGGTTGAAAGACATATGACTCCTATAGTTTTTAATAGAAGTGAACAAAAATCTTATATTTATCAAATGGTACACAAAAATCATACAACTTTCAAAAAAGTATACATACTAGTTTTAAATTAACCATTAAACTTTGAATTTTATTGAGATTAAGAATTAATTAATTTTTGAATAATTCATAATCTCGAAATGTCTCTTAAAATGTGATCATATGTTTGTCATATTACTACTTTCAAGAAAAAAGAATAAGATAAATTATCAATTTAGGACCAATTTATACCATTTAATGACTATAAAATTTTGGTACATTTTTATTGAAAATTATTAGGGTTATTTATCTTTTTATTAAATATAGATATTATTAAAATATCAAATCCTTTGAAAGACATGATTACTCTTTATTTATGTCACATTTAAACATGAAATTTGACATTTTGTATACTATTTTGAGAATATTACTCTTAGTAAAAAATTTAAAAGATTCAATTATAATAATTATTTATCATCTTTAAATTAAAATAGAAAATCAAAACTTTCTATATATGCCTTAAATTAGTGTATTTTAAAAAATTATAATGCACTTAATATGATTACAAAAATTATAAAAAGAGATTTTTTTTCTATTTTCTTTTATAATTTCATAATCATCTAATAATATTATATTTTAATTTTTTTATAATTTTTCTCCTAATTTTAAATATTATATATGTCAAATATATTAAACTATTAATACATATATTATTAAACAAGTAAAATAATTACAATATAATTATTTCTTTTACATTTTAATATCAAATATATTGATTAACTTATCTAAGTATTGTAGCATTATCTATAACATAATCAGAGTATAAAATTAGGATAGCATAAACTTACAATTAAAATTGAAAAGAGAAATAATTGAGAAAAAATATTTTAATAAAATTCTTTATGCCAAAAGAAATTATAAATTCTCTCAAAATTAAGAAAAAACAATTTATCCGAGATAATATTGAAAGAATAAGTTGCATGTATTTATATGCTGTTAATATTCCTTCTTTTATTTCAATTACTTAGTAATAAAACAACCCAATATTCTTTTTTACTATTAATATTATTTCTTTATAAAAATATCAAGTATATAATTATTTTGATAATTATAAAATATAAATATTTTGAATAAAAAATAATGTTTCATTTAATTTGATATAACTTATAAAGTATCAAATATTATTGGTTATTAGTATTATAACATTAATTTTTATACATATTTTTACTTTATAATTATATTTTTTTAAATTAAACTTCTTAATATATTTTCTATAAAAAACATCTTCAAGTGCAACAAATGTTTTATTTGTTAATATATAAAAAAAATCAAGTGAAAATCAGAAAATAAAATTAAGTGCCGTACGAAACATAAATATACGAATTTATTTCTTAGATTGTTTATATTTTCAACACGAACAGAATTTTACTAACTTATCCAAATATAATATATTAGATTAATAATTAATATCTCAAAACCTCATTTCACAATTTTTTTTATGGGAAACAATTCATCCTTATGTTATAATTTTAATTACATGCACTATCAATCCATGCAGACTATTTTTAGACAATTAAAAGTACAAAATATTTTCTATTTGTTATTTCTTAATTTTAAAATGACAAAAAATTATATATATATAATCTGTGATCAAATCTGCAACTCGAATTATATAATATTTTTAAACAAGCAAAACGTGTAAAATTCAATAGGAATAAAACAAAAAAAAAGATTTTATATAGCTTTATCACTAAATAAACCACAAACAAATATTATTTACAACTATATAAAGTTACTATATAACATTTGAAAAAATGGAAAACTAACGTGAAAATTCATAAGTGCATGTATTCGGTCGTTTCAACTCATGATTTTTATAGCCGGCATTTTTGAGGAATTTGAAGCTTTTTTTTTTAAAGTTGATATAGTTTAATAATTATTATAAAATATATATTTTAATTGTATAATTATAAAGTTAAGCAGATGAATTCCCGTAATTTAACAAAAAAAAAATAATACTTAAATTAATATAATATTAAACATATGATTAATTATCTGAAGTTAACTTAATAATTAAAAGTTATAATAAATAAAAAAATTTAGATTAATTTTTTTAGGTAAGAAAAAACTTGAAATTTCTTTTTTAATATACAAAGAAAAAACTTTAATTTAAAAATAATTAAATTTAAAGATATTATAGTTTTATTTGAAGTAAAATAGTTATATAATAAGAATATTACACATCTTATATGTATTTATGTGTTTTTTTAAACAAAAATTACTATTTGAATTTATTTGATTATTTCTTAAAAACTTTAGAATTAAACCAAAATTTAGGAGATTAAAACTGTTAACTTTTAAAAATAATTAAATTAATTCTTTAACCTAAAATAAGAAGTATAAAAATTATCTAAAAATATCCTAAATATTTATAACAATACAAATAATATCTTTATTTTGAATTAAAAAAGATATAAGTTAATATGATTTAATTGTGTGGTATAAGGCATGTTAATTTTTTCATTAAATATATATATTTTAAATATTGCATGAAAATAAATATTTTTTTATTAATTAATTAAAAATAAAATTATTTTAAATAATAAATTTTATTATAATAAAATAAATTAATATTATTAAATGTATTATTTTTATTGTTGATGTTACGAGTGGTTAGTTTCGTGTTTTCCTAATTAAAAATAAAAGTTTGAAGATAATAACAAGAGTAGGTGTCCAAAAGAAAGGGACACATGTTGAAGCTCTGCGCTATCTGCACGAAGAAGAATTGGATTCCCACTCTCACGACTTCTTTCATGGCTTCCAATAAAGCTAGGCACCCTCATCCATGTAATCTCTCTCTTTCTCATTTACTCTGTTTCTGTTTCTATGTGTTTGATATATACAGATGAAGAAGCATTGAGTCATTGTTAAATTTGTCGTAGTTGGGACGACGGTACAAGGCACAGCGAAGGAGGCAAGGACTATGACAACCCAATCATCCATGGCTGACGCTTTCACCAAATACACCGAATATCTCAATAATCTCGTAACCCTATCTTTCTCTACTCTTTTGCGTCCGCCATTGCTCATTGCTCATTGCTCATTGCTCAGTAGCTTTTAGCATTGTCTTTCGGTACTCTTTAGCTCAGCGTCCTCTAATTGGGAACTTAAATTATAGATCTCTATCTTTTCCATAGAGTTTCACTCTTTTTCTTTTTGAGATGCGTGCTTAATTACGTAAGTAATGTTGTCACTCTTTCTGTTTTGGGAGGTTTTCAAGTGAAATGTGTGGAGGTTTTTGAACATATAGGTTAGAAATTGGAATTACCCTTACCAAATTTGGTTGTTTAATCATTTGAGCTTTTTGCTCCAACTGTGTTGATTTTGATTTAGATGCTGGTTTGGACAATTATATGATTATTCACACAGCCTTCTTTTTGCTAGAATTTGTTAGTGGTTTAGAAAATGGGCCAATAATTCACTTATACATCTTAACACTGCTTATGCCTTGAAATTCAACAAGGGAATTCGAGGTTGTAGATGAACACACGACCACCGCTCTGCTCGGATGTTAGAGTGTTACTCCGTTTTGGAGATGGACCAACAATTCACTTATACATTCTAACACTTTTCACCTTTTTCCCTATACCATTGCTTACTTTTTTTTATTATAGTTTGATATATGATATGCTTTAATTTTGTACACTACATGAATGTTTCTCAATATTCATGTTTCTTGAATTATTTATTGTGGAGGTTTAATTAGAAAAATGCTTCTTTCACTTTGACTCATTGATCCATTTGTTGTATTTGTAGAATGAGAAACGGGAAAGAGTGGTGAAAGCCAGTCGTGATATTACCATGAATAGTAAAAAGGTCATATTTCAGGTCCACAGGTAACAATATTCAAATAAATAAAGAAAACCAACTTTTTCTTTCTAAGTATGTATATCTTTCCTCTTCAACTGGAAGTTCTCTGAGGTTCTTCTGTGAGTTTCAAGGTCGTTGAAACTGGTTTACCAATTAACAATTTTTGCTGATGATGATGATTATACACTTATATCCTATTTCTACTTTGTGTTTGCTCTGGATTCTAATGTCCCCCCCCCCCCCATTTTCATTGTTTTTGCGGAAGTGATTTTATTGAAGATGGAGACTATTACTCTGCAAGCTTTGACAACATCTTCCTTTCCCCCCTCTAAAATCAGAATTAGTAAACACGACAAAGACAAAGTTTTGGAAAAAGCAGAAAAGGATTTAGCAGCCGTGGCAGATAAGTATGTGTCCAGGCTGGTAAAAGAATTGCAAGGTAGTGACTTTTGGAAGCTTAGACGAGCGTACTCACCTGGGGTACTCTTCTTCTCATTCTTTGATTTCTGTGTTTCTGTTCTTGTATATATTTGCTCTTTGAGTCATTTAATCTTGTATCCTTGCAGATACAAGAGTATGTTGAGGCTGCAACATTCTGCAAGTTCTGCAGAACTGGGACTCTTTTGCATCTTGATGAGATAAATGCTAGTTTGTTGCCTCTCAATGATCAATTTGTTGAACCTTTGCAAATTAATGTGCTCGACTATCTCTTGGGGGTAATTGACTTATTGTATTTATTTTAAATGGAGTGAACAAAATGGATATTGCATGTCTATGTTCTCTCATCTTGCAATGGAAGACGTTCAGTTTTAGGTTTGATTTCCAAGATAAGTGAAATGCATTAGGAATTTAGGATAGTTAATAAATAGATCTTATCATCTTACACACTTATGGTTGCATAATCAGACAAACATGTGCCCGCCGGCAATAAGCATCACTAAAAACATAGACGTAAACAAATATTTTGAGGATTCTTTTAACGTGTAACTACTACATGTGCATAAATTTAACTTGAATCTTTTTGGGTGAGCAAATATAGTTAACTAAATACATGAATTTACTTGCTCACGTACAATCATCACCATACATAAGCATGCCTAAATGCTCACAGAAGCACTTGGATAGATAGATAGATAGATAGATCAAAAGAGATGCTCAGTTTGCCTTTGCAGCTTGCTGATTTAACAGGGGAGCTGATGAGGTTGGCAATTGGTAGAATATCTGATGGAGAACTTGACTTTGCTAAAAATATATGCCAGTTTGTTCGTGATATATACAGGGAGCTGACCCTACTAGCTCCAAATATGGATGATAGTTCTGATATGAAGACTAAAATGGATACCATGCTTCAAAGTGTAATGAAGATAGAGAATGGTATTTTATTAATAATTCTCTTTCCTTAAGCAATAATTTTTTGTCCATGAATGTATTTTATAGTATGAATTTTGCTTTAAACCACTAGAAAGTAGGGACAAAGAGTATGCCACTAACACGTAATTAAAAGTTCAATCCGTGTGTTTCTAATTTTATGGACTGGTTTTAAATGGCCCATGATTAGGAGCCATGGGATAAGGCTGTCCTCAGGGAACATATGGTCCTTTTTGCTAAGGACCCTTATGTTTTTAAGTTTTAGACCTTGACTATCATATGTACTTTACCACATGTATGGCTATATGGTTATTCACTTAGGATGTCGATTTAGTTTAAAGGGTAACAAGAAATCCTTGAACTGTGCTGATGGCCAAAAAGTACTATTCAAGATTAGGCCTTACTTGCTCACATAAATTGGCGCCATCATAGCTTAAACTGAAACTGAATATTCTGAATTTCCTTTCTTTATTAAAGTGCATCAATAGAGCTTTTTAAAGTATAAGCATGGAATATGAACTTGTCCCCAGCTTACCCATGAATGAGGACATAGCATTTTTCCATGGTTTTCAACAATGATGAGTAAAATTAGAAATTAATCCCAAGAATCAAATCATCTCTGATTTTCTTTTAGTATATTTGCATTTAAGATTATAGTACAAATACACAGTCTTATATAAACTGTACGCCCATCTAATCGAATTCCACTATACTGACTCCATTTCACTTAATTTGAGTTTCTTTCTTTCTTCTTCTTCTTTGTTCTTTTTGTTGGGTAGCCTGTTTCAATGCTCGTGTGAGAAGATCGGAATATATGCCACTGATTGGATCTAGTGATCAAAGTTCGTTTTTCTTGGGCATCCAAGATCTTGATTTTTGAGGTAATTTCTTTCCATTATTTTCTTCTTTTTACGTGTATCACTTATATTTTTATGCTTTCAAGTTTCACTTAGTACTTTCCACTATTTTTTGCATCATAAGGTACTTTTTGTTATTTCCAACCAAAGAGGTGGTGAAAGCATTTCAAGGACCATGCAGACATTAAGACCATACTTAAAGAGTAAATGAAGGTGGATTCTTCCCATATGGCCACTCAACACAAAGTATGTCTGCCCTTCTTTCTTGAAAAGATCTCATGCATGTATCTTTTGCAAAGCATGAACCTTTTTAGAAACTTATGTTATACTGTTGGACTTTATCAACACAATTTGCTAAAAAGAGCTCAATTTTTGTTGTTGGAGTTGACATATTTCTGTTCGACACAGAGACGTCATCATAATTTGTTTTTTTTTTCTATGAATTGTGGGAGCGGCCAGTGCAACTAACTTTGATTCGTAATGTCTATGCTATAAGCCTATAAGGATTGCTATTTATATAAAATGATGTCGGAGTGTTGACCCCATGATTAATCTTATATGCACGTATCTAACAAATATATACAATGAGAGGAGTAGCGAAGAGTTATAAAGCTAATTTTATTGTCATTTTGTTTCCATGTGATGCTAATTTGCCTTCCCTCGTAGCACTTTTTTCATTCAATCTTCCTCGCATTGTTTGGGGCTTACAAATAAATAGGACAAAAACTAAGAGCAAGACAATTTTAAGGTTGAAATCCCTTTCCCAAAGTGAGTTTCATTTTTAATTCATTTCATGCTATATAGATATGTTTTTTTGTACAACATAAAAACATGTTTTTTGCATGTGATGCATTTTTTTTATAACATAAAAATATATATGTTTTTTAGCAAGTGATTAAAAGTAAAATCATGTGAATAACTGCGTTATAAAAGTGGAAGAGAAATTTTAGAAGCAAAACCATGAGAGCTAGCTTAATCTTGAGAAGTAGAGGCAAAGGTATGTGCATGTGAAGGAGTAGGCAATTGTTCATGCCCTACACGAGGAAGGGACAAGGGAGCACCAAGCCAACTAGGAATATGCAAAGTAGAAGAAGAAACATGCTCAAAAGGGACCATAGATTAGGAATGAGTGAAAAGAGGAAAAGATTGCTCCGCAAAAACCACATGGGGGTAATAAAGCTTTTTCAGAGACTTATGAAGACACCATACCCTCTTTGACTAGTAGCATTATCTACCAAACAACGCACAAAAGATCTAGCCTGCAATTTATTTTTGACATAAAGGCATTAAGCAAGGAAAGGAGAGGTAATAAAACACTCGAAGAAAATCGTAGTCAAACTGTCTATGAAACAATAGTTCATAAGGTAAAGTATAGGTTGTATTATACAATTAGTTAATATATTTTTCTTTATTTTACACTTTGGTTCTTTTATTATTTTTTCTTTTGATTTGGCTCTTTTTTTTTTCCTTTCAAATTTTCACGTTAGTTTTTTTCTAGTTTCATACAATTAGTCTAAAATTTAAGACTAACTTGAAATTTAACTTCAAAATTATAAAAAGTCAAGGTGGTTGAAGTGTAAAAATTTAAAAAATAAAGTGATTAAATTATAAGTGAAAAAGTAAGGGAATTAAAATATGAAAATTATAAAATATAATAATTAAATTTAAAAAAAAATAAGAAAACAAAAGTGTAGAATATATTAACTTCATAGATTTTATTTAACAATAGACAACAATAACTACAATATTGATAAAAAATAAAATATTAAAATTTTATTGTTTATCTTACATAAAAATAACAATATAATGAAACTCATGCGAAGTAATTACAAGATATTGAAATATTGGATACATGTGTATTTTATTTTTAATAATCTTTGTTTGTATATATGTCATTTAAGGCTAAGCTAGATTTCAATTACACGACCTCTCAACCAACAGATTAATCTTACCGGCCTGCAAGACCTATATTGTGACTCAAACAAAACTACATATATGAGGAAAACTTGGTTATTGAACGCTTATGCAGCTTTTGTCAAATTAGCATTCATTAATTAAGCACCATGAATGTTAGCTTATATGGACCATACGAAATTAAGTTGTAATTAGGCTTAGTTTTTTTGTTTATTGTTGCCATTAATATTTGGCATATATAGTACTACTAGTGTTTGTGGCTAAGGTTTTCTAAGTAGTACTTATATATTTCATGACGTGCTTCTAAGACCACCTTAGATTCTTAGAATGTATATCATGAATATATTTATGAACCACTATTCAAATACTTAAAGAAAACTAATTTTATAATTAAATCAAGATTTTATTGACCGAAATCATGTGACTGTTTTTGGAAAAAATAATAAAATAAAAAGAAATAATTTTTAAAATAAATATTGATAATTGGGCGCCGAGCATATATGATGCTGCTGGATTTGTATAACTTTTCGTTTTGTTATTAATTAGGGGTATAAAAAATATCTAATTATTTAATCGATATGAAAAATTTGAACAAATATGTTAAATTTTAAGTATTTTTGAATGGATGTTTGGATTAAAAAATTATTCTCTATTCATTAAATAGACATCAATTGCTAGGTTACAATGTTTATTATTTATTATAATTCAATCTAAATCAAATAAATAATATTACTATTTTATATATATACATGTAACTCTTTTAATATTTTTTTACAACTCTTATTATGCATTCTCAATTTATTTAACTTGTATGGTTGGTGAAAGATTGTAATGTTATTTTTAGTTCTTTCATATTTATGATTTAATTATATATATATATATATATTATTTTATCTAATAATAAATAATTTACTTTATTACTCATAGTTTAATATAAAAATTAAATTTATTGTATTTATATATTTAATTTTTACTTTATCTTGATTTTTTTATGATTAAGAGTTAAATTTTTAGTTAAATAATTAATTATGTATAAAATATTAATCTTTATTTAAATATTTAAGCTAACATGTACCGTGAAACCAAAACTAGTATTATATACAAAATACATATTTACAAAAGTTGAAAAGGCGTGCACGTGGTGCACCTCTGGGATCACGTGCCTGACTGCCTCCCTGCCTTGTGCATGGTAGATCGGTAGATCCTACGCATGCAAGGTAAAATTGAGTCATTTCTTATGCAAGGATCATTTTATCTTAAATTTATTAATGGTAGCTAAAAAATCATACTAATTTTTTATATACTCACAAAATTACGAAGATAATTTATTTTTTCAATAAATAGTTATAATTTTTGGATAAAAAATCAGCTATAATTGATATATGTTTACAGTCAGAGTGAAAGTTATAATTAAAAATCTGATTAAATATTAGAAAAATAAAGTAATTAAGCTAAACTAAATTTTTTTCTAGTATAATAACGTTATATGACCAAATTATTATATACATCCATTAAATTAAAGTTAAAATATAAGATAATTAATAAAAAAATTATTGAAGCAATTACTAAAATTCTATTAAATTAAATTTATAAATTATTATATGCATTAAATTAAAATTAAAAAAAAAACAGCTAAAACATTAAATTATGTACTATGGGAAGTGGCAAGATGACGTGGAAGATGACCTTTGGTCCTCCTCAATAACTATGTTTAAAGTTCTATTTACCTAAAAAAATTCATACTTTACATTCCCTCGTATATTATCAATTTCACTCACCTCGTACTCTTATTTATTTTTTTCTCATCTTTCTTTAAAATAATACATACTTCTAGAATATAAAAAACATTTTCCAAATTAAGATAGGGTAAAACATAATTAAATAATAAAATTAGATCTATCTATTTTATCTTTTTACATTATGTTACGTAAATTGATAACTCATCGTAACTTAAAACGAAATTTTTTTTTTTTATTCTAAGGTATAAATTATATAGTAAAATGCGTGGTGTAAGTTTCTTTATTTAAGCGATTGTTTAGTTCTCTTGCTTAAAATATATATTTTTAAGTTGAGAAAAATATCTTAAAAATTCATTAAGATGGATAAATTAGATACTTAAAATCCTCTCATTTTTAGATAGCTTATTAAAAATTCATTGAGTTTAAAAATTAAGAACTAAATATCCACGAATATTTGTAATGTTTTAATTTTTAAACCTAATAGATCTATAATGTCTCATTTTTTAAACTTAATAGACATATGATATATTACTTATGGAACATTAGAGATCCATAATTAGGTTCGAACAAATATGATTGAAAATTATTTATTATATAATTTATTATTACTATAACGTTACATGTATTTATACTACTTTTATAGGCTTTGTAAGCCAAGAAAAAATATAACTAACTAAATACAAAATTGAATATAATTGATATGTGAATTACATCATTCAAGCATCTAACAACCTACTAACCTTTCTCATGAGTTTTCTGTAATTTTAACATTCTTCTATTAAAATTTGAGTTGGCAAGATCACATGGTTACATCTATTATTCAATCAAAATTTTGATATTTGTGAAAAAAATTAGGTTTAAATGGACTAACTATGGGTTGTAGACTAATCGTGATGTTAGGAGCTAAGTCACTTGCATTAGCTCCACAAGTAGTTTGAGTTAGATCCTTAATACTCCTCTTCAAACTTAAAAAAGGAGTTGCATCACATTGAGTTTGTGCTAAAAGGTATGAAACAAAGCTCTTGAAAGAGACTTAGTTAAAATATCAACCGCTCGCTAAAACACTAAGAATGTGTTGCAAATTTAAATGATCACTACAAATCTTTTCACGAATAAAAGAAAGTTTTAATTCAATGCATTTAGTACGGGTGTAGAGTACAAAATTAACTGAGACAGCCACTCCACTGAACTTAAATTGTTACACCAAGTGACTGATTTACAAAACATGGAAATATACAGCTTTGATAAAAGGGATTGAAGCCATATACAATTTCAATAGCAACTGAAGCAACAATCATATACTCGACTTTAATTATTAAATGTGACATCATTGACTGTTTCTTGGTTAATAAGATGATGAGATTAACACCTAAAAACACGAAAATATCAAATTTTGAATACCTATCGTCTGGACATGAGGTCCATTTTGCATCAACAAAAGCATTTATAAGTAGTTTAGTAGAACATTTGAACTCTAGAACATAGTCTAAAGTACCACACAAATTAATAAAATAGTATATATCCTCCTAACTGCAATCTAGTGAGGTATTAGACTAGTAGCTATCTTATTAATAAAAAATGTTAAATATGATTGAGTGAGAGATGCATACCACAAAGTGTAAACTATCCACAACATCTTTGTAAAGTACTTATTAAGAGAATAAATCTCTTTCATGTGCATATAAATGAATGCTGAAACATATAAGAGTGAGAGTTGTCTACAACCTATAGTTAGTCCATCTTTGATTATTACAAATCTAATCACGTTATGGCCTAATACTTTTTGCTAAATTAATTAAAGTTTAATACAATATAATTATTTAATTTTAAAAAATTAATTCAATAATTTAATCCTTTTAAATTATAATATATTATTAGTGAAATATTAATTGTAAAATTAATACTATTATTTTAGTTGAATATGATTAAATATATTATATATTTTAAATTAGATTAACATTAGCTATTACCGCTCAGTCTAATTAATAGTGATATGTATTATGTGAAACTTTAATTGGCCAAATGATATATATTTAATTACAATTTTAATATAAGACGTGATAAATATGTATTTTCTTTTAAGTTAATCCACTTCGTTACGGCATGTCAAGCACGACGCATATATTCCATACTATCTATATTCCTCTAGAAAATTTTTAATATATGTTTCATCCACTATCTACTATTATCGGGTACGTAGTTATTAAATTTATATTTTTTTAACATAAAAAACTTTTAAAGATAAAAATCTTTATATTTTTATTATTAAAAAATTTAATATATTATTTAATATTAGATATTATATAATTAAATAGTGTTAAAATTAAATTAAAATTATTTAATTATGTTTAATTAAATATTATTAAATATTTTTATGATATTATTTTTATTTTTATAAATTTTAAATGTATTGTTTTATAATTTTTCAACCTTTTATTGTATGATTAACTTAAAATTTTTAATAAATCAAAATTATAAGTATATTTTTATTTTACTAATTATTTCAAATCTCAGTTTTTTAAATATATTGCGAGCGAGGATTAGTTAATTGATGGGAAAAAATTGTCAAGTATTTATAAACGGAACACGAATTATTATGAGTACCAATTTTTATTTTATTGTTAAATTATAGATGAAATGAGTTTCACTTAATTCAAGTAAATTTGATATATAAAAATCAATAAAAAATAGTCATTTTATTGAGGCTGTCTGTCTTTCCACCTTATTGTTAAATCTCCCAATAATTTCGGATAGTTCGAATTAACAGATATTTTTCCCCCTCCTCGATGACTTTAGTAAGTCTCTGTTTTTATTTTTTAATTTTTTTACACAAATTATAAGAGAAGCTGAAATTGGAATCGCTGCGAGAAATAGAGAGAGAAAGCGATACAGAGTATCTGAGGGTATTTAGAATTAGGGCAGTTTGGAGAGAGAAACAAAAAGAAGGCGAAATAGAGTGTGTATATGTCTGTGGTACTTTCTTAACTTGCAGGTTTTTCGGAGTATTGTGTCGGGAGGATTTGAACTTTCAGACTTGTTTTTCCTTTTCTCTTCTGGGTTGGCCTTAATTTTCAATCTTTTTATGGTATTGTGTTATATTTATTTACCTTGGTGAGTGAGATCAGAGGAAGAGGAAGAGGAAGGGTTAATATCTCCTTTCTTTTTATATAAATAATATATACACACAACCACAACAAACCCCTCTTTCTACCATTTTGTGTTTGAGAGAATCAAGAAGACAACCTTTGGGTATTTGCAGATTCTAGTCCTCAGGATTTGTAATGGGTTGGTGCTTATTTTTCTCTTTTTGCTTTCTCGTGTCATGTTCTTTACTATATGTTTTCTTAGTTCTGGGTTTTCGTGATTTCCACTGTGTTTTTTACGGTAATCGTTTGTTTTCCGATTCTGGGTTGGGAAAGTTCATACAGCTTTTGTATTTTTTGTTTTTGTTTTATCTTTGCTACTTCGTTATTGATTGAGTAATTTTGAAGTGGGTTGTTTTATTGTCCTCTTTGTTAAGTTCTTTTTTCTTATGCTTGATTGGTTTTTCTTATTTTTATATCCACCCACTTTCATGGACACCAACCTCCGTACATATTATAAATCTTTTGTGGTCGATTGCTTAATTGATTCTAGCTTTATTCTTACGTTTTGTGCTCTTTATTATTGTTTGGTTTTTCTTTCAAAGTCTGCCGTATTCTCTTTCCTTTTCTGATGTGGACAATACGTTCTTAAAGGATTCTATTGACGGATTCTCATCTTTTATTCTTCTTTGTAGATTAACCAGAATTTATTTTGATTGGTTATTGTGGTTTGAGTGTTAGAAGTATAAAATTCCCAATTGTTTATTCTTTTGGGACAATTGGTAACATTCAATATACTCTTAGTATACTTTACTTTCAGGACACATTGATTTTTTTGTGCTTTAACTATTTGCATTTGTCAACACCATTCAAACATTTACCGACCACGGCTAGTAAGGTTCAAATAAATTATACTAAGTTTTTCCCCAAAAAAAACAACAACCAAAATTGATGCAAAAATGACTAAAAATGTACTAATTTTAAGAAATATGATTAATTTGTCCAATTTTTTAGAGTTTTGTGATATTTGGTGACCAACATACTTGCTGTATAAATGACCTTTGTTCTCTGATAGACTGTCTTTATTCCTTTATAGCTTTTTGGGCTGAGTTTCTTTCCTATACTTTTTTCCTGTTTTTCTTGTAGAGTTGCACATGAGTTATTCGACTCACATGGATGGTGAATATGAGAAATTCATTCGGAGAATGAACCCACCAAGGTATGTGACCTTTTTAAATAAGGCTGCAAGATTTGGCCTCAAGTTTTGTTGTACGAGTTGTGATTTAGATCTCATTAATTTTCTTTTTGTCTTGTCAGAGTTGTAATTGACAATGAAGCCTGCAAGAATACTACCGTGATAAGGGTATGACTTTGATTTTGTCGAATCTCTATATGCTAGTTAAGATCCTAGTTTCTTCATTTGGTTTTCTCTATGCACTATCATATCTATGTTACTTTTTGTATTATATTATTCAGGTTGATAGTACCAATGAACATGGAATACTTCTGGAAGTTGTAAGAGTGCTCACTGATCTTAACCTCACAATATATAAAGCTTACATCTCTTCTGATGGGTGTTGGTTCATGGATGGTAATATTTTTGTAACATTTTTTTCCCCTCTTTTTTTTTTTGTAGGATCTTTCACAATTTATGTCCTTGAATTAAAATTGATTCTTTTGTTTGTTTTTCTTGAAGTTTTTAATGTCACTGATCAAGATGGGGGTAAGGTTACTGATGAAGAGGCTTTGGATTACATTAGAAAGGTGAGTTTGTGTTTGCTTTTGTTTCCTTCAGTCATTTTCTGCTGATGAAGTAATATACTATAGAGAAAACTAATAACGTGCTCAACTATTTCTTTCATTATCAGTCTCTTGGGCCAGAATCTTGCTTTATGTCTTCTATGAGGTCTGTTGGTGTTAAGCAATCTATGGACCACACCACAATTGAGCTCATTGGTAGTGACAGGCCAGGGCTGCTTTCGGAGATTAGCGCTGTGCTCACTCATCTGAAGTGCAATGTAGTGAGTGCTGAGGTCTGGACACATAACACCCGAGCTGCTGCTGTGATGCACGTGACAGATGAGGAAACGGGTTCTGTGATTATTGACCCAGAGAGACTATCTGGGATTAAGGAGTTACTATGCAATGTTCTCACAGGCAGCAACATAGCTAGAAGAGCTAAGACTGTTGTGTCACATGATTTTACTACCCATACTGAAAGAAGGCTTCACCAGTTGATGTTTGCTGATAGGGACTATGAACAATCTGATAATGATATCTCGAATGGAAATCAAAGACCGAATGTCAGTGTCGTCAATTGGCATGAAAAAGATTATTCAGTGGTCACTATAAGGTGTAGAGATAGGCCAAAGCTTCTCTTTGATATAGTCTGTACTTTGACAGATATGCAATATGTTGTGTTCCATGCAAATATTGATACTGAGGGGTCAGAAGCATATCAGGTATGCTATTTCCTTCTCCTTATGATATATACATATTCTTCTTTACTTATGGTTTATTTTCATTTGTGTTTTTCTAACTATTCTTTTGATTGTTTTGCAGGAATACTACATCAGACATATTGATGGATCCTCCGTGAAATCTGATGCAGAGAGACAAAGAGTAATACAATGTCTTGAAGCAGCCATAAAGAGAAGAGTATCAGAGGTGATTGATTGTCTTCATCTATCAGATATCTTTTTGTGTTCTGTAATGTTAATAAAAGCTACAATGGTTGTCTCATATTTTACAAGAGCATAATAAAATTGCAACAATTTTGCTTATGATGTCTTATGTTTGATGTCAAATAATAGTTGGTGACTCCTAAATTCTTATTTATGTTTGATTGGTTTAGGGGTTGAAGCTAAAGCTCTGTACTACAGACAGAGTTGGGCTGCTATCTAATGTCACTCGCATCTTTAGAGAAAATAGCCTCAGTGTAACCCGAGCAGAGGTGACAACTAAAGCGGGCAAAGCTGTCAACACATTTTATGTTCGTGACGCATCAGGATGTCCTGTTGATTCCAAGACTATAGAATCCATAAGGCAAGTTATTGGGCAGACTATACTACAAGTGAAAGGCAGCCCTGAAGAGTTAAAATCTGCCCCTCAAGAATCTCCAGCCAGGTTTCTCTTTGGTGGCCTCTTTAAGTCTAGATAGATTGTCAATTTCGGACTGGTTTGGTCCTATTCATGAGATACTCATTATATCCACACAACACACCCTTGTACATTGATACCCCTCAGCCTTCTCAACCTTAAATCTAGGCTGTTTTAGTGGACTAGAGACACAGGGAACACAAGAAGTTACTCTTAGCAGACCAGCTTAGTGTAAAGTACCTTGTTAATATTCCCTTCTACTTCATAACTTTAATTTGTCATGGTGATCGGGAAGTAACCATGAAATAATCAATATAACCCTTGTACATAGCTTTTCTTCCTTCCCCACTCAGAATAATTTTCTCCTGTTCTGATATGGTTCTATTTAGAATCTTATTTGAACATTCTTGAGTAGTTCTTTGTAAGTTGGTTCAGAGCTGGTGTATATTGGTATTATGAAAAAGGTTGTTGATTTATGATCTATTTTACCATTGGATGACAATTGAGACTAATAATTTTGAATATGGGCATAGAGAGCATTTCTTTTTTTTTTACTCGATATATATATTCACATTCACATTTGTAACGTTACTAATATAAAAAAATTGCATATTTTTAAATTATTTTATAAAATTACATAAATAAATTGTCAATGTATTCATTAAAAAAACATGTATTTTTAATACTTGGTTTTACTCAACATTTGGTATGTATGTACAGTGTCAAATGAGAAGTGGTTGGTTGTTGAAATCCATTTTTACAATGCTTTTGTTAGGTAGGTGTTCACTTAAAGATAAAACAAGTTATTATTACTTTTTAGTCTCAAGGATTAGTTCTACTGCTTTTGGAAATCCCGTTTATGAAAATTCAGTAGTACTATTCTCTAGTGTTTTCCTCTAAATGAAATGAAATGGTACATTTAGGACCCACCTAGTTCATTCAAAAGCAATTTGAACGTTCCTTTTGGCTAAATTCTTAAAGGTGGACGTGGTAAACCAAAAGTTTTTCTTACTTCTTCGGTTCTTCCTAACATTGAACCTTTTGACTAAATTCTTAATGGTCGATGAGGTATGAAACAAAAAGTTTTTCTTTCTTCTTCCTAACATTGAAATCAAAAGATATGATAATAATCTTTGTCACGACATAACTATGAATAATTTGATATGATTTTCATATCCATACTCAAATCTTTCTTGTTTAGGTGTAAAGGATAAAAATATAAAATATGAAAAGTAAAAGAAAATTGGGGTTTTGTTTTACATTTTTACTTCATCCCTAATAAATTTGAGTCCTCATCACCTTATGATTGGGTCTATTAAGCAATACTAGACATGTTGTACTTGTATATTCAAGATATCTTTAGAGCCTTTTCTTAAGCTAATAATTAAGTTTGATAGTTCCCACAAAAACATCCTTCCATAAGAAACCAATTAATTATTTCGAATCACTCTTTAATTAAAAATGATTGCACCTGTAGCTCTTAGCTAAGTTAAATGTGTAGAGCACGTTCTTTATTTAAGATTAAGTTGTTAGTGACAATGAAATGTGTCCTAAATGTAAACATTCACATTTTGATCTATTTCTACGATCCCAACGTCACATTGCTTTGAAACTGCATTCTATGTGCCATATGATGATATAGTTTGTGAGTGGAAAGACCTAAAAAATAGAGAACATTATCTTGAACAAGTAGTTTAGGGCTATAGAATCTTTAGGATAAAACATTTGTGTCAAGTTTATTTATCTTTTTATTTTGTGATCCAAGCGTAATATTAGAGTTTTTTTTTCAAATAAAATAAATTTTTTATTAATTTAAAACATCAAAAATTTAAGTATATAATCAATTATAACATATAAATACTATAACGTAAGCATTCTTATGTATCATTTTGATATTAACATTTCGCATTCATTAGAATTTTTGTTTCCATGAATTGATTCACTAAGTATATTTGTATTTGATCACCAAAATATCATTAATTTCAATAAATAAAATAATATATCTATATCTAAGATTATATCAAACTAGAAACTTAGATGAAACAAAAATGTCTAAATGCACTCAAACAAATTTATGCAATAATATATCACTCTAGAACTAAAAAAAACCTAGATAAAAAAAAGCTACAATTATGATCAATTTTATCCATCTAAAATAAAAAATCAAACAAAATTTATCTTCAGAGAGATTGTCAGTTCCTACTATAAGAAACATTTGTCTCTAAATAAGAGATTTTAAAAAGTAAAAGATAAAATCGAGAAAACATTTAGATTTTTTGATAGAAAACGATATTAGTTCTTTCACATAATTAAACATTAGTTTTCTTTATTTTAAGCATTTATAAGGGGAAAATGATTTAAGATAGGTTCTGAGTGTATTCTCTAGTTCATGTATCACAAGTCACAATCACAAACAATTTATATTGAAAGTCTGTTCAATAAAGACAAACAAAATCACACATTAAAAAGAAAAGATAATTCAAAAAAATATATATAAATGTTTGTATTACTCGTGAAGTTAATACTTTAAGTTGGAATACTATAATATTTATGAGAGACTTATTGTTATGTTGTGCTTCTACATAGTACTTATTTAGTAGATAGTTAAATAATCCTAAAACCCATTAAGAAATCTTGATTGATTCTAAAACCATTTGTGTCATGATTTTTTTGACCTTCTAACTATAAACGCAAAGACTGGAGAAATATATATAACTTGATAACTTTGCTTTTGGATGCAAGGAGAAAGGTTAGAATGATCCTACTTTCACTAAAAAAAACCTATGAATGCAAAGTAACTTGTTTACCTCACAAAATATAAGTGAATGTGTCTGAAATTATATGATTTGTTAACAAAAAATCTATCATGTCTATAACAAACGTGTTTAGTTTGTTCAATTGATTAATTCACCCATCATCCGAAAAAGTGAGAATAAATATGATAGATGCATCCAAAATGATTTAGAATAATTAGTGTTTGATACTTTTTTATAGTAGTAGAGCATCAAGATTCTGATTAAATTATTATAACAATTCCTAATATCAATTGAAATTTCATATAGATGGGTCTTACAAAATTGAGAAAATAAACTCACCCTTAACAAGCCTTTCCCAAGGCATACTTAAGGGGTAGGATTAAAAGAATTAAATGAAATGTTACGTTCAAGTCACAAATAAGTTTTAACTTTTAGGAAAATTTCTCTTTTACATTTTCTTGTGGTATCATAATATCAAGATCATGTATGAGATTGAATTGCTGTATTGCTTAGCAACCAGAAATCAATTAAAATCGCAAGTTGACGAGCCTTTCAAAAATACAAAGAACTCTATCCGTAATGAAAGTTCAAGTAATAAACAGTATGGAATTGAGGGGTATTATTAGGAGAGTATAAATAAACTGTTAGGATTTTTGATAGTTAATTGGTAGAATTTATTATATCTGTGTACACATTGACACCTTCCTATCTGTTTATTATTACTCTCAAAGTCTGTTTGCAACAACCCTCTACCAAGTCTACATTACATTGCATCAAGCTCAACTTCTGATACAATATTTCTAGCCTTTAAGTGGATGCAGCATTATTTGAACTCCATGTTGCGGACGAAGTGTAAGAAACTGAAACGGGGAGTGAACATAAGCCGGCGAAAGGGTGAAGCTGTAGCATTGTAGAATCATTGAAAGAGCAATCTTTGCTTGAGTGGTTGCAAAATTGTTCCCAACACAATTTCGGGGACCTAATCCAAAAGGTAAGAATTCAGCAGCTGTTTGATTCTTAGAAGCTTTAGCAATACCATTAGAAAATCTCTCTGGTTTAAATTGATGCACATCTTCTCCCCATATTTTGGAATCATGTTGAATTGCCAAAGTTGCCATGTAAATGTTCAAATTTTCTGGTAGAGTCAAGTTGCCCAATCTAACTTTTCTTCCAACTTTTCTTACAAGTCCAACTACTGGTGGATATAATCTTAAAGACTCATTAATAATCATACTCATCTGCAAGTAAAAAAAAAAAAGAAAAGAAGGGAAAAAACCCTCATAATTAATATTTTAAGATAAGACTAATTATTGAATGATTTATTAAATTAGATATTTAAATTAACTTTTTTTTTTAATCAAAATTATTACCAAGGTAAGAGTTACCAAAATATCTATAAAGTATTGTCTTATCATGGTAAGACTTATCAAGACATTAGATACCAGTGATATTAGATTAGTATTTTCTCACACCATGTTAATGTTGGGAAATAACGCAAATTCCCGATAAACCAAACTTATGAGAAAGCAAGAATAGAAAATAACACACAAATTTGATAACGGAGTTCGGCCAATCTTGCTTACGTCTCCGGACTCAACCAGCAGATCTTTTATCGAAAGAGGAGAAATTACACAAGGTTTACAACACTCACAACCCACAACCCAATTACACCCTAAGAAAATTACTCTCAATTTTTCTCTCACAAAAGCTTTGCTTCCTGCTTTCCTCTCAATTGGAATGAACACTTTGGATGGTTAATTCATTACAATTACACATCTATTTATAGGAAAATTCACTCCTTGAATTACTCCTTAAATTAATGGTTCCTTGAATTGCTCCTTGAATTAAGCTCCATGTTTTACTCCTTGTTTTGCTCCATGTTTTGTTCCATGTTTTGCTCCATGTTTTACTCCATGTTTTGCTCCTTAATTCGCTCCTTAAATTAAGGAGCTTTATAACAACAATCTCCAACATTCTCCCACTCAAGACCGATTTTAATCGCTTCACACCTCGATCAATGCAAAGCAGCCTTTTCTAGTTACTTTAGTAGACCAACCGGTTGAGCACAACTTCGCTTGTCAATACACCACCTTTGTTAACATATCTCATGGATTTTTGCTTCCTTGAATCTTCTCCAAGATAACACATCATCTTCCAATAGAGATCTCATGAAGTGATAACGAAGTCCAATATGCTTGGTTCTAGAATGAAATGTCAATTCTTTGCCAAGTGTATGCAGACTTGGCTATCACTACGCAAAACATTCTTTTTCTCCCGTTTGAATCCCACCAGCTTAACAAACTCAAGCCATATCATCTCTTTACTAGCTTCGCTATCGCTACATACTCACCAGAAGGGATAGAGTGACAATTTTCATATTTGTGACATCCAACTAACAAAGTAGCTCCAACAAGAAATATATAACCGGTTGCTTCTTCTGATCAACTTCACCTCCAAAGTCTCGCGTCACGCACTTGTACTTTTAATTCTCCTTTACTAAAGTACAAGCACTTTTCTCGCGTGCCTCGCATACCTCAAAATCCACTTGATCGCTTCCCAATGAGTTTTTCCCGGATTTGACATAAATCGCTAACAACTCCCACTGCATACACAATGTCCGGTCTCGCATGCACTATCATTGCGTACATCAAACTTCCAATGGTCGGGCATATGAACCTTAGCCATGAATTCTCTCTTCCTTCCGTTCGAGTGGACCGATCCTCGATAGGCGAAAATGACCGCGCGGTGCGCTAACCGGCTTCGCATCGCCCATGTTGAATCTCTCGCAAAACACGATTGATGTACTCGCCCGAGATAACCGCAAGGATCTTTTCTTCTTATTTCGTGATTTGCATTCCAAGAATCTTCTCTTTGCTGACCCAAGTCTTTCATGTCAAACTCCTTTGACAACCGTCAGCTTCAACCTTTTAATATCATCCATATCCGAACTCGCTAACTAACATATCATCAACATAAAGTAGTAAAATGATATAACTGACCTATATCTCTCAAGAGTAGCAACAATGGTCACATTGCACTTCGGAAACCTTCCTCAGGCATAAAGTCACAAACTTTCTCGTACTCATTGTCTCGGGCTTGTTTTAGGCCATACAAACTCTTCTTAAGTCTCGCACACCATATTCTTCTTCCTCTTTTCCGAGAAACCTCTCGGTTGGTACATGTATATCTCTTCATCTAAATCTCCATGAAGGAATGCAAATTTCACATCCAATTGTTCCGCATGAAGATCTTCAATGGCTACAATACTCAACACCATCCGATAGTATCAGCTTCACAACGGAGCGAAAATGTCGTGTAGTCAACTCCCTTCCCTTCGTTGAAACCCTTTAACAACTAGGCGTGCTTTGTATCTCTGGAACCATCATGCTTCTTCTTTCACCAGACACCCATTTGTCAGGAAGTTGCCTTCTTTCCCATAGGTAACTCACCTAGTTCCCATGTCCGTCGCGAGACGAGAGATTTCATTTCTTTCTTTCATAGAAGCTCCCACTTACCGGAATCTCGAGTCCGACAAGCTTCATCATAGCATCTCGTGCTCCCTCCATCGCTAGCAACATATAGTTCATGTATCTCCCTGTGGGCACATGAGGTCGAGAAGACCTTCTCAATACAGAGCCGGAGTAAGCAGGTTGTGATGTGTCGAAATGTCAGAGCTCGTCCAACAAGTTCCTCCGGTCTTGAGGACTTACAATTGGTTCACGTTGCGGAACTATCTCGGGGACATCATTTGCATTCCGCAAATACCGACTCATTCTCCGTTCCGAGTCATCGGCATCTATTTTACGCATATCTTTATACATCACCCTTTCGTTGAAAATCACATCTCTCGTCTAGATAACTTTCTTCTTTTCGTCATCCCAAATGCGGTAGCCAAACTCATCCTCACCATAGCCGATGAACGTGCATTTCTTGATTGGGATCAAGCTTATTCCCGCTGATCACCGATATGCACAAATGCTACACAAACAAAAACTTTTAGATGTGATAGTTTCACCTCTTTTCCGCTCCATACCTCCTCCGTATTCTACGCTCCAATGGAATGTACGGGCCTCATGGTGATCAAGTCAGCCGTGTTGACCGCCGCCGTAACTCGGCTTCTAGACTGTATACGAATGCTTCTGGCTCTTTCTGTCAACGTTCGGTTCATACGCTCAGCTACACCATTGTGTTGAGGCATGCCTGGCACAATTCTTTCCATTCTGATCCCGTGCTCATAGCAAAATTTTTTGAATCTGATGTCTTCATATTCACCACCATTATCGGATCTAAGCTTTTTGATCTTTAAACCCGTCTCATTTTCCACCATAGCTTTCCATCTTCTGAAAGCCTCAAATACTTCAGACTTAAGCTTTAGAAAGTAAACCCATACCTTCCGAGAATGATCATCGATGAAAGTCAGGAAGTATTGTTTCCACCAATGGACGAGACTATTGTTCAGTCCCCAAACATCCGAGTGAATAAGCTCTAGCCTTTCCTTCGGGGTTCTACCACTTGTCCGAAAGTCGACTCTCTTTGCTTTCCAAGTATGCAATCTTTCGCAATGTCCATCTCTACGCACCGCAGACCGGAAGTTTTCCTTTCAGGCATAATCTTCATCCCCTCTCACTCATGTGGCCTAATCTCTCAAAGGTGCCACAGTTCAGTGTTTCATCGTAATTGTGATTGAACAACGTGCTTCTCACGTCATGTAAAGAAAGGCCACTTTTCTTGCCTCGAGCAATCACATTCACCCTTTGAAATCTTCCAATCATCACCACAAGATCGTAGGTAGCCTTCACCGGCCAATCGCCCAACGAGATTAAGTTCCTTTCGAGGCCTGGAATACGCCCGACATCCTTCACCTCCCAAAACAGACCCGTTTAACTTAATCTTTACTACACCTTTGCCTATAATAGCACATGGTTGATCATCACCAAGATATACCTTTCCAAGGTTTCCTGGGACATATTTCTCGAAGAATTCTTTCTCGAAGTAGCAAGTACGGAACGATGCTCCGTAGTCTAACACCCAAGATTCTTCCTCGCTCTCCAAAGCATATCAATGCATCATCTCCTCCCGAAGTGGAAGTAACATTTGCCTTCGCTTTCACTTGTTCTTGTCCTTCTACAGACTTCTTGCACCGATTTTTGTAAGTGTCCTGCTTCTTCCACAATTACCCCAACACTCGATAGTCTTCGAGCTATGGGAATTATTAGGATTCCTAGATTCGTGGACCTCCTGTCCTTTGATCTACCCTCTAGCCTGAAATTCTACCACGTCCATTTCCTTTGGCTGAATTTCTTCCTCGACTCCGTATGCAAACCGAAGAGGGTCGATGATTCAATTGCCTCTACGTCTGATCTCTTCACCGAGAACCAAATCACGAACATCGTCACCCCAACTTATTGCTTCCCGATGAACTACTCACACCGTGACAAGAGCATTCCAGCCTTTCTCGGTAGAAGACAAAAGTATCAATGTTCGTACTTCTTCATCGACCAATTTCCACCGAACTTGGGGCTGCGACCGTGTCGAGTCTATCGAGATGTCGAGCCTACCGACGCGCCTTCCGTCATCCGCACAATTGAACAAGCGCCTCATCAAGTGCACTTTGTTTCGAGGCCGAGCGGCTTCTCATACATATTGGAGAGAGCTACCATAAGCACCCGCCGTGGTCTTTCCTTTGCTACGTTGGAAAGCAACATTACCGGATAACGTCAATCGAATAACTCGGTACTATTCGTCTGTAAGATTCCAATCTTCTTCCTTCATAGCCTCCGGCTTCTTCCCGAGAGAGGTTGATATAGATTTCTTTGATACGTATAATCTTCTATCCGCATTTTCCAAAACCCGAAATCCGTGCCATCGAATTTCTCGAGTTTCACCCTTCCTTCATCCGCGCTATCAACGCTCCCACTCAAATCCGACTTTCTCCTGATCGTTTCGACACTATTTCGCAAACCACCGTGTATTAGAACACCTCAACGAACAAATATCGCCAACAAAATTTCACTATTCACGTAATTTACTATTCACGTGAATAGTAACCTTGCAAGAAATTGACAGAATCACCACCAAAAGCTCGATACCAGCTTGTCGGGAAATAACGCAAATTCCCGATAAACCAAACTTACGAGAAAGCAAGAATAGAAAATAACACACAAATTTGATAACGGAGTTCTACTAATCTTGCTTAATACGCCTCCTGACTGCCAGAGATCTTTTTACCGAAGAGAGAAATTACACAAGGTGTTTACAACACTCACAACCCACAACCCAATTACACCCAAGAAAATTACTTTAATTTCTCTCACAAAAGCTTTTGCTTCCTAAGCTTTTCTCTCAATTGGAATGAACACTTTGGATGGTTAATTCATTACAATTACACATCTATTTATAGGAAAATTCACTCCTTGAATTACTCCTTAAATTAATGGTTCCTTGAATTGCTCCTTGAATTAAGCTCCATGTTTTACTCCTTGTTTTGCTCCATGTTTTGTTCCATGTTTTGCTCCATGTTTTACTCCATGTTTTGCTCCTTAATTTGCTCCTTAAATTAAGGAGCTTTATAACAACAATCTCCAACCGTTAATGTCTTACTAAATTTTTTTTTTTTACCAAAATCGTTTTTAAGTAAGATTTATCACTATTATGGTAAAACATTTCTTGTTGTGGAAAGTTTTACCATGATATTGGATGTCAGTGGTATGTCTTTATATACTGTACAAATACCTTCTTACATTAGATCAATGCCTTACTATAAATTTCATTTTTTAACAAAATCGTTTCAAGGTAAGGACTACTAAAATTGTAATAAGTCTCAACAATTTTTTACTCCCTCTAACATCAACTGTTTGGATTCAATGGAGAAATAGTTAGGATGAATCCTAACTACTTTCCATTGTATCCCATCATTAAAGTTAGGTGAGGTAAAAATTTGTATTTAATAATTCTTGTAAAAGTTATTGAGTTTGAAACAAACTGTTCTTAGTTTTGCAATGGCATCTGGGTTTGGATTTTGATGACCAAATAAATTCAAAACTTCCTTTCTTGCTTCTTCTTGCCAATCTATGTGTATTGCCAAAAGGAAAACAGTCCAAGTAAGTAAACTATTAGTAGTTTCTTGTCCGGCAAAGTAAAATGTCTTGCATTCATCAACCAAGTCATCAATTGAAATCATTTGACTTTCATTAGAAGGATCGTGATAAGCTTTTATTAGTAATCCAAGAAAATCACTCCCATAGTTGTCTTCTTCTCTATTCACTACTTTCTCTTCCCTCTTTTTTATCATTTCCATCATGCAGTTGCGAATTACTTTCTCAAATTTCTCTGATTCGATTTCGTCACTTGTTTTGAAAACCTTGCTGCAAAGGGATGAGTCGAGTCCATAAACACTATGGGTTGGTACAATTTAAAAAAAAAGGTTAACCTAATAGATATTGCGACACATGATGATGAAAACAAAATACTCTCAAATTAAGATTTATATATCTAATATTAGAGTTTAATTACCTTAGGCCATGTAACCTATATTTGAAAAGATTTCTTGAAGCTAACAAACTCAATCTCTTGAACATCTCAAAAATTTTCTTTCCTTCTTGGTAACTACTACCAAATGCAGTCCTAGAAATGACTTCTGAAGTCAACAATCTAAATTCTTCAAAAACCTCAATCTCTTTGCCTTCATAACATTTCCATCTCTCTAGCATAACCTCAACACTTGAGATCATTGAAAAAATCATGCCCTGCATGAAAAATATATCTAAGTACCGATCAAACATAAGGTCATTGGTGGACTGATCACCAAATACAAGTAACAAAAAAGTTAAGAAATTACTTTCAAGCTATCCCCATGAAAGGCATAGTTGGCAAGTTTTCTCAACTTTGCCCATTTTTTGCCTTCAGTATTTACAAGGCCATCTCCAATTATCTTCTTAGAAAATGGTGGTGGGTCAGCTTTAGGATAAGTTCTATCTCTATTATCGAGTACTTCTTTGATCAACTCAGGTTCTGTTATTACCAATTGAGCTTGAGGCCCTAACCATTGAAGGTAATTATTTCCTGTCCCAAAGAACAAATTAAATTAGCCAAATATAAATTGGAAAAATTACTGAGGACAGTTTGTTTTGCCCATTGCTTGTTGCATAGAATGTGATCGCTTTGTACCTTTTTTTTTGAATGGGTACTACCGTTTAATTTTACTATCTTAAAACTGTTCCAATTTAGTTCATAATTTTATAAGTGTAGCAAATAAGAATTTTTTGAACAGGTTTTAGACTTATTTGATCGACTTTTGAATGAAGTGTTTGATGCAGACATTTTAAGTGTGTATGAAAAGCTCAAAGGTAAAGGGAATTAAAAAAAAAAAAGGAATAGCAGACAGGAGGGCTAGAGAAGAAGTTTGCTTCAAAGGGATGAATTCGAGTAAAGTAAGTGTACTTCATAATCTTTTCTATCCTTTTTTCATCCGAAATCTCTTGATTCAGAAGAGGAACTCTGAAAAACAAAGTAGGAATCTAAGGGCATCTCCAACCCCTATATCAAGACATCAAATTTGGTGTATATATTTTTAGAAAGTTGTTTTAACCTATCATCAAATTTTACGTCAAAAATAGTGGGATAAATAATATTAAGTCAAATTCGACATATTATTTAAAAAAAATTCTAAAAAAATTATTAATTTTTTTATTATATATAATAAATTAAAATTTTATATATGATACTAGTAAAAAAAATTATTAAATATAATATAAATTTAAAATTATAATATAAATTATAATAGATTTAGTAATAGGATAATATTCAAGTATATTTAATTTTAATTATTTTTTAATTAAATATAATATTTAATTCATTTAATAAATATAATTTTAATAGATTTTTAATTTTTCTTTTAAATATATTTTTTAAATTTATTATCATCAATTAATTAATAGTAATATATAATTAATTAATTTATTAAATATAATAATTTTTAAAGAATAAATTAAAAAAATATTTTATTATATCAATAAATATATTTTTTAGTATAATATTTGGTATTATGAATTAGAAAAATCTCTGATAAAGGTTGAAGATTGTATAAATCTTCCAAAACTAATTATTGCTATTCTATTAATTTTCCCAACAATTTCACCCTTTTGACATTAGAATTAGAACCTTCATATTGGATTATATCCTTAAAAGGACAATTATTGCTACAATCCTGAGAGGCGTTTTAATCTTCCCAAATGAACCCTTTTTCTTACGGGTTTTTTATTTGAACAGCTTCAAAAGTGACATCTCAAAAACAGTCATCCTCTCTTAATATATGATAATTTTATGATGGAATTGCCGAGGGATTGTGAAACTTTGCTTAGATTATATATTAGGAGATTGAACCCCAACATAATTTGAGTGATAGAACCTAAATTTGAGGAGAATTTTGTAAGGATTTTATGCGTGAAAATCAATACCAAATCAATACCAACTTAATAAATAAAATGGTTGAAGGTTGTAGAAAAATAAATTAATTGATTGAAGAATGTAAGAAAAAAAAAGGAGTGGTTGAAAGATTTGAGCTGGAAAGGTTTTTCACAGTTGTCTTTGTCGACTTAATATCTCTTGGTTTTGATAGAAGCCACTGTAGTGAAAGTAGAATAAGATTGTCAGATCCCGAAGCATCTTTGGCCTTTCTTCCCAAAGTAGAGATATCTATCTCTTCCCACTGATTGTTGGTTAAACCAATTGTAGTTGTCTTTTTATCCCATTCAACAGATAGATCATGATCTACATTTTTCTCAGAAGTAGTGTTGTCGGAATTTTTCACAGTTATAACCGTAAAAGTTAATTCTTCTTCGTCTGTAACGAATAATGTTTCAACATCCCATCCATCTTCCCTATTCTCCTTAGAACTGGAAGTAGTTGTATTACTTTCAACATGATTTTTCTTATTCCAACAATCTTTTTCCATGTAACTCATCTTTCTGCAATTGTAACATTCACCATAATTTTTTTTTACTATTATTACGGTTTTTTAAAGCTTGCTTTGGACGAAAACCTCCCTTTCCTTGAGGAATTTTTCCTTTGTCGTCATCATTTTTATATCCATTTCCATTGTACCGCTTGAAAGTACCTCTGCTTTTGCTAGTGTAGAACACTTCTTCTTCACCCTTTAGTGAGACTTCTCCTATTTGCTTAGCCAAAGCTTCTTGACCGGTTAGCAAATTCTCAAACTCAACAAGAGATGGTTGGTCAGCCATCCTTGTATAGCGGTAACAAACCCACGATATTCAGGTCTTAAACCATGAATAATTATTCTCTTTATCTTAGTTTTCTCAATAGGAGCTTTCAGATCTAATTCTGAAATTTCACGACATAACGACTTTACCTTGTGAAAGTATTAGGAAATCGTCATGTCGCGTTGCGCTATCGATAGCAACTCGTTTTCCAGAAGTTGTAGTCTTGTATCATTCTTCTTTGAAAAGAGTGTCTCATGCTTCCTTCAGTGTTTTGGCATCCCGAATATGCTCCAACATTTTTTTTTCAACTGTGGTCTTTAAAGCAAACATCGTTTTGCCTGATTTAATTTTTCACTTTCGCAAGATTCCGCTTGCATCTTCCGCTATTGGTTGTGTAACTTCGTCACCACTAACAACCTCCTACAAGTCTTGACCTTGTAGGTAAGACTTCATACATGTTACCCATGTGTTATAGTTTTTGTAGTTGAGCTTCTTGATTCCTCCAACTATTTGAAGATCATCCATCATGCCGACAAGACTTCGACGATATCGAACAAGCTTGACTAATAAACTTGCAGAGTACCAAACTCCTCACAACTCAAGATAACTCTACTAAGAACGATCCCTGACCGTCCCGCTCTGATACCAATTGTTGAGTAAAATTTAGAATACATAACTCTAATTTTATTAATATTGGATCCAAACAAGTAAACAAACTATTTGTATTATACCCACTATAACAACTTTCAAAGACAACTTATAAATTAAAGAGAAATACAAACACTCAAAGAGAAAGCTTTCAACTCACACTCAAACTAAGAACACAAAAACTTATTTATTTTTGAACGGATGATTAAACCAAATGCAAGGTAGGCTATTTATAGTCCTCACCATGCAATCTACACCACACAAATATAAATATAAGAAATAATTCTAACCACATAAATATTATCTATACACTTCTCTTTTCTACAAAATTCAACCACCGTGTTTATTCATCTTTCAACTACTCCATTTATTTTTCTACATCCTTCAACCATTCCATTTTTTTCCTACATCTTTTAACTACTCTATTTATTTTTCTACAACCTTCAACCATTTCATTTATTAGGTTAGTGTTGATTTTCAACGTAATCTTTATTATCTACTTATGGAGGTGAGTGGATGTGTATTGGCGATTAGAATGACATTCTTCTTCAAGCTGATAAATTATAAAAATAGTAAAATAAGAGATTTCTTTGACTGTTTTGGAGGAGTAGATTTAGGATTTGCTGTGTTGGAGATTGTTGTTATAAAGCTCCTTAATTTAAGGAGCAAATTAAGGAGCAAAACATGGAATAAAACATGGAGCTTAATTCAAGGAGCAATTCAAGGAACCATTAATTTAAGGAGTAACTCAAGGAGTGAATTTTCCTATAAATAGATGTGTAATTGTAATGAATTAACTATCCAAAGTGTTCATTCCAATTGAGAGAAAATCTTAGAGAGCAAAGCTTTTGTGAGAGAAAATTGAGAGTAATTTTCTTGGGTGTAATTGGGTTGTGGGTTTTGAGTATTGTAAACACCTTGTGTAATTTCTCCTCTTTTAGTAAAAAGATCTACAGTAGGTCCGGAGACGTAAGCAAGATTGACCGAACTCCGTTATCAAATTTGTGTGCTATTTTTCTATTCTTGCTTTCTCATAAGTTTGACTTATTGGGAATTTGCGTTATTTCCCAACAACTGGTATCAGAGCTTTTGGTGGTGATTTCTGTCAATTTCTTGCAAGGTTACTATTCACGTGAATAGTGAAATTTTGTTGACGATATTTGTTCGTTGACAGAGGTGTTCTAATACACGGTGATTTGCAGAAATAGTCAGAAACGATCCGGAGAAAGTCAGATTTGAGTGGGAGCAATGGCCGCAGATGAAGGAAGGGTGAAACTCGAGAAATTCGATGGCACAGACTTCGGGTTTTGGAAAATACAGATAGAGGATTATCTGTATCAAAGAAATCTATATCAACCTCTCTCAGGGAAGAAGCCAGAGGCTATGAAGGAAGAAGATTGGAATCTTCTAGATAGACAAGCCCTCGGAGTTATTTGATTGACGTTATCCCGTAATGTTGCTTTCAACATAGCAAAGGAAAAGACCACGGCGGGTCTTATGGCAGCTCTCTCCAATATGTATGAAAAACCATCAGCCTCAAACAAAGTGCACTTGATGAGGCGTTTGTTCAATTTGTGGATGAAGGAAGGCGCATCGGTAGCTCAACATCTCAATGAACTCAACACAGTCACAACCCAGTTGAGTTCAGTGGAAATTGAATTCGATGAAGAAGTACGAGCATTGATACTTTTGTCTTCTCTACCAGAAAGCTAGAATGCTACTGTCACGGCTGTGAGTAGCTCGTCGGGAAGCAATAAGTTGAAATTTGACAATGTTCGTGATTTGGTTCTCAGTGAAGAGATATGACGTAGAGAGTCAGGTGAATCGTCAACCTCTTCGGTTTTGCATACAGAGTCAAGAGGAAGAAATTCAACCAAAGGGAATGGACATGGTAGAACAGATTACCGAGGTAGATCAAAGGACAAGAGGTCCAAATCCAAGAATCCTAATAATTCCCATATCTCGAAGACTATTGAGTGTTGGAATTATGGAAGAACCGGGCACTACAAAAATCAGTGCAAGAGTGCACCGAAGGACAAACAAGTGAAGGCAGAGGCAAATGTTACTTCCACCTCGGGAGGGGACGATGCATTGATATGCTCTTTGGAGAGCAAGAATGAATCTTGGGTGCTAGACTCTGGAGCATCGTTCCATGCTACTTCACAGAAAGAATTCTTCGAGAAATATGTCCCCGGAAACCTTGGAAAGGTATATCTTGGTGATGATCAACCATATGCTATTATTGGCAAAGGTGTAGTGAAGATTAAGTTAAACGGGTCTGTTTGGGAGCTGAAAGATGTCAGGCATATTCCCGACCTCAGAAGGAACTTAATCTCAGTGGGGCAGTTGGCCAGTGAAGGCTACACTACGATCTTCTATGGTGATGATTGGAAGATTTCAAAGGGTGCAATGACAGTTGCTCGAGGCAAGAAAAGTGGCACTATTTACATGACAGGAGAAGCACGTTGTTCAATCACAATTGCAGCAGGCAATGAAACACCAAACCTGTGGCACCAGAGACTAGGCCACATGAGTGAGAAGGGAATGAAGATTATGCATTCAAAAGGAAAACTTCCAGGTCTACAGTCTGTAGAGATGGACATGTGTGAAGATTGCATACTTGGAAAGCAAAAAAGAGTTAGCTTTCAGGCAAGTGGCAGACCCCCAAAGAAGGAAAGGCTAGAGCTTATTCACTCTGATGTTTGGGGACCAACAATCGTCTCATCCATTGGTGGGAAACAATACTTCGTGACTTTCATCGATGATCATTCTCGGAAGGTATGGGTTTACTTTCTAAAGCTTAAGTCTGAAGTATTTGAGGCTTTCAGAAGATGGAAAGCTATGGTGGAAAATGAGACGGGTTTGAAGATCAAAAAGCTCAGATCCGATAATGGTGGTGAATATGAAGACACCAGATTCAAAAAATTTTGCTATGAGCACGGGATCAGAATGGAAAGAATTGTGCCAGGCACGCCTCAACACAATGGTGTAGCTGAGCGTATGAACCGAACGTTGACAGAAAGAGCCAGAAGCATTCGTATACAGTCAGGTCTACCGAAGCAGTTCTGGGCAGAAGCAGTCAACACAGCAGCTTACTTGATCAACCGAGGCCCATCTGTTCCATTGGAGCATAGAATACCAGAGGAGGTATGGAGCGGAAAGAGGTGAAACTATCACATCTAAAAGTTTTTGGCTGTGTAGCATTTGTGCATATTAGTGATCAAGGCAGGAATAAGCTTGATCCCAAATCCAAGAAATGCACATTCATCGGCTATGGTGAGGATGAGTTTGGCTACCGCATTTGGGATGACGAAAAGAAGAAAGTTATCCGAAGCAGAGATGTGATTTTCAACGAAAGGGTGATGTATAAAGATATGCATAAAATAGACGCCAATGACTCAGAGCAGAATGAGCCAGTATTTGCAAATGCAAATGATGTCCCAGATAGTTCCGTAACAGAACTGTAAGGACTATGAGTGTTGGCTATTTTCGTGGACAAAATATTTATCTGTAAATTTGTTTTTAGGCCTGCTATCAAGTCTATCAAGAAAAGCCAAACAAATGCTCAAATTCCAGATAATTGTACTTCAGGTATATCTTTGATAACTTGACACATAGGATTATATTTATGCATTTAATAGCACATGTTTATAAATCTAATATTATTTTTAATGCTAAAATATGAAATAAGATATGCTAAAAGATATTAAATAATATATACTCTAAAATAAGATATGTTAAAAGATATTAGATAAGATATATATACTCTAAAATAAGATATGCTAAAAGATATTAGATAAGATATATTTTAAATTATAATTGAAATCATTATTATAAAAGATAACATAAAATCTATTTTAAAAGAAATCTATTTTAAATAAGAATTACTAATCCTATTTGTAATAGAAAAGATATTTATCAATTACATAGGATTAAGGGTTTTAATTTTTCCTATAAATAAAACTCATTGCTCATTGTTTCAATTAACCATACAAGAGCATTCTTCTAATCTTTTTAACTTCTCTCTCCTGTTTTACAAATATAAGATCATAATTCTTTAGGCTTCTTTATTTAGTTAATCTATCAAATATTGGTGGTTATATTTGATTGATTAATAAGCCTAATTATTTTTATGATATTTTGATATTATATTCTTATGGCTTCTTCTTTATTTTTGTTCTTAAATTGTTAGATCAAATAATTTTTTTTGTCATATCATAATTATTTGATTTGATTATTAATATTTAAAGAAGCTATTTTTATTTAACTTATATTTGATCTTTTTGGTCTAGGATTTGCTAGTTGATTTAATTTAAATGACATATGTTTTGAATCATCTAGTTAGGATTACTCATTATTAAATCTGTTCTAGAACACACACGGGCACTTGTATTTTTGTGCTAACTATTTTGCAGTTACTTTGGGAATGTATCTGATTGGCGAGAAGCTTATTGGAACGTTGGTCTGGAAACCGCTCACGCTAATATTGGAAACTGTGAAAACAGAGCAGGGGCTCGTAAGTAAAGTACATTGGGGCAGTATCCTAGGAAGGGTAGCATAAGACCGAGTTTGTACTTGAACATTTGATTTTCATAGTGGAAAGTTAGGTGGTCCGGTGGACCGGTGGTTTTCCTCTTAGGTCATGGTTGTGACCTAGGTTGTTTCCACCTAAAAATATCGTGTGTTATTATTTTATTTTTGCACTTATTTTTACACACGATTGCATATCTGGCTGCTTTGTTTAGGTTATTAAATTATAAATTAGTAAGAATTTAAAATAACCTATTCACCCCCCTCTAGGTTAATCAGGTCCATAATTTATAAACTTTCAATTGGTATCAGAACCGACACTAGACACACTTAGTGAGATTGATCTTAGGGACACACACACTTACTTATGGACCAAATGAAAGAAGGTGGGTCATCTGTTAGACCCCCACTCTTTGATGGGTTTAATTACCCTTACTGGAAGGCTCGCATGCAAGCCTTTCTCAGACAAGATGAAAAAGTCTGGGATGCTATTCTTGATGGTTGGGAACCACCTTCTGTAACGAAAGATGGTGTAACAATCATAAAGCCAAGAAGAGACTGGACTACTGAAGAACGCACCCTTAGTGGGGCAAACCAAAAAGGTCTAAGCTCAATATTCGCTGCAGTGTCGATGGATGAGTTTTTGTCGCATCTCCGTCTGTGAGACTGCTAAAGATGCATGGAATGCACTTGCTCTTGCTCATGAAGGAACTTCCCAAGTAAAGTAAACAAAATTGAGATTGCTAACATCTGAGTTTGATTCTATTAAAATGAGCAACAACGAAACTTTTGGTCAATTCTATGCTCGCTTCTGTGATATCACTAATGCTTGCTCTAACCTTGGTGAGAAAATTCCACAACCTATACAAGTGCGCAAACTCCTAAGCTCCTTAACAGCTCACTACAAGATGAAAGTAACAGCGATAGAGGAAAGCAAGAATGTGGACACACTAAATATTGATGAACTTGTCGGGTCAATCCAAACATATGAGCTTTCTCTTGATCATCCCAAGAAAATCAAGGATGTGGCATTCAAAAGCTCCAAACTGGACATCTCTGATAGTGATGAGAATATAAATGATGAGTCATTAGTCTCGCTAGCACGAAAATTGAAGAAGCTCCTGAAAATGAAGGGTCAACAAAATAATCAATCTAATAAGGGATAATCTAGTTGTTCGAAAGACCGAAAGTCAAGGGAAATCAAGCCTCATAGCTCTGATGGTAAGAAAACTAAGCTCACTAGTCCTCGATGCTATACTTGTGGGGGTTTTGGTCATATTTCTATAGATTGTGCAAACAATAAAAATAAATTTGGAAAAACATTTAATGCTACACTCAGTTACACGGAAAGTGAGCAGGATAATGCTAGTAACTCAGAAGATGATGACACAAACTATCGTGCCTTCACCGCAACTACCAAAGCACACCACAATGACTCTGACTCTAGCTCGGATGAAGAAAATGAGGAAGTAAACTCCTCTTTCTTATTGTCTAAGTTTAATGTATCGAGTTATGAGGAACTATTCATGGATTGTTTAGGTTCTAGAGAAGAGAGAGATAAACTACTTGTGGAAGTAACTAAACTTAATGATATCATCAATATTCACAAAACAAATTCCTCTAGCCTAGAGAAAGATAAAAAGGAATTGTCTGAAAATATTAATGCCATGAATTTGAGACTTGTAGAAACCATCGAGGAAAACAAAAAGCTTAGGCAAGAACTTAGTATTGCTAAAGATACAAAGTGAAGAATTTGACCATAGGTCTTTGAAAAATTGACCAAAGTCCTAGACTATGGAAAGCTACGTGGAGATAAGAGAGGTCTTGGATACATAGATGAACAAATAACACCTTGAACATCAAAAACCACATTTGTGAGATCCTTAAACTCTACTCCTACTGTTAGTACTTATGCACAAAGAACTATTGCACCTATGGTAGAAAAAAATGTTAGGTTTGTGCATATCTCATCATCATTGTGGTAGGAAAGGTCATATAAGACCAAAATCTAGATATTTGATGAATCCTCGTAAAGTTAATCATTCTTTCCATGCTTCACATAGTAGCAACCATAAGCATTATTCATCTATGCATGCTACATCATACTCAATGATGAATGGAAATTATAATAACTTGTTCAAATTCTACTAGGAAGCATGAAGTCTTAGGTTCAAAGAGGCAAGCAAAATTTAGTACTTTTAATGCTATGACTCATTATCATCATCCTATTATGCATACCGCATCTTCATTTGGGATGAATGAGAAAAGAAACGACTAAGTTCAAAAACATGCCTATGAAACCTAAGTTAGTTGAGTCCCAACCCAATGATATAGAGAAATCAAAATGCAAGAAAATGTGGGTTAGGAAAGGTTGTTTTTTCTTGTTCACCTGACCATCTTTCATTCCTTCATCTAGGTATTTTTGTTAGAGTGCTTAAATGAACTTAGGTGAGCAATCTTTATTGTCTTTATTTTATTTATTAGTTAAACTTACAAAAAAAAACATCCTTGTTTGGCCAACAGAGTATTCAACTTATTTAATATTTCCATACATATAATCTCATTTTTAGTGACTCAACTCATTTTGATATTTATTGTATAAATTATTCTACAATTTTGGCTTGTGCATACATATATATTCTTATACATTTGATGATCGATGTTGACATAAACTTCTTCACACACTCACGAACACACATATATGTTATGCTTGAAGTTTATGAATTTTCTTGAAAGACTCTAGGACTTTAACTAATCTTGATTGTAAAATTGTGTTGAGTTCTACTTTTGCTTACTAAAATTTTACCGTATGGAGGCACCTAGTATTGAGAGGGCTACCTACTGTGATGTGTGAAGATACCGCAATGAACGGAGAGGGCTACCTCACAACTAGTGTGAAAGTCATCGTGCTAGGTTTATAGCCCGTGCAAAAAAAAAAACAAGAAAAAAAAACAAAAACAAAAAAAGGAAAAGATTATGCAAAAACTGATTGCTTATAAATCTTGTACTTGGAATGCACAAAAAGAAAGAGCTAATAGAGGTTAAAAAATATATATATATCATTTACCTCATTTATAGGGAAAAAAAAAATTTAAGTCCTCTTTTAGTAAATATATTTTATTTTGTAAGATTGAAGACTCGATTATATTTTTATATGATAGGTGATATTTTTTTCTTTTGAGTCTTTCTTGATAGATCATAAATGAATTAATTGACATATTTGTGAAGTTTAAACATGTATACTATTTTAAGTAAATATCAATATGTCATTATATGTGCGAAGTGTGCGTGTGCACCTATTTTATTCTACTTATTTATTTATATGATAAATAATCAAAATTGGAGTTTAAAAAAAAATGATGAGTTCTCAATTGGTTGTGTGGTTGTGTGGTTGTGTGTAATTAAATGAGTTTAATACCTTATGTGGCTATGTATGCAAATTAAAAAAAAAATAAAAAAAATAAAAAAAAATAAAAAAATCTTTTTCATTTATTACTTTTTTAATTGGTTTCTAAGTTAGAGAGTCATAGAACTTAGGGGGAGTTTAAAGCATATTGTACTTCTGTATTACTCTACTTTTACATTACTATATCTTTAGGAGAAGTTTAGCTTCATTGCTTTGTCTAATACTTTGTCCTTTTCGTATGACAAAAAGGGGGAGAAAATAATGTGTTTTACTTCCATGATTTTATTTTGTTATGCATATAAGGGGAGAATATATTTAATTAAGCTTAATTAATATGAATGCATATTATATGACTATTCTTTACACTTCGCTTATTTATATGTAAACTGAACTAATATACAATGAGACTTTCATGCCAAGTTGTCCTATGCTTTGTCAATGTCATTTCAGTTACTTAAAAGTCTGTCAAGTTGCAGTGAAGATGGATCTACCGGACCATAGGATAGTTCCACCATGTAGTCCTGGGACATCATTGTATTTTATCTTTTTCCTATAAGTGTAATGTAGTGAGAGAGAGGTTTTGTCACACCGAAAATGCCAAAGGGGAGTTTGTAAGGACTATGAGTGTTGGCTATTTTAGGTGGACAAAATATTTATCTGTAAATTTGTTTTTAGGCTCAACTTTATCAAGTCTATCAAGAAAAGCCAAACAAATGCTCAAATTCTAGATAATTGTACTTGTGTATATCTTT
The DNA here is from genome assembly GCA_030763125.1 of Hippophae gyantsensis. Taxonomy (NCBI): domain Eukaryota; kingdom Viridiplantae; phylum Streptophyta; class Magnoliopsida; order Rosales; family Elaeagnaceae; genus Hippophae; species Hippophae gyantsensis. Next base: position 38,756,023 of record CM061036.1, on the reverse strand, counting down.
GATAACTTGACACATAGGATTATATTTATGCATTTAATAGCACATGTTTATAAATCTAATATTATTTTTAATGCTAAAATATGAAATAAGATATGCTAAAAGATATTAAATAATATATACTCTAAAATAAGATATGTTAAAAGATATTAGATAAGATATATATACTCTAAAATAAGATATGCTAAAAGATATTAGATAAGATATATTTTAAATTATAATTGAAATCATTATTATAAAAGATAACATAAAATCTATTTTAAAAGAAATCTATTTTAAATAAGAGTTATCTTAATTAATCAGAATTACTAATCCTATTTGTAATAGAAAAAATATTTATCAATTACATAGGATTAAGGGTTTTAATTTTTCCTATAAATAAAACTCATTGCTCATTGTTTCAATTAACCATACAAGAGCATTCTTCTAATCTTTTTAACTTCTCTCTCCTGTTTTACAAATATAAGATCATAATTCTTTAGGCTTCTTTATTTAGTTAATTTATCAAATATTGGTGGTTATATTTGATTGATTAATAAGCCTAATTATTTTTATGATATTTTGATATTATATTCTTATGGCTTCTTCTTTATTTTTGTTCTTAAATTGTTAGATCAAATAATTTTTTTTGTCATATCATAATTATTTGATTTGATTATTAATCTTTAAAGAAGCTATTTTTATTTAACTTATATTTGATCTTTTTGGTCTAGGATTTGCTAGTTGATTTAATTTAAATGACATATGTTTTGAATAATCTAGTTAGGATTACTCATTATTAAATCTGTTCTAGAACACACACGGGCACTTGTATTTTTGTGCTAAATATTTTGCAGTTACTTTGGGAATGTATCTGATTGGCGGGAAGCTTATTGGAACGTTGGTCTGGAAACCGCTCACGCTAATATTAGAAACTGTGAAAACAGAGCAGGGGCTCGTAAGTAAAGTACATTGGGGCAGTATCCTAGGAAGGGTAGCATAAGACCGAGTTTGTACTTGAACATTTGATTTTCATAGTGGAAAGTTAGGTGGTCCGGTGGACCGGTGGTTTTCCTCTTAGGTCATGGTTGTGACCTAGGTTGTTTCCACCTAAAAATATCGTGTGTTATTATTTTATTTTTGCACTTATTTTTACACACGATTGCATATCTGGCTGCTTTGTTTAGGTTATTAAATTATAAATTAGTAAGAATTTAAAATAACCTATTCACCCCCCTCTAGGTTAATCAGGTCCATAATTTATAAACTTTCAAGAACCAATTGTAACAAGTCCTCAACCAGAGGAACTTGTTGGACAGAGTAGTACACAGCATTCCGACACACCACAACCTCTTACTCCAGCTCCTATATTGAGAAGGTCTTCTCGACCTCATGTGCCTAACAGGAGATACATGAACTATATGTCATTGGTGATGGAGGGAGCACGAATGCTATGATGAAGCTTGTCGGACTCGAGATTCTAGCAAGTGGGAGCTTGCTATGAAAGAAGAAATGAAATCTCTCATCTCCAACCGCATACGGGAACTAGTGAGTTACCTATGGGAAAGAAGGCACTTCACAACAAATGGGTGTACCTGGGTGAAAGAGGGCATGATGGTTCCAAGAGATACAAAGCACGCCTAGTTGTTAAAGGGTTTCAACGAAGGAAGGAGTTGACTACACCGACATTTTTGCTCCGTTGTGAAGCTCAATACTATCGGATCGGTGTTGAGTATTGTAGCCATTGAAGATCTTCATCCGAACAGTTGGATGTGAAGACTGCATTCCTTCGTGGAGATTTAGATGAAGAGATATACATGTACCACCGGAAGGTTTCTCGAGAAAGAGGAAGAAGAATATGGTGTGCGAGACTTAAGAAGAGTTTGTATGGCCTAAAACAAGCCCCGAGACAATGAGTACGAGAAAGTTTGTGACTTTATGCACAAGGAAGGTTTCCAGAAGTGCAATGCTGACCATTGTTGCTACTTCAAGAGATATAGGTCCAGTTATATCATTTTACTACTTTATGTTGATGATATGTTAGTAGCAGGTTCAGATATGGATGATATTAAAAGGTTGAAGCAGCAATTGTCAAAGGAGTTTGACATGAAAGACTTGGGTCTAGCAAAGAAGATTCTTGGAATGCAAATCACAAGAAATAAGAAGAAAAGATCCTTGTAGTTATCTCAGGCAGAGTACATCAATCGTGTTTTGCAGAGATTCAACATGGGCGATGCCAAGCCAGTTAGCACACCCTTGGCCAATCATTTTCGCCTATCCAAGGATCAGTCCCCTCAGACAAAGAAAGAGAGAGAATTCATGGCTAAGGTTCCTTATGCCTCAGCCATTGGAAGTTTGATGTACGCAATGGTCTGTACGAGACCAGACATTGGCCATACAGTGGGAGTTGTTAGCAGATTTATGTCAAATCCAGGAAAAACTCATTGGGAAGCGATGTGGATTTTGAGGTATCGGAGCCACCACGAGAAAAGTGCTTGTACTTTAGTAAAGGAGAATTAAAAGTACAAGAGTGCGTGAAGCCTTGAGACTTTGGAGGTGAAGTTGATCACCGAAGAAGCACCACCTGCTATATATTTCTTGTTGGAACTACATCCGTTAGTTGGATGTCACAAATACGAGAAAATTGTCACTCTATCCACTACTGAGGCCGTGTATGTAGCGATCGAAGCTAGTAATGAGATGATATGACTTGAGGTTTGTTAACCGAATCGATTCAAACAGGAGAAGAATGTTCTGCATAGTGATAGCCAAAGTGCAATACACTTGGCAAAGAATTCAGCATTTTATTCTAGAACCAAGCATATTGGACTTCGTTATCACTTCATCAGATCTCTATTGGAAGATGATGTGTTAATACTGGAGAAGATTCAAGGAAGCAAAAATCCAGCAGATATGTTAACAAAGGTGGTGACTATTGACAAACTGAAGTTGTGCTCAACTTCAGTTGGTCTGCTAGTGTAACAAAGACTAGAAAAGCTGCTGCATTGATCGAGGTGTGAAGACAGATTGAAATCAGTCTTCAAGTGGGAGATTGTTGGAGATTGTTGTTATAAAGTTCCTTAATTTAAGGAGCAAATTAAGGAGCAAAACATGGAGCAAAACATGGAGTAAAACATGGAGCTTAATTCAAGGAGCAATTCAAGGAACCATTAATTTAAGGAGTAATTCAAGGAGTGAATTTTCCTATAAATAGATGTGTAATTGTAATGAATTAACTATCCAAAGTGTTCATTCCAATTGAGAGAAAAGCTTAGAGAGCAAAGCTTTTGTGAGAGAAAATTGAGAGTAATTTTCTTGGGTGTAATTGGGTTGTGGGTTTTGAGTGTTGTAGGTTTTGAGTGTTGTAAACACCTTGTGTAATTTCTACTCTTTCAGTAAAAAGATCTGCAGCAGGTCCGGAGACGTAAGCAAGATTGGTCGAACTCCGTTATCAAATTTGTGTGTTATTTTTCTATTCTTGTTTTCTCATAAGTTTGACTTATTGAGAATTTGCGTTATTTCACAACATGCTGGTCCTGAATTTACTTGGTTCAATAATAGAAGAGGCCAACGCAGAATATGTGAAAGATTAGATAAAGTTTTAGTAAGCAGTAACTGACTTATAGGTTTTCCTAAAGCTGCAGTCCTTCATTTTCCAGCAGCAGAGTGTGATCATTGTCTCATTGTGCTTGATCTTTGGCATGAAAAAGAATTATTTAAAGAGACCCTTCAGATTTTTCGAGGCATGGACTAGAGATAGTTCCTTTTTTTTATGTTGTAAAAGAAGCATGGAGCAAAGACTTCATAGGTTCTGCAGCAATCAAGCTAAATAAAAAAATTTAATTCACACATCAAGAAACCTGAGGGTCTGGAATAAAAATACTTTGGAATGTGCCACAAGAAGATAAAAGAGCTATAAGAACAACGGAAAACCATCCAAAACGACAATGTGGTTGATAGAAGGGATGAAGAATAGAGGTGTAAGGAGCTATTGAAAGTAAAGTCTAGAGAGGAATGGTTACAACATGGGGATAAAAACACAAAGTTCTTTCATCTTTCAACAGTATACAGAAGAAAGAGAAACATTATAACAACTTTGAAAAATTTGGATGAGGAAGATAGCTGGATGTGGTCAACAGAAGTTATTAGTAGTCATATTGAAGAGCATTATAAAAGAATTTTCACTTCATAGAATCCCTTGATACCCAACAACCTGGACGATTTGTTTCAAGAACGCATCAAAGCAGACCAAAACAAAGAATTAACAACAGTTCCCACAGAATTAGAGATTAAATGAGTGCTTTGGGAAATGTCTAATAATGTCTTCTGGGTTAGATGGTATGTCACCAGGTTTTATGAAAAGTTCTACACTGTAGTTTCAACGAATGTAGTTAGAACTGTTCAAGATTTTTCAATCACAGGTTTAATGCATCCAAAATTAAATGACACATCGATTTTTTCGTTGACAAAAAAGGATAATCCAACAGATGTTCGTTACTATAGACCGACAAGCTTGTGCATTGTAACCTACAATCTTGGCCAACATGCTAAAATCTCATTTAAAGAGTTTAATTTCTCTTTACCAGATAGCGTTTGCACGAGGAAGAATCATATTAGACAACATTTTGTTAACACAGGAGATTGTACATGCAATGAAAAGGGAAAGGAAAAAAAAGAAGGAAGAGGGGCTTTAAAGGGAATGAAAGTGAATATGGAAAAGGCATACGATAAAAAGAAATGGACGCTATTTCTGCTAGCATTGGAAAAATATGGCTTCTCACCCCATTTTTGCGAGCAGAATAGCAGAAACGTTTTAATGGTATTAAAATCACCAAAAAAGCAAATGCTATTAGTCACTTGTTCTACGTGGATGATGTGTTACTGTTTAGTAGAGCTGGTTCAAGGGAGATGGAAAATATTCTAGAAATCATTAAAAAGTATGCCTCTTGGTCTAGACAAGTACCAAACAGAAACAAATCAGATGTGTTCTTCTTTAAGAATATTAATGCTCAAATGAAGAGAATTTTTGGAAGGCATCACCAACATGGCTACCTTGAAAGGTATTTAAGTATTTTGGGCTGCAAAATTTTTCAAGGACAGCGATAGATTTTCAATTTTTCCTTGATAAGATAGCAATGACAACAGAGGGATGGAAAGCTAAGCTATTATCACGGGTAGGGCAAGCTACTTTATTAAGATCAGTAGCACAATCAATCCCAATACATAAAATGAGCTCAACAAAAGTCTCAAAATCTGTGTATAAAAAAGCAAACACTCTTCTGAAAAGATTTTGGGAGAGCAATGGATCAAATAAGGAACAAGGAATAGCTTTGAAAAAATGGGATGAAGTGTGTCAACCAAAGGAATGGGGAGGTTTGGGCTTTAGAAAATTTGTAGAAATAAACCAATCCCTCCTTACTAAACTTGCCTGGAGAATGTGGAACCAAAATGATACTATGGGTGAATATGCTAACAGCCAAATATTGCAATCAAAGCAATTTTCTTGAGACAAAGAGTAGACAACATGATTTCCTAGTTTGGAAAGACATATGTGGCGCAAAAACAAATTGGTACTTTAAGTGAATTGATGGTTTAATTGTAGTTTTGATAAAAACAATGCAGTTTTGGATTGTTTTAGAACAAAATAGTTACCGTTAAAAAATAAAGTGATGTTAAGAATAAAAAGAAATTGAATCATTGATATAATTTTTTTAATTAAATATTATCACTTTAATATTAGTTTAAAAACATGGATACAAAAATAGTACATATTTATATTTTTAAAATATCAAATTCGAGAACACAGGAGCAATGTAGACAACGAAAAATCATTTATAATTTTGAAAGTAAGTAATCATACGATATTTCAAATTCATAAAATACATTATTAATATAACTATTTTTAAAAAATATAATCACTATAAAAAACATATATATATATATATATATAATTAATGAAAAATATAATAATATACAACCACCAAACTCTCTTGTCTAGTGTTTTTCATTGACACCCAAATTAAACTTTTTTTTAAACTAATTTGTCACTCAAATTAATTATAATAATTTAACGAGAAACACCATTTTATATCATAAATATATTACAAGCCCAAGAGAATTTTCCCACAAAATTCTCTCACTCAAGAATTTCTCATACAAGCTTTTTTCTATTTTTGGGATGATTAACAATGAAGAAATGAAGTCATATTTATAGCCTTCAAGTTCTCATTTCATATGCCAAACATTTCTTCATTCAACAAAATTAGGCTACCTAATTTTCTTATTCTTTATTCAAACAAGGTTAGGCACCTCCATTTTTGACAATATGGTAAGCCACCTTCCATGAATTTTCTTCTAAATTAGGCACCTCCTATTTTGACTAACAAATCTAATATTATTTTTAATCAATCACAACAATCTCCACCTTGATTAAAAATAAACTTAGTTACCACTACAACACTGTCTATTCCAACAGTCATAATTCTCTACACCGAGAATTATCATACTCCACCATAAAGAGTACACCCACTTAGAATTAATCACCAATTCTAAGAATTTCACATCGGCTCATGTCGAAAAAAAAAACTTGCTGAAATTTATGGTGCAACTCTCACACTTGGTTTTCCCGAGAGTTCATCAACCATCGACATCCTTTCCACCACACACCTTGCATCTATACCAAGCCAATACCCGTGTGCAAACTTGTGGATCCGCTACCAGTAACACACCCTCTTTCATGGCAATATTTAGAGACTAGCGGCATACCATGAGGATGTACACGCTCTTTTCAAAGAGCATCACTATAGTCTTTGAAAACAGACATACTATTAGCGTCACCGTCGGTATTTGAGCTTCTTGCCGAATCAGCTCCACCCTTTGGACAATTTCTTTTGAGGTGCCCAGATTGTCCACACCCCCAGCACACTATCTTCTTTTTCATGAAATTGTTTTTCTTTCGGTTGTCAGCTACCAATGCTGAGTTTTCAGGCGAAACATTTCTTCCACCACTCAGCCTTTTTTCTTCAGAAAACAACTTGCTAGTAACTTCTGAAAAAATTATTTTCTCCTTTCCATGAATCAAGATAGGTTTCATGTGATCATAAGAAGATGAAAGAGACCAGATGAGCCTTAAAGCTATATCTTCATCATCAATTTTAACTCCAATGGTTTCCAGTTCAGAGACAATACCATTGAGAACACTGAGATGGTAAGACATAATAGTTCCTTCATTCATACGCAAAGTATGAAACTGCTCTTTCAAATACACCCGATTTGAAACGCCTTTTGCTTGATACAATTCTTCAAGCTTTTCCCAGAGTTCTTTGCCCATAGATATTCCATGCACATTTGCAAGAATATTTTTGGCCAAACAAAGCCGAATTGCACTTGCAGCTCTTAGATCAAGATCTTCCCAATCTTCATCACTTATATTGGTTTTACTGGACTCAATACCAGTAACAAGGGCTGGTTTCCCCTTTAACGCCTTGTGTAACCCATATTGGATCAACAAATCTTTGACTTGTACTTGCCACAAGCCAAAATTGATTCTCCCATCAAATTTCTCAATGTCAATCTTGACTCCTGACATTTCTCCTTCTTTCTTTGAAATTGGCTCTGATACCAGTTGTTAGGAAATTTGGATAAAATGGTACAATCACAAATTCCCCCTCCCAAGATCTTCCTTAGCAGAATATCAAATAACAGAGAAATAGATAATACACAACACAAGAATTATAGTGGAAACTCCAAATTAGAGAAAAACTACTTTTGTTGTCAAACGACAACCAGAGAAAAATTCACTATGTGGAAAATCGTTACAACCACACTCTCAGTAATTTTCTCACACACCCAAAAGACAAGAGCAATTACAAGCCCAAGAGAATTTTCCCACAAAATTCTCTCACTCAAGAATTTCTCATACAAGCTTTTCTCTATTTTTGGGATGATTAACAATGAAGAAATGAAGTCATATTTATAGCCTTCAAGTTCTCATTTCATATGCCAAACATTTCTTCATTCAATAAAATTAGGCTACCTAATTTTCTTATTCTTTATTCAAACAAGGTTAGACACCTCCATTTTTGACAATATAGTAAACCACCTTCCATGAATTTTCTTCTAAATTAGGCACCTCCTATTTTGACTAACAAATCTAATATTATTTTTAATCAATCACAACAACTTTCCCCCCAAAAAATAATCTCTTTCTCACATTCGGTGATCAGTGCCTTCACAGTGTCGAGTGAGAGTTAATAGGAGATCGATCCATTGGAGAGGTTGGGATCGGATACCGTGGGAATGTAATCTATTGTGAAGGATTAGCTCTATCTGGAGAACGATCCTCCTTTCCGAGAAAACGTTGATACAGGCTAGGATTGGAGAAAAGTGCTTAACAAAGTCGTTCCGACTGTTGTCGTCCTCAAAACTATAGCTTGTTGTGCCTTGATACCGAGGCTGCTGGTGCCAGCTATGGGACTCATTCTCAATAACCATCACGATATTAAGGCTGGTATCTATTTTCAGTTCTTGACTGTTAGAATTTGGTTGATACTTTTGCTGCACTCTTGCATAGTTGTTGAAAGAGTGTGGGGAGAAAATCATCGATTTTTTTTTTCTTCTTTTTGCTAATCTGTGTTGATCTTTTATGGTTTTTAAAAAAAATCAGGTTTCCCTCCATATGGATTTTTGTTTTTTAAGTTGTTACCTGTTTGATTGCTCGAGAACATTTTAAAGATTGATTTTTCTTTCCTAAATTGTTTTCAATTGAGGAAACCCACTTCTTGTTTGCTTCTTCATCCTTCGAATTTCATTAATTCTATATAGAGTAACTTTCCAATTATGAATTTCTTCAGCTGTCTTTAAATTCTTGCTTATTTGTTGTCTGTGAATTTACTGAGGAGCAAAAGCTAGCACATATGACTTCAATTTTTGTATATATTGGTATGAGTGGAAGCTTAAAAGGCGTCTAATGTCCTTGGTAACAATGCTTTTATCAAGAAAATAAGATGACTTGAAATGACATCCACCCAAATATAGGATAATTATTTTTCATATTTTAATATATTTGTAAAATCAAATATTTATGTTTATAATTTTTTTTAAATACAACACAACTCAACCTAAAATTATTAGAATATTTTAATCCATGCCCAAAAGTACACTTTATCAAATTTTGATGGCATGAAAGTTTTCTTTTCAGATTGTGTTCACCGTAACATATTTTCACAAGAAGATGACTAATAACTGTCCTCAATACCAGTCTGATCTAATTATATTTTGGTAATATGATAGAGAAAACGAAACCATAAATTCAGAGAGTCGATCACTTACCATAAATCTTGGTCCATGAGTGAATATGAGGATGAACTTTAGGAAATATAGCATTTGATAATTCCATAGGTTTGGACATGGCTTCTTCTTTCATCATTCTTATTTCTTTGGTGCTTCCATGGATTAGTCTGTAAGAAGGGCCTCTTATTCCCTGCAAACCCATCAAATATCTTATCCGAATAGGACTCCACCATAGTTTGTAAAATAATTTTACCAAACCTAAAACCAGAAGCAGACTCAGAATACTTGAAATGAACATCATTCCTCTCGATTCTGTCTCACTTTTTTCTTCTCGCTCGTGTTCCTTTAAATTATTTTTATGTACCTACTTACAAACTGATGTCTGTTTTTATACTAATCGATGAATATAGATTTGTTCTATAAAACACTGAAAGTTGTGTATTGAGGAACACCACGTGACATACCTTAAATTTTAGATAGAATAAATTTTTAATACTTAATATCGTAATTTTTTTAATAATTTTAATATATTTTTATTAAAATAAGATATTTATGAATATATTATACGTAGAAAAATAAAATTATTTTTTATTTAAATTTTAAATTTTGAATTTTTAAGACATAATATCATAAAAATTATAATAATTTAAATATATTTATATTAAAATAAGATATTTACGATATTATGGATAAATTATATGTAAAAAAATAAAAATTATTTTTCATTTAAATTTTAAATTTTAAGTTCTTAATACTTAATATCACAATTTTTTAATAATTTAAATATATTTTTATTAAAATAAGATATAAAAATTTAATAAAAAAATATAATAACAAAAAAAGAAGCTAATATTATAAAACATTAGAATAAATGTAAAATTATCAAGTTATATTAAAAAAAATTGGAAAGTTAACTATAAAAAATAATTTGTAAAATTGATAATAAAAAAATGAGCCTGAAATAATTATAATTTAATTTAAATAATTTTAATTGTATATGCTTAATAAAAAATAAAATATTACATTTTTTAATAATAAAAATCTATAAATTAAATATAAATAAATATTATTTTATCATTATAAATTTTAAATATATTATTTTATAATTATAATTTTTTTAAACATTATTATTATTATTATTATTATTGTTATTATTATTTTCAGAAACATTTTCGTCCATGATTATATAAACGACAAGTTTCGACAAGACATACAACTTTTTGTTTTTCTGTACCAAATTAAGTTTTCTCCACATAGCCTTATTTAATTTAGAATAGTAGTTTATTTTTATTTTTTATTTGTTATTTTTCTTTGAGCGCACATTTGTTTTTAGATCTCCATCCTCAACATATGCATATAATAAATTTTAAACTATTAATAATAATTATTATTCAAATAATAATTAAAGTAAGTTGCCATGCCATACTTTATGTTAAATTCACAATTTAATCCAATAATTTATTTTAAATTTTTATATTAGTGATATACTCCTAATTAAAACTCTTATTTTTTAAGTGTTTTATATATATAAATAAAAACTAATGTCACCGTAAATGAAATATTTGTGTTAGGAAAAAAATTATTTATTAATCCTGAATAACGTTGATAGACTAATAATAATAAAAATAAAGATAGTGAAACGCACAAAATTAGAAAAAGTATTTATGCTTTTTTAATTTTTTTATTGATCTTGACTAATATATTAATTTAATTTAAAATTAATAAATAATTCTACAAGATGTGTGGTGCCAGTTTTGAGTGGATACGGTAAAGATCAATGTCATTATTTAATGGCAATTGGAAGTATAGGCAGTTTGCGTAGAGGGGTTTGTATCTTTAAGTATCCTATTTTTTTTTAATTTTCAATTATTTTTAAAATATTCTAATTCATTAAAATTATTATTAAAATTAATTAAAATGAATACCAATAATCTACGTATAAATATTCAAAAAATATCAATTAAAAATAACATTAAAAAAATTATTAAAATAAAAATAATGGTACTTTAAAAGTATCAATTCTAAAATTAAACATAGAAGGTAAATAATTAAAAATAACCTTGTTATAGTCATCTTAAAACAAATTCATAATATAATTACACTAATAAATAATGATATAACATAACTATCTCAGTCTAAAAATTAGTTACGTATCCTCCAAGTTCAATGTCCGAATATATACTTTTATCCTATACTCCTACTTGAGTCTGAGTAACATAGATTGCAATTTTTTAGTCTAAATCTATCATAACTTGCATAGAGATAAGAGTTGCCTTAAGTGGCCTAGTTAAGCGTGTATTTATTCAGAATATCCCAACCTTATACTGAATTACTGCCTCTCTCTCTCTTAATAAGAACAGAAAAAAAAATTCAAAGAAGACAGATTTCTTTAATAGAAGCAATTGAAAAAGCTCATAAAGCAATTCACAACCACCAGCAAGTCCTTAACAGTCAACTAAAAGTAAACCTACAACTTGAAATTCTAACCAAAACCATCAAAATATTAGCATACATACTAAAACAAATTAACATACTAACTCTCTTACAGAGATAAAAAGCTACCCAAGAAAGGAACACACTCTATGCACCCACGTGTGTCATAGCCACATAGCCACAATGACCATCTCTCACTGCCAAATACCCAAACTTCATAGCCTTCATTACTTCACTAAGAAATCCGAAAATCACCTTCAAAGTGAATGTAACATCACTTGGACTCCATGTTGTGGGCAATTTGTGAGAACCTGAATTGGTGAGTGAACATAGGCAGGGGACAGACTGAAGGAATAACGTTGTAAAATCATAGTAAGAGCAACCTTGGTTTCAATTAAAGCAAAGTTCAAACCTGCACAAATTCGAGGTCCAATTCCAAAAGGACAAAATGCACCTATGTTGTTCTTTGTAGCTTTAGCAATTCCTTCAGAGAATCTCTCTGGTTTAAAAAGATGTACATCTTCTCCCCATATTTCAGGATCATGATGAATTGCAACAATCGGAATTAGCAAGTGCATATTAGCCGGAACACTATATTTTCCCAACTGTACTTGTCTATTAACTTTTCTACTAGTGCTACTTACAGGAGGATATAATCTTAGAACCTCGTTAATGATCATGCCCATCTGCATAGAAATGAAGAATTTAGCCAACACAATCTCGTTACATAATTGGGATATCTTACTATTGGTTAACTTTTTGGGGTTAAAATATCAGTACCAACAATTTATATCAAAGTCAGTCACACTTTGTATAATATGGATGCATACAAGGTGGATTCAAGGTAAGCGTGGACCTGTGTAGACAATATGCGTAAATTGAGTGCGAAAAACGATAATATTATATTGGTGAACTCGATAAAATATGAATTTTTGATTAAAGTGGATGCTTGTAAATGCATAGGTTATACTAGGAATGGTTTGAGCTAACGAGGTTTATGCAAACAAGCTTCATATTGAGTAAAAATAAACAATAAACTAGATATATAATTGGAACTGACTACTTATCTTAACATATTAACATTTAGGTTCAACAGGTGCCAAACCTTTTCTAACGCAAATATTAAAATATGATATATATAATCTTCAATTTTCTTAAAAAACATTGAATTACTTACCTTCTTAAGTTTAACAATATCATCGGCGTTTGGATTTGTATGCTCAAATAAATCAAACACCTCTTTTCTTGCTTCTTCTTGCCAATCTATATGAATTGCTAGAAGAAGTATAGTCCAAGAAAGCAAACTGTTAGTGGTCTCTTGTCCAGCAAAGTAAACCAACTTGCACTCATCAACCACATCATGCATTGAAATCCACTCATTTTCATTGTCATCATGGTAAGCTTGTAGCAACAAACCAAGATAATCACTCCCAAAATTTTCATCTTCACCATTTTTCACTTTGTTCTGTCTTTGCTTAACAATCTTCATTATAGATTGGCGTATTCCTTTCTCTAGCTTCTCTGATTCCATATGATCCTCTGTTTTAACAAATTTACTGCATATTTTATCCATGCAATGCACTTAGGTTCATTATTGCATATACCAAATAGTTATTTTGATGATAAAAAAAAAATAAAGTTGTTATGTGAATGAACAAGTTTCACCTTATGCCAGGAAACATTAGTTTGTGTGCATTTTTGAAACTTAAAAACGTCAATTTCATCAGCATCTCAAAAATGTTCTCCCCTTCTAAGTAACTGCTTCCAAAAGCAGTCTTGGAAATTATTTCTGAAGTCAATAACCTAAATTCTTGATACATATCGATTTCTTTGCCTTCATAAATTTTCCATCTTTTTATCATCGTATCAACACTAGATGTCATTGCTGGAACCATACCCTACGAAAACAAAAACAAAATAAAAATCTCATAAGCCCCATTTCAATAATCTTCTCATGCAAATTAAAGCCCAAAATTGCAAGTATTTATAGTTTGAGTTAAAATAGGTCCAAATTACGCTTTTTTGTGGGCATTTTGCCTTAAATGGGCTTAATGAATGAAAACTTCACTTGAGGCACGTATCAACTAGTTTTGATCGGGCCAACCATGGTCAACGTAAAGTGAATAGTGTCCAAATATGCATTATTGAGTCGAAACTCTAATAAATTTAACAAGGAGAAAGGAACTTACTTTCAAGGTAGCGCCATGGAAGGCATGATTAGCAAGTTTGCGCCTTTTGGCCCATTTTTCACCATCTATCATCCCAAGTCCACCTCCTAATAACTTTTTTATAAAGCCTTCGGGGTCCACTTTAACAAAATTTCCATCTTTATCATTCAATATCTCTCTAATCAACTCGACCTCAGTGATAACAAGTTGAGCTTCAAAACCAGACCATTGAAGAACATTCTTTCCTGTAATCAAATAAAGAAACAAACTTTCTCCAAATTTTCTCTAAAACCCCAAAAATAATGAAAATCATTTAATTACCATATAAATTGATCCATGAGTGAAAATGAGGGAAAAGTTTTGGAACTATATCATGTGACAAGCCCATAGGTTTAGCCCTAGCTTCCATTTGTAGCCCCAAGATTTCTTTGGTATTTCCATAGAAGAATTTGTAAGAAGGACCTTTTACTCCTTGCAAGTTCATCAAATATTGTAAACGAATAGGAGTCCACCATAGCTTGTAAAACATTTGCAGAAGACCAAATGAGAGGAAAATCAATATAAAGCTCAACAGAACCATTATTTGGCACTACAAGTTGAATCAGTGGCAATGAATTAGAAGCAAAGCAGATTGGTGTTTTCTTCTGTTGCTGCCTCCAATCCCATTTATATAGCCACTCATAAGTCAATACTTTATTTTTGCTGATTTTTCTTTAGCTATTATTTATACTAGTCAATAATTGCAACTTTTGCTAGAGAAATATAGAGGATAGATACAAAAATTTCCAAGTAGTTCCAAAAGTTTCAGCTATTTATTAAATTATAACAGTTGCGTGAAATATATTTTATATGGCTACTATAAAGGTGTAGGATATTACTTATATTTTATACATGAATTTTTATTTTTATCTCTTTAAATAAAAAACATATATTTTATCTAAAATTATGTTTATTATATATATATATATAATTTCCTTTTTATTCTTTAAAAAAATATATATATATATATATATTAAGTAAAATTATGTGTTTTTTTCTTATTAATGTAAAAACTATATATTGTTTTAAAAAATTAAAATTAAAATGTGTAAATAAATGAACAATTTATGTTTACAATAAAAGACATCATTTCAAGTTAATTATAATGGTGAGCAGAGGATCAAAATTATATGTTTTTTGGTTAATTCGAATCCAATTCAATTGTTTTGAAATTTTTTAATTTGAATTCGATCCGTTGATATAATCAATTCAAATCAATTTAAATTTAAATAGATTGGATTTTTTTAAATCGAATAAGTTTATATTGATATTGATATTGATATTTATTTATGAATTATTATAAAATAATTTATATATTTATTTATAATTTAGGTTTATTAAGTAAATTATAAAATCTGTTAATTTAAATTTGATTAAAATTTAAATAAATTATATAATATTTAATCTAAATTCGTAGGATCGAATGAAATTTTTTAAATTTAAATAAATTAATCGAATTATTCCATTAATTATGTATAAAAGTATGCCCGACGATCTTTACTTCATATTCACGATAACATAAGTTTATACATTAATTAAGATACATCTCATATTCGAGATTTCTTTTCAATAATTAATAATATTATAGTAATTAAATTAAATTAATATTATTAAAATAATAATTTATTAATAATTACTGAACAAAGCAGAATTTATTTAACTTTTTATTTATTTTATATCTCTCAGTATTTTATAAATTTTATACCAATTAACTACAAACATTATTTTGTTCCACTTGTAATACACATACTCTGTTGGTGTGTGTTGTGGTGCATGCTGCAACAGTGGCAGACACCAATGCTCAGTAGAGTAAAACATAGAGCATACAATAATAGTAGTGGAGCCATAAAACATGGATATGTAGGAATTATGGTTATTGTTTAATTTTCGTTTCTTTGTATACATATATCTCAAACACTTGTACAGAATATAACACAGAAATAATAATGAAATATACTGATAATTATCAGAGAAATACAATATTTTGACATGGTATCAGAGCAGGATATTGCTAACTAATGAACTACCTACTGATTTATGATGAAACTACCATATTTTGATTGCTAATTTGCAAATTTGCGAATTCTTTGATTTGTTGATTTCTAATTTACGAATTGAATTACGATTTCTAAATTCGATTTCGATTTAGGTTTCGATTTAATTACGATTTACGATTTACGGTGTAGCTGATTTTTTTCGCTTTTGAGTTCGATTTACGGTTTATATTGGTCCCGGTTGTTTCTCAAGTTGTTTCGCTTTCGATTTCTTATTCTTTGCCGATCAGTTGCAATACTGAAAAAAAAAACAAGCAAAACAACAACAAAGGTTCAAACAACAACAGAGGTTCAAAACAACAACAGAGGTTCAAACCATCTAGTATTCAGAGTCGCCATTTCTGCTCAGCGTTAGTTCTGTCGTCGCAAACTCAATAGAACCCTTCAGGGAGCCATATTGATCTAAGCTGCTCGTTGGAGCCGTCGCTTACTCATTGGGGCTGGTGCAAAGCAGAAGAAGGGCGCCGCTTCACATGGAGGACCAGGTAGAGGGCTGACTCCGGCTAGATGCTTGTAGTCGACTAGGGCTCTTCCATCAGAAGAAGAGAGGCGCCGCAGAGGGCAGCGTGAAGAAAGCGCAGAGGGTTGCGCGGCGGATGAAGAAGAAGGGATTTAGGGTTATGAAGAGGGCTGCGCGAAATGGAGAGGGAAATGATTTAGGGTTACGGGTTTTTCTTTATATAGTGTACGAATTGTAAAACGGAAGGAAAAAAATTTTAGATTTCATGGCGGAATCTAGAGATTTAACTACCAATTTCATGTTGGAAGATTTGACGGCGAAAATGACGGAAGTTCTAACTCGAGCTCAGATCAGCTCACAACCTCCGCCAGCTGAGGCGTCGATTGCTCCCATTAGTATCAAGTTGGGAGGATCCAACTATGCCTTGTGGTCCCAGGTGGTGGAGATGTATATCTCTGGCAAAGATAAACTGGGATATATTAATGGGGATTTTTCTCAACCTGTTGAAACCAACCCTTCATTTAGGAGATGACGTACTGAAAATGCCATTGTCAAAGGATGGTTAATCAATTCGATGGACCCCTCCTTGATTGCAAACTTTATCCGATTCCCAACTGCGAAACAGGTTTGGGATTCGGTTGCTACCACTTACTATGATGGGACAGATACGTCTCAAGTGTATGATCTTCGCCGTCAAGTTACTCGTACGAAGCAAGCGGATGGATCCATTGAAAAATACTACAATGACCTTCAAGGGTTGTGGCGGGAAATTGATTTCCGTCGTCCAAATCCAATGGAGTGTACGATTGATATACAAAAATACAACTCCATCGTACAGGAAGATCGCGTGTATACCTTCCTCGATGGACTTGATGATAGATTGGATAAAACTCGAAGTGATGTGCTTCAGATCAAACCATTCCCCACGGTGGAACAAGCCTATGGATTCGTCCGTAGGGAAGAGGTCAGGCAGACCGTGATGATCACAGGTGTAGATACGACACCCGTAACAGTTATGGCTTTTAAAGGGGTCAAGGGACACTATAATCTAATGCCACCAAAAATAGGACCTTCCTTGGGTAGCAAGAAATCCACGGGAAATCCACCATCTCTGGACATGAAATGTGGCCATTGTGGAAACTCCAAACACACCCGTGAAAACTGCTTCAAACTACATGGGTATCCAGAATGGTGGAATGATCTTCAAGCACGGAAGAAACGGGACACCACTGGGCAAGCAGTTGTGGCTACCAATAATGCCTCACTATCCCTTACTTCTCAGGCCGCATCTTCCCAAGATCCAGGTATTTCAAGTAAAGCATTTCACATCTCTACTCGTAGTGAGAAAGATGAGTGGATTCTGGACTCTGGAGCTACAGATCACATGACATTTGACCCAAACGATCTCTCCAATACAACCCAGTCGAGATGGAGCCGCGTTGCCAATGCAAATGGGGTCACTTATCCAGTTACAGGAGCTGGAACAGTGACCTTATCTCCTTCATTATCATTATCTAATACTTTGCTTGTACCTTCTCTCTCAAACCGACTAATGTCTGTAAGTCAGGTCACTTCAGACCTTAACTGTGTAGTATTGATGTATTCTACTTTTTGCCTTCTACAGGATATTCTCACCAAGGAGATCATTGGGCGTGGTACTAGGAGAGGAGGGCTATATTATGTGGATGACCTCAGTTCAGGAAGAGCCAATCACATGCAACATACTGTTGGTAACAAGGAACGACAGATTTGGCTATGTCATCGTAGATTTGGGCATCCATCATTCGGGTATTTAAAACACCTACTCCCCAGTTTATTTTCAAATATCACACATTCAGATTTCAAATGTGATACTTGTATCCTAGCAAAAAGTCATAGGGCGTCTTATCCTATGAGCATGAATAAAAGTATGACTCCTTTTGCTTTGGTACATTCTGATGTTTGGGGACCTTCCCCGGTCATTACGTCATCGGGTCATCGTTGGTTTGTTATTTTTGTTGATGACTGTACACGAATGACATGACTTTACCTTCTCAAACATAAAGATGAAGTATTTGCTACATTTCGGCTGTTTCACACCATGGTTCAGACACAATTTTCTGAAAAAATTAAGATACTTAGGTCTGATAATGGAGGGGAGTATGTTAATCAACAATTCCGGACATACTTGGACAACCATGGTATTCTCCATGAAACCTCATGTTCACAAACCCCACAACAGAATGGTACTGCGGAGAGGAAGAATCGGCATATTTTAGAAACGGCTCGGGCCTTACTCATCGGTGCACATATGCCTAATAAATACTGGAGTGATGTTGTACGTTACCACAGCTGTATATCTACTGAATCGAATGCCCACAAAACCTTACAATTTCAGACTCCATTAAAGGTGTTATCTGATCATCTTCCCTTGCCTACTATTTTGATGCTTCCACCCCGAATTTTTGGATGTGTTGCTTTTGTCCACCTCCATAAAAATCAACGAACTAAGTTGGATCCATGTGCTGTCCGATGTGTATTCTTGGGGTATGGTGTACAAAAAAAGGGGTACCGATGTTATGATCCAATTACTAAAAGAATCTATACTACCATGGATGTCACTTTCCTTGAATAAGAAGGTTTTTTCCCATCACCGGTATCCAATTACACTCTTCAGGAGGAGAGTTATGGTGAAGAACGAAATTGGCTTGATGTTGAAATATTAGACACGAGTCCAACATACTCAGATCGTGCCAATAATATTGAGGAGCCAGTATCTAGACCCGAGCTTGAACTTCCAAGAATTGAAGCTGAAGTAGTAATTGAATCTCCAGAAGATGAAGTGGTTGATGTACCCCTCCATTCTCTAGTACCCAATGATCATCCTGCTGAGAACACTCCTGAGGTAAGCTATCCTATCACACCTTTACAAACTAATGCTATAGATACATCTGTTGGTTATGTTTTACCTTTCAGACACAATCGAGGTAAACCTCCAAATCGATACTCCCCAGAAAGAGAAGAACGACAACCCAAGTATCCAATAGCAAATTATGTATCTACTCAAAGGTTATCAGAACCTATCAGGGCATTTGCACAAACACTCTCCTCGTGTCAAATTCCGAGTAGCATTGAAGAAGCCTTATCTGATCCAAAATGGGCTCAAGCTATAAAAGAGGAATTTGAGGCATTACAGAAGAATAACACATGGGTATTAAGCGAGTTGCCTCAAGGGAGGAAGATGGTAGGATGCAAGTGGATTTTCTCCATTAAGTATAAAGCAGATGGGTTAGTTGATCGATACAAGGCGAGGCTTGTAGCAAAAGGATATACACAGAAACATGGGATAGATTATCAAGAAACCTTTTCACCTGTGGCTAAACTAAAAACTGTGAGAGTTTTGTTATCTCTTGTAGCAAATTTAGATTGGCCATTGCACCAACTTGACGTGAAGAATGCCTTCCTTCATGGTGACCTTGAAGAAGAGATTTACATGGATATCCCACCAGGATATACTGTTACATCAGGAAAAGAAACTGCATGTAGATTACAACGAGCATTGTATGGACTAAAACAATCACCTCGAGCGTGGTTTGGTAGGTTGAGTTCAGCAATGAAGAAATATGGGTTCCAACAAAGCAACTCTGATCATACTCTTTTCCTTAAACATCGATTAGGGAAGATAATAGCCCTTATAGTCTATGTAGACGACATGATCATTACAGGGGATGATAAAGAAGAAATCTCTAAGCTTCAAGAACAACTGTCAAATGAGTTTGAAATGAAGAACTTGGGAGGGCTCAAATACTTCTTAGGTATTGAGGTAACAAGATCAAAACAAGGCATATGTCTTTCCCAAAGGAAATATACTGCACCTACTAGCGGAGGCGGGACTACTAGATTGTAAACACCGTCGATATTCCAATGGTTCAAAATCATAAACTCGGAGAATATGTGGACCAAGTACCAGCAGATAAACAGAGATATCAACGGTTAGTAGGTAAACTCATATATTTATCTCATACTCGACCTGATATTGCTTATGCTGTGAGTGTCGTGAGTCAGTTCATGCACTGCCTAAGTGAAGACCATATGGATGCAGTCGTGCCAATACTTCGTTACTTAAAATCCTCCCCTGGGATAGCACTTATGTTTTCAAAGAATGGTCAATTGGAAGTCCTTGGATATACGTATTCAGACCGGGCGGGGAATATGAAGGATAGGAAATCTCTTCTTTGGGTACTTTACTTTCGTGGGCAATCTTGTTACATGGAGGAGCAAGAAGCAAAATGTAGTTGCCTTATCTAGTCTTGGTGAATTTCGAGGAATGGTCGAGGAATATGTGAGCTCCTTTGGTTAAAAAACTTCTAACCGAGATTGGTGTTGCTCCTAACTCGAAATGAACTTATTGTGTGATAACAAAGCAACCATTGCCATCTCTCACAATCCAGTTCAACATGATCGCACGAAGCACGTTGAAGTGGATCGGAACTTCATCAAACAGAATCTTGAAGAAAAGATTATTAAGCTTCTATTTGTTAAATCAGAAGATCAATTGGCTGATATACTCACAAAATCTATGTCTGCAAGGAACTTCTACAACTCACTTGACAAGTTGGGCATAAGAGACATATATGCACCAACTTGAGGAGGAGTGTTGGTGTGTGTTGTGGTGCATCTTTGCAACGTAAGCGGCACCAATGCTCAGTGGAATAAAACATGGAGCATACAATAATAGTAGTGGAGCCATAAAACATGAATATGCAGGAATTATGGTTATTGTTTAATTTTCGTTTCTTTGTATACATATATCTCAAACACTTGTACAGAATATAACACAGAAATAATAATGAAATATACTGATAATTATCAGAGAAATACAATATTTTGACATTCTCAACAATATTTCTTACTCTTTACCGTTATATAAGGTTGTTAATGGGAACGTATGAGATTGAGAACACTTCTCCATTTCTCATCTTTAATTTTAAATTTGTTTCATATTTTTACTTAAAAATCTTTATAAGAACCTAACGGAGAACGATAATCTAAATGATCATTTAATTTTTATTGTTTAAAAAAATTAATAATTTTTTATATAATTATAAAGAAAAAATAAAAAAGATAATAATAAATATTTTATAATAGAAGAAAATTTTGAGTCAATAAATAATAAAAATAAATAATATTTATGTGAAATGGAAAAAATAAAATATATATAATAATACATATATATGATTATTTTATATTAAATAATATTGATAGAATTTTTTACAAAATAATTTAAAATAAAAAAAAATTATGAATAATTATAAGATTTACATAAAAAGTTTAAAGTAATTTTTATAAAAGAAAAATTATTAATATTTCAAAAGAATAAAAATAACTTAAAGATTAAATATAAAATATATAATATATTACTTATTATTTATAATTAATTTAAATTTAAAAAAATTAAAAATATAAATAAATTTATATATTTATTAAAGTAAGATATATAATTTTAAAAAATGAAACAGTAAATTTAATATTTACCATTATCTTTTAACTCTTATTATAAAAAATAAATATCTATCTCCATTCCTTATTTTTTATTTTATTTTACTTATCGTTACTTCTAATCACGCGATCTTTGCAAAACAAACAAATGTTCACAACACTACAGCCGTATCGTTCAGTTCAAATCTATTTACAATCCGAGTTATACTACTTGGTAGTCTAATTTAAAATACACCCATCACATGATCAATAAAGTGTTGTAAACTGGTAATAAATGATGTCCTTGAATCTTGAAATATACTCGTAAAAGTGACAAGCGTTATAGAAATAAATTAGGATAATAATAAAAATTAGAGTGATCGATGAGTTGATTTTTAAATATTTTATAAATTGATTTTTTTTAGTAGTTTTAAAAAATCCAAAATAGTAAACCATTTATGACCATTAATAAGAATCTTTAAATCATCTTATAAAATTAGTTTAAAGAAAATTTGACTGAAAGTTATATATCTATAGTATGCTATAAAAGTATTCTTAATTATGATTAAAATACAAAAAAACATATTATATAATTTAATTTTAAAATCATTATCACATATTTTATTTACTTAATCTATTATCATTAATAAAAGATAAGATGATTATAACAGATATTATATAAATATAGAATTGTGTATGTATTTAAAATTAATTATTAAATTTTTTTTATAAAAATTTAAAGAAATTAGAATATATGCTTAACAACTCACCAAACGTTTATAATTTCAAATGATATATCATATTATTAATCAAAAATATTTAATGTAAGAAAAAATTATTATTTTAAAGATTTTGAACTAATTAAGAATAATTTAAATTACACTTAAAACATAAATGATTAGAGAAATGTTGATTGTTTGAACGAGAGTACTTATTAATTAAGTTTAAATTTTATAATTTAAAATAATTTAAAATTATAAATATAATATATAAAGTAATAGTTAAAAATATATTTTAAAAAAATTAATATGTATTAATATTATAAGTTTGATTAGGTTTATATGATTTTCATAAAATTTGAACCTTTAGTTGAATCAATAACTTCGGTTTCGATATTTTTTATTTGAATCGATCAATTTAAAAAAATCTATATGTTTAGTTTGATCTTGGACTCGGGTTAATTGATTAGTTTTTGAAAAAATTCCACACCTAATAAAAATAACATATTATTTTATATTTAACTATGTTCACATTAAATTAAACTATTTTGATCTTTTTAATATTGAATGATATCTAATTAAAATATTTTCAATATTGTTATTGTGGTGTTATTATTGTTCTAAATTTGAGGTTGGTTATTTTTTATAAATTTTAAAATAAATACTAGAATTAAATAGTTGGTTCTATAATAATGTTTAGAAGAATGTGAAAAACAAATAAATTTACACCTATATCTTTTAAATTTTATCACATGTTAATATTATATAAAAATAAATTATTTTTTTAATTTTTAAAATAATTAAGATATATTTTAAAATATAATAAACATGAGTACAAAAATATATATAAAATTAAATAATATTAATATTTCTATAATATTTATTCTCCTCAATTGACCAATTTTGAAATTATCATATATTTGCATGGAGTGATGAGTTTAAGAAAAAAGTAATATTGATAGAATTTAGGATTTAAAATTATAGGATATTATAAATTTAATAAAAAAATATTATAATTTTTTATTTATTATTTGTGATTGTCTCATTTAAATATAAATATATATAAATTATTAAATATTTAATGATTTTTGATTGTGGTATATGTTGTTGGTTATAGGTAACCGAATATGGTAGTGGTTGCTAATTATAAGTTTTGGCTAAGTTTACTTATATAAGTAGAGGATATGGTAAATTCATGAATTTTAGCTATATTTCATATGTTCTAATCATAGATAACAATTCATCCAAGCTTATTTCATACATCTTGTTGCTCATAGTCGTTACTAAAGAGGAATAGTTACCATCAAGACCTCCATAACATACATCACATGCTCTCTCACACTGATATTATCTCATACTACAATCAAATGATTCAACAAATCTTCCAATGAGCTAATGTAAGGTTCCATTGGCTGTGTACACTTCCTCATGGTCTATAATTGTCATCATAAATGCACCAATCTAGCACTAGATTCATCTGTTAAAGCTTTTTTGAATGCCAACTAGTACTAATATGCTATACTTTTTTTTCTAACAAGATGCTTAAGGTAGTTGGAGTCAAGGAAGAGTAAATTTAATTCTTCACTACACTATCTCTTTTATCACACTCCTCATAATTATGATACATCTCAAATATTTATTCTACTTTTGATTCACCAGTATTTCTATTAACAATTATAACAATTTTCTTAATAACTTTGGGTGAAATAACAGCTAACCCATCAATGTACGCTTGTAACCTAGACATTGTGAGTACATATTTAATTGCTCATATTATATTAGGTAATTTTTTTCATCTAATTTAACATTGAAATTAGGGTCAATTGGTAAGTTATAACTAGCTACTAATGAAGAAGAAGAAGAAGAAAACAACAAAAGTGGATTAGGTCGTAAATTTGCATTGGTATTTGTCATGTTCTCTATAGTAGGCACATGATGATTCATTGGAGTAGAATCACGAGACTCCATAGTCAAAGCCCTAAGAATGCTCAAATATCATGATAAACAATGGTGGGCATAAAAGTAGCAGAGGAAGATTGAAGGAGAGCATTGTGAGAGATGAAAGCAAAGAATTAGCATGAAGTGTTTATCATTTATATTTTAGTCTTGCTTTTATAGTGCTATAACAAGTCAAAACCTATACATGAGATTAGCTAGCCTATATGATCGGGGCAGAACCGACATCGCCGATCCTGCCCGATACTTTGGTTTTATCTATTTATAAAACTCTCGCAAGTGCACGAATCATTTCGTAGAAAATGATAAGTATACTCCCAAGGTCGATCTAAGGAAGGAATGTATGTTGTTTTTAATTTATTATTCAAACTTTTAAAAACGAAATTAAATCCTAAACATCCTGTCACGATATTTTGGGGTTTTGTGTTTTTAATCTAATTACATAAAAATAAACATAGATTCAATAAACATTTATGCAAATTTTATCATTTATAATGGTGGAGTATTTATGGATATAATAATTAAGTTAATTATGCTTGCTCATATTATTTAGGTTATTAAAGATATGAATTGATATTTATTGATTCTCTTTTTGTATGAATACCACCTTTGGTGGGGTTAGATATTCTTTGTTAACTAAACAAATCAATTAACACCTACGGTGGGGTTGATAACTAATTTGGTTAATTAAATTAATTTCTTTTTCTAAGAGATTGAAAATGAACCATTTAAATGCCACCTTTGGTGGGTTAGACGATTTAAACTTTATTCAAGGTGTCCAAATTAAACCTAAGAATTTAGTTATCCGAAGTACTAACTTTCAAGTTTTAAAACCACTAACGAAAACATGTTGTCAATACATTTTCAGATAATAATTCTTATAAAAACTTTTGAAATAGGCTTCACTCTAACTACCTAGGCGATTGTACCATCAAATAAAAGAGCACTACTCTAAATCGATCGATAACTAAACCTTAAAATCTAATTTTCAGGTTTAAGTTTGTAATGAAAAATAATATATTTCTCTCTAACATTCTTAATATAAAATCTTGAATAAAAATAAAATCAATTCATTTTAGAGATTTTTACCTATTTAATATTTCGCAAGTAAGCATAACAACGTTATTATTACATCACAAGCGTTTACTAAATAAAGACAAATAAATTTAATCACATAAATTAAATATAACATGTAAGAATAAAGCATAAAAAATAACTCAGAAGAAAATAAAATCCTTAAGCTGTAACTTCGACGCTATTCCCGTTGTCGGAAAACCTCCAAGCGGAATTTGCACTTCCATTTATTGAATCAAAAGCTAGAAAAATTACAAAACATAACTAGTTCTTCCCCAAAAGGAAGAACTCTAAAACTAAGAGAAATTAACTAAAAAAAGCTAAAAAACTAAGAAAACTAAAAAACCTAAAAATCTAAGAAAAGAGAGAAAGAAAGAAGAGAAGTGTGTTTTGAAGGTGTGTTTTGAAGCGGTGTTTTGAAGTGAAGGGAAGCGGGGGAATTATAGGTGGGGACGGAGAGAAAAAATGAGTAAAAAATGTTAAAAAATATTTAAAAATGTAAAACGCGTATTGGAATTGCCGATGTCATTAATGACGTCGATGACGTCATGTGGCGGCTGCCAGACGTGAAAACGGGGCGAAAAGCGCTGGGTGCGCGGAGGGAGGTCTGATAGTCAGAGGCTGTCGCTAGCCGCGCAGCCCTGCGTCAGGGAACGTGCCCGCGATGGGCTGGGCGCAGATGGGTGTCTTCACAGACACACTGGCTGGGCAGGGCGATTTCCGTTTGACATTTTTTGACCTTTTTCGACCCATTTTGTCCAATTTTTCCACAAGCTTTGTTGACCTTTTCCCACTTATTTATTAATATATTTGTGATGTATTACTTCAAGTATTCCTCTTTGAGTCTTTAAATCTGCTTAAGCCAACATAATGAAAGACAATAAAAATACCCGTGATTCCGAAAAAGACAAATTTATATAAATATATGATAAAACATATAAATATATGTATTTTTAATCAATTAATGTACATAAAATCATGGTTATTTTAGTGCTTTTTGGGCACTCATCACAACCCCAACCAGCTTCTTGCTAGTCCCTTAGCAAGAGAAGCGATAAAAACTAAAAATTAAACTATCCTAAATCACTTTCGTGGATTGAAACGGTTGCATTTAGCCTATGCAACAAGCCGTTAAACCACAGGGTTGCCCAGTGACGAGTTTGAGTCTCATGAGGGTTTTCAGTAATGATACCCACAAACATTGAACTAAATAAAAAGAAACTATAAAAACAATCACAACATAATCAAAAATTAATTTAAGAATAAAAGAAAACAACATATCACAAAAATATCTCATACTTTTTAATCTCCTTTAAGATCATAATTAAAATCTCAAGCATAAGTTATTTTAATCTCTTTAAACAATCATGATTTTATTATAATAATTAGTCGAAAATCATTTTCATATTTCATATAAAAATGTATCAATTTAATTTCACCCAATTTTAGTGTCAAGAATCCGACTGCTAGACTCTATTCCTCACAAGTCAATACTCTCAAAACACCGAATCCTATGGGTTCAAACACTCATACTAATTTATATGCGAAAGAGTTGATGTATAGAAATGAACTAATATGTTCGCAGATATGTATAAAAGAAGAAAGGCTCAAAGTGTTATTTTGACGTTGATCTCATGGAAGGAATCAAATGTATAAATTATAAAGATATCATATATAAAAATTATTTTCATGCATAAATCAAACTCATTAAGAAAAAATTTCAAGATATATGCCTTTACAAATGAAGAAAGTGCAATGACTTTTAGGAATTACTTCCTATATCTTTCTTTTTGTAATTAGCCTTTACTCACAACTTTGTAGGCAATGTGGGTTATAGTATGTAGATTATACTATATATTCTTTCTCTCTATATTTTTTTTGAAGATATTTTTCAATATATATCATTTTTAGAGAGTCAACCCATGTACATGATTATCAGACATTTTTTTTTTTAGGTAATATGGGTCATAGTATGTAGATTATACTATATATTCTTTATCTCTATTTTTGTCTCAAGATACTTTTCAATATATATCATTTTTTTAGAGAGTCAACCCATGCATGCATTGTACATTTTTTTTTTTTAGGATTTTGGTGAGTGGTTAATTTTGTGGCTTTTTGTTTGATCTTGGTTTAGGTAACCCCAGATATGTCTTTTTTTTTGTCATGCACGAATGAGATAAAAGCATATACTATCAATTTCTACTCAAATCATTTAATCTAAGCAAAAATAATAATAAAAAATATACAATACTCTATTAAGATAAGAAAAAATTCATAAATTCAGTATTAATGCCTATAGAGATCATCTAAGAATTTGAAGAAATAAGAAATGTATTTGGAGTAGAAAAAATATATATTGCACTCTCAATAAGGGAAATTAGGCTCAAATTATATCTCACAAAGGTAGTCTCCACTAAAACAAATTCATAAATACCGATTTTGGGTTTAATATAATTTCTACATCTTATCAAGAAATACTAGTTATGACAAAAATTAACTAATTATCAAAAATAATTACATAATATTTCATGATATGTTTTCAAAAATTAATCTAACAGTACAAAAGACTTAACTATTTACTTAAATTTGATTTAAAGAAATGATAAATTTTTGTGAGAACTTTTTTTTTTGTTTAATTCCAAAATTACTAAATCACACAAAAAAAAAAATAAAACCAAACACAAAAAATGAAGATGTGAACATAAAAAAGAAAAAATTAATAATTGTTTTTTTTTTTAATTTTTTTTTAAAATTTTTAAATTGTTAAATCCTTTTTTTTTTCTAATTAAGCATGGTAACTTTTCACCACCCCCAACCTAGAACTTACATTGTCCTCAATGTAACAACTGTAAATTAAAGATAAAGAGAAAAGAGAAGAACGCATTACCTATTTTCGAGAATGTGTAAGTAGTAATGGAGAAATGCAGTGCATTCATCATATTCATCATTAAAGTGTATACGTATTTAAGATTGTCAGAACTTCTAACAACTCAACAAATATTTTTAGTTTTAACAATTTAAAAATTATTCACATATAATTAAACTAAAATAAACAATAAAAATTAAATAAAAAAATTACCTAAAATGACGTGGGTTGCCTCCATCCAGCTAGTTTAACGCCTTAGCAAGACGTAACTTGGGGATTTCATTTTAAGTAAACTCAATGTCCCCTCATCAATGAGTTAATCAAACCTACAAGTAAGACAAGGTTGTCTACCTATACTTTTCACCATGTCCTTATGGATTTTTAAATTTTTTTAAATTTCTTAAAACTAGTGGACATGCTTGTGAGTTTTAGATAATCAATGTCTAGGTACAAATCAAATAATTAAAGGCATCAAAACACAATTGTACCTAGATCAAACAAAACAACTAACTCCTTAGATTGTAATTAAAGCTTTAAAATTTTGGAGATAGTTTCGATATTTTTTTTTTGAATTTTTTTAAGTTAAAATAACATAATCAAGATAACCAAGAGTGCTCCTGTGAAAGAATGGTGGGCAAAGGCTCCTTAAAAACCATCCTCCTATCGACAGAGCAACGCTCCCAGGAAAGACTAGTGGCACAAAGGCTTCCAAGAACTAGTCTCACTGTATTTAACTCCCTTAGATCTTTACTTTTCACGCTATTAAAATTAAGTTAATTAAGTTAAGTTAAGTTAAAATTCTAAGTTAATTAAGTTAATAAAAAGGTAGGTTAATTAAGTTAATGAAAATCTAAGTTAATTAAGTTAGTAAATTAAATTAATTAAGTTAGTAAATTAAGTTACTAAAAACCTAAGTTAATTAACTTAAACGAAAATTAAAAAAAAAAGTAGTTAAAAAAAAATTTGAAACTTAATTAGAAAAAAAAAAAAAGAAAAAAAATTAAACCAAAAAATAAAATAAATTGAAAAAGTAAAAAAGAAAAAAGAGAAAAAATAAAAATTAAGCAAAAAAAAAAAAAAAGTAAAATAAAATAAAATAAATTGAAAAAAAAATAATTGAAAAAGGTAAAAGAAAAAAAAGAAAAAGAAAAAACAACAAAAAAAAATAAAAAAAAATTGAAAATAGAGTTTTTGATTTTTTTGATTTTTTTGATTTTTTTTTTTGATTTTTTTTGATTTTTTTGATTTTATTTTATTTTATTTTATTATTTTTTATTATTTTTTATTATTTTATTTTATTTTATTTTATTTTATTATTTTTTATTATTTTTTATTATTATTTTTTATTATTTTATTATTTTTTTTATTTTTTTTTATTTTTATTTTTTTATTTTTTTTTATTTTTTTTTATTTTTTTTTATTATTTTTATTATTTTTATTCTTATTTATTTATTTATTAATTTAATTTAAAATTTATTTACTTTTTTTTTTACTTCAAATTTCAAAATGCAAAATTATTTTATTATTCATGCTATATTTTTTTTTTATTTATTACGAAATTGAAATTTGAAATTTTTTTTTTTTTTACTTTTCACAAACAACAAAATTTTTTATTTTTTTTTAATTTTTTAATAAAAAAAAAATCACAATTATTTACAACACAAAAATTTTTAAAATTTTGATAAATAATTTAAAAACAATATTCCTTCACTAACTACTAAAAACTTGATCAAGTAACCGACATCGCCGATCCTCGCCGATACTTTGGTTTTATCTATTTATAAAACTCTCGCAGTGCACCTAATCATTTCGTAAAAATGATAAGTATACTCCCAAGGTCGATCTAAGGAAGGCTTAATGTATGTTGTTTTTAATTTATTATTCAAACTTTTAAAAACGAAATTAAATCCTAAACATCCGTCACGATATTTTGGGGTTTTGTGTTTTAATCTAATTACATAAAAATAAACATAGATTCAATAAACATTTATGCAAATTTTATCATTTATAATGGTGGAGTATTTATGGATATAATAATTAAGTTAATTATGCCACATATTATTTAGGTTATTAAAGATATGAATTGATATTTATTGATTCTCTTTTTTTGTATGAATACCACCTTTGGTGGGGTTAGATATTCTTTGTTAACTAAACAAATCAATTAACACCCTACGGGTGGGGTTGATAACTAATTTGGTTAATTAAATTAATTTCTTTTTCTAAGAGATTGAAAATGAACCATTTAAATGCCACCTTGGTGGGGTTAGACGCTTAAACTTTATTCAAGGTGTCCAAATTAAACCTAAGAATTTAGTTATCCGAGTACTAACTTTCAAGTTTTAAAACCACTAACAAAAACATGTTGTCAATACATTTTCAGATAATAATTCTTATAAAAACTTTTGAAATAGAGCTTCACTCTAACTAATTGTACCATCAAATAAAAGAGTACTACATCTAAATCGATCGATAACTAAACCTTAAAATCTAATTTTCGTGTTTAAGTTTGTAATGAAAAATAATATATTTCTCTCTAACATTCTTAATATAAAATCTTGAATAAAAATAAAATCAATTCATTTTAGAGATTTTTACCTATTTAATATTTTCGCAAGCATAACAACGTTATTATTACATCACGTTTACTAAATAGCTCAAATACAGCTAAATTTAATCACAGACAAATTAAATATAACATGTAAGAATAAAGCATAAAAAATAACTCAGAAAGAAAATAAAATCCTTACGTAACTTGACGCTATTCCCGTTCGAAAACCTCCAAGCGAATTTGCACTTCCATTTATTGAATCAAAAAAGCTAGAAAAATTACAAAAACATAACTAGTTCTTCCTCAAAAGGGAAGAACTCTAAAACTAAGAGAAATTAACTAAAAAAAGCTAAAAACTAAGAAAACTAAAAAACCTAAAAATCTAAGAAAAGAGAGAAAGAAAGAAGAGAGAAGTGTGTTTTGAAGGTGTGTTTTGAAGTGAAGGAAGGGGGGTATTTATAGGTGAGGATGGGAGAGAAAAATGAGTAAAAAATGTTAAAAAAATATTTAAAAATGTAAAAACGCCGTATTGAATTGCCGATGTCATTAATGACGCCGCATGACGTCATTGACGGCCGCACGTGGAAAAATGGGGCGAAAAAGGCTGCGCGCTGGAGGGAGTCGGAGGTTGCCGCACACAAGCGGGGCCGTTGCCCGCGCCAGCCGCCAGGAACGAAGGTTCGCGCGATGGCGCGGCGCGGATCGGCAGCTGGAAAGGCGTGCCACGGGGTGCCGGGCGCCGTGTCAAGGCGCTGGGCCGGCGCAATTTGGGGCGCGATTTCCGCTCTTTGACATTTTTGACCTTTTCGACCCATTTTGTCCAATTTTTTCCATGTTTGTTGACCTTTTCCCACTTATTTATTAATATATTTGTGATGTATTACTTCAAGTATTCCTCTTTGAGTCTTTAAATTGCGTTTTTAAGCCAAAATACCTGAAAAACAATAAAAATACCCGTGATTCCGAAAAAGACAAATTTATATAAATATATGATAAAACATATAAATATATGTATTTTTAATCAATTAATGTACATAAAATCATGGTTATTTTAGTGCTTTTTGGGCACTCATCACTATACACCAAAAGTTATAAAATATTATATGTGGAAAATGTGCACCTAAGGTCACTTTAATTTCATAGATTGAACACATTGATCAATTAATTATTTTAAATTTGTGAAATCTAGTTACCTTGTTATATTTGTGGACACTTTAGTTATTTTAGACTGATTTTGATGACCTTAATCACTTTATATTTTACTTTTTTCAACTTTTTAAGATATTTGTATCTTCAAAACATCTATTAGCTGCTTCTACTAAGGTTAAATTCAATACAACATAAGTTATTCCACACAAAAAATGATCCAAAAAATCAAAATTGACAAGAAATGATTAAAATACTATCCATAGTTGTAACAATAAGGTGACTAAAATGCATTAATTTTAAGAATAAATATTAATGTCTGCAATTTTTAAAAGTAAATTAAATGACCAAAGTGTCATGCTATTTGAGTGATTTACCAAACTAGTAGTGATTTTTCAATTAAATTCATTTTTTACCAAAATCATCTCCCGTGTGTCTTATATATACAATATTAATACCAAAATATCCCTACACTATAAAGTCATGAATAGAGTTCCGACAAAAATTATCAACTTTCGACGATCATTATCGACTTTCGACAAACTTTTTCTATGAATGTGGAAAGACATCGATCCAATGTGAGAAGGCATTGGGAAGGTATCTGGTAATGTGGTAAGGCTTGTCATAATAAGGTAATGCCTTACCACGATAATGGTAAGCATTCCCAAGGCATTGGCTAATATGTGATGTCATTAAGAAGACATTTAGTATCATGCTATACATTACGTGTATGGTGTGTACACCAACAGTCAAAACAGAATAAAGAAAGTATCATCGACTAGCTAATAGACTAAGACATCTATAAACCAAGTCATGTCAAGCTAAGTCACGTTACATTTTATTATTTTAATATTAGTTTCTATAAAAATATTTATATTTTAAAATAATAATATTTATTATTCTTTACTTATTTTTAAATTAAAAAAAAATTTAAATCAAGCACTTTAAATAAAATAAAAAATTATTGAATAATGTTTATCATATTAATTTTTGATATGCATGTATCCTTGTGATTAAAGATTTTTTTACAACAATATCTCTAATTGACTCAAAAACTTATGATTAATTTTTTTATTCTTTTTTTTATCTTTTTTATTTATCATTATGTCACATAAATGTTAAATATATTGTAGAAATTAAACAAAAAGAAATTTTTTAAAAATGTACAACAATTAACGTGCATGATACATGTTTTTAACTAGTAGAATGAAACATCAAAAATTAAGAATAATATTATCCTCTATATAGTATTCAAATTTATTGCTCACTTCTTAGCAAATTTAATTTTTCTCACAAAAATATTGCATAAAACTGGACCAATTTAAAATTAAATATTTATTAAGAATTTTTTTAAGGAAAAAAATGAAGTATTTTCACAAATATGAAATACATAAAAAGTATAAAATTACTTTTGAAACTTATTGTTCCCAATTAAAATGGTAACAAATTAGGATTCACTTATTTTTCAAAAAAAAAAAAAAAATAGTAACCCAATATATTGAAGTGATCTTTGCCTAGAAGAATTCTACAAATACTAGGAAGCTTTTTCATTTATCTATTTTACAGAATCCTAAGAGTCCTATTCCTATAAAGATTTGATAATCAAAAGTTTTATAATCCAACAATTACTTTAACGTAAAGTTTTTTATATAAATTATTTTCTTTTCTAAATTTAAAATATAATTAATCATTGTATATATATATATATATATATATTCATATTTTTCACAAAATATGTATCTTCTAAGAAATTGATAAATTTGATTTCTACTTCAATCAGGCCGTTTTCTAGTTCTTTCCTGCTCCTCATCGATGTAAAGTTTCAACTCTCCTTAATTTATATTCATAAGCCTTTTTTATTATTTTTTATTTTTACTGAATCCTTAGAGGCTAATCCCTAAAAAGATTTGATAATTAATCAAAAGTTTTATAACCTAAAAACAATTACTTGACGTCAATTTTTTTTATATAAATTATTTAAAATTTGAAATATGATTAATTGCTACATATATATTCATATTCTTTGCAAAATATATATGTATCTTCTAAACAATTGATCGACAAATTTGATTTCTTCTTCAACTTAAGTCGTTTTTCTAGTTCTTTCTTGTTCCTCATAAAGGTAAAAGTTTCATCAACTCTCCTTAATTTGTTTTAAAATTTCAATTTATATTTCATAAACTTTACTTTTTTTTTATTCACCTTTTATTTGTAAGTTTGAAGTTGCTATGATTAACGCTAGGTATTTATTAAGATTGTTAAATAATTTCAATTTGTATTCCTCTTTCTTTCTTTCTTCTTCTTTTTTTTTATTAATTATTTTATGTTTTAGCTAATTGAAATTAATTTTGTGAAAGCAGAGATTAAAGCAGCTGTATGTTAGAATGGGTGCTCTGTGCTGTTGTTTTGGCTATAATCGACATGAGCCTGAAGAGATGGTCATAAGAGGTCATACTTTTCCAGACGAATTGCAGATAAACTTTCGCGTAAAGGTATGAATTATAATTTTGTTTCTACTTAATAATGATCTACAATAATAATACTTTAGTTCAGTCTAGTTAATTTTCGATCTAATTAAATCCCAAATTTAATTATTTACACTAATTGCACGATTTATTTTATGGTTTTTTGCTAAGAAAATATATTTATATCCTGAACAGGAAGTAATGTTATCGATCACACAGCAC
Organism: Hippophae gyantsensis; assembly: GCA_030763125.1. NCBI lineage: Eukaryota > Viridiplantae > Streptophyta > Magnoliopsida > Rosales > Elaeagnaceae > Hippophae > Hippophae gyantsensis. The sequence continues at coordinate 38,721,143 of CM061036.1, read as the reverse complement.
GTGCCCAATTTTTTTTCAATTGGTGCAGACGCACTTATTGAGGTGTCTTTGTTAATTTTTGAAAAGCAAATTTTAATTCAAGTTTAATTCGGTTAGAAAATAATTAACATTATTATTTAGTGTTGATCGTATATATATGATAAATATTAAATAATTATAATTAATTAAATAATTGAAGTTACTAAATTTGAATATAAGATTTTAAATTTTAATATTATGTTAAAATTTATGGAAAAATAAATGTTCTTACAAACTTTAATTTTTGAAAAAAATAATTAAAATTATTTTTATACATTTATTATCATTAATTTGATAAAAATACGTGATATTTAGAAAGAAAATATTTTTAAATTCAAAATCTATTATGTATTAGATATAATTACAAATTTGTTTATTCTTCAAAGCACTTTTCTCTTAAAACTATTTTTGTTTTATTTAACTTTTAACATATATATACACAAACTTACATTCCAAAACCGCTTTTGATCATAATCGATCGTTGTTTAGTTAGGTTCTTGAAAATGTGCATTTTGTCTAAAATTATACATTATATGAGTTACATACTATATGAGTGTTGTTTCTCGTAGTACAGAGAACAAGATTATTTCCTTTATTCATTTATGTCAAATGTTTAAAATATAATGAATATTGTTTAACTTTAAAAAATTGTGCATCTTTAGAACAATTTATCGAAATGCCCCCAAACTCTTTTGTAAAGAGTGTATTTAGGCTTAGGTAGGTATTATTATAACAATTAGTTGTACATGTCAGTACTGGTTGTTAGAGTTGATAGTGTTGTAACAACTAGCTAGGCTAGGTTGTTAGGGCTGCACATGTGGAGGCAGTTAGGATTGTTTCTTAGCTTCCTTCTCAACATCCTCTTGTATATATAATGAGGTGCTAGTATGTGTAAATTATTTATTCATTCATTCATTAATTAGTTTTATCATTTTCTAATTAATTAATTCTCTCCAAAGGTTTCCTAAACCTGTGTATGTTATTAGAGCTTTTCGATCTAGAGGACCAAAGAAATTCATGGTTGTTCTTCATAATCAAAATCAGTTCACAACCATTCTATCAGTAGTAAATCAAAAGAACAATGTGATGAATTTTGTTGTCTCATCTCTTCCAAATAGTCTTGCAATTTCAACGAAGCTTGATAGGATGAAATTCTTGATTTGGAGAGATTTATTTCTTTCTTCTATTATAGCACTTAGAAACTCAAACCTAACTCTGAACCCACAAACTAGCTTATGAGTTAGAGGATTGTCCAAACTTATAAGTAATACAATTGACTTACTCTTAACCAACGTGAGATTTAACAATAACCTATGTCTTAGATACGATTATTGATCCTTCTGCACCAATTCCCTCAAAATTTCTCACCGTTTCTAGTGAATCAAAAATCAAGAAGATCAATCATGATTTCTAGTATAAATCAATGAAAAAACCTTCTCAAGAGTCGGAACTATAACTCTGTGAGTACATAGATGTTGTATAAGATTAGTGGATCTTTTTCAATCAATAATTCTCAGATGTGGATCAATCTTCAATTATCTTTCAATTCTACCTCGAAAGCAAGAAAAATGGAACTGAGATTACAACTTCAACAAGTTATAAAAGATACCTTTAGTATTAAGGAGTAGTTTACTCATGTAAAAAAGAATTACATATCATCTAGCTGCAATATGAGATCGCATACCTAAGAGTGATGTGATAATGTAAATCTTGAGAGGCTTAGGATCTGATTATAGAAGTTTTGTAACTTCTATGAACTTAAGAGCACAAGATCCTTCTAAGTTTGAGTTGCAGAGTTACTTGCTTACTGAGGAGCAATCAACCCTATCACATTCAATGTTTAAAGAATAACATATGTTACAAAAAATATTGCAAAGTTTTATGCATTTGCTACATAAAAGAAAAGTAGCTATATTGATCAACATTTTGATCCAACTAGAAAACCTTAGAACTTACAGGATTTTCTTAAACTCAGATGCACATATTAAAACCTCAATCTCTAAACGATGTGGATTCAAGAACTACTCTTCTAAACAAAAAGAAACAAGATGATAATCTATAATGCCAGATATGCTCAAAGTTAAGTCACACAGCATCTAGTACTTGTTTCTAGTTAAGAGACCTATTGACAGGAAAAAGGTTAGAGTTCATCTTGAACATTTCTAGGTGCCTTGCATGCTGAGGTGAAGTCTTCAGATGTAAGCTAGGATAAGGCATGAATGCTGGATAGTGGTGTAACACATCATCTAATTGGTGATTCCACAAAAGCATGTGATATGCAACCTTCTTGAGGGATTGAATGAGTTATCATGGGCAATGGTTCTCAATTAATTGCCTATTCACAATATAGGAACTAGTTCCATTAATTATTTCTCATTCATATCAGTTACTGCTAAAGAACATTCTTCGTGTAACTCAAGCATCTTCAAATCTTTTCTTAGTATATAAATTGTGTGTTAATAATGGTGTCCTAGTTGAATTCTATCCTAACTTTTTCTATATTAAGGAACTGAGAACGTGATAGGTCATTTTCCAAGGCAAACTTTAAAGAGGTTTGTACACTCTTTGATTAGTCAGCTTTAAATGCTGCATTAAACACAATTTGTCACTATCAGGTGATAAGTACCAGTCTATCCACTTCAGCTTTGTTTAGTAGTATAGCTTATTATGTTTTGCAATGGAACTCAAGGTTATGACATCCTAATTAAAGACAATATACTAAATAAACTTACTAAAAGAATTGATCTTAATTGTATTGTAACTAGTTATTCTCATAAGTGTTTGGTGTGTCCTCTTACTATGGCACACAAATTACCTTCTGTAGCAAGTAGTTCAAGATAAACGAAACCTTTCTCTTTAGTATATGCTGATCTCTAGACAAGTCCTATTGTTTCTATCACTTCTATTGAATATTTTCTACTATTAGTTGATGATTATTCAAAGTTTATGTGGATCTACTTTTTTTCTACTAAAGATCAAACTAAATTAACAACTATTAGTTGATGATTATTCAAAGTTTATGTGGATCTACTTATTTTCTACTAAAGATCAAACTAAATTAACAATGAATTTGGTGGAAAGGCAATTTGAATGTAGTATTAAGTCTGTTCAGAATGATGGAGAGGGAGAATTTTATTTTCTCAGTTTGGAAGAGTTATTTGTTGAATTCAACAAACACTGCAACACAATTCAACAAACATTGCACCGACGGCAAACATTTTTTCCAATATACACGGCACCTACCAAAGCAGCTGTAAACCATTCAATTCAATCATGGTGGTTGGTGAAATAGTAATTGATATTTGTATATATAAACAATGTAAATTTCCGATACAAATTAAGAAAATATACTCAGAAAACATTGATTTTCTCTTCTGATTATTTCTTCAAATATTGATTTCTTCATGGTATCAGAGCCAAGTCGTTGCTTTATACAAATTTGAAACTCTTATTCTCTAAAACAGAGATTTCTTTCTCTGAAAATATTTCTTCTCGTGAAAAAAAATTTCTCACTCAAACACACCTACAAATATTAATTAAAAACATCATTTTTAAAGCATTATTTCTCCCACCTAATTTTACCAGATTACTCTAAACACAATTTGGAACATTTTGGTAAAAACAGAGTGGAAGAAAAGCCATACACGCGCCTCCATGCGCCTCCTGAAGTAAAGGATCCATTTTCCACGCGCCCCACGCGCCGTCTAGAGGTTGAAGATGATGACGTGTCATCCGGCTCGGCTCGGCTCAGCGCGGCTCGGTCCGGCTCGAGGGCGTAGCCGGCCCGCACCTCGGTTCAGCTCAGGTTGGTCCGGCCAGCGGTTCGGTTGAAGCAGGTTTTTCTCGGTTTTCACAGTTTTTCTATTTTTGGCCAATTCGGTCCATTTTAAAGGTCTGAACCCGATTTTTTTCCGGTTTTGGATTTATAAAACCGATTTGGTTCATTTTTTCAAGTTTTTAAACCAATTTTGAACCGATTTTATGGTTTTTTATCCAGTTTAGTATAAATATATATTAAAAAAAAAACAGAAAAAAAAATTTAATCCTAAAATTATTACACCATTTCCTAGCTTGGTTACCATAGTATCATGACAGAGGGTATAATTTCATTACCTATGGAGCAATCAAATCCAGTTGTTGTACAATCGGTTCAGTCTGAAGGTGTGTTTAATGCTGGAATTGTTCTTACTGAGACTAATTATGATGTTTGGTCTCAAATAATGGAAATGCATATTGCAGAGAGACAAAAACTCTCTTATATTCATGATAAAAATTTGCAAACTTAAAAACATCGAACAATTATAACAGGTGGTATGCAGAAAATCAAAAAGTGAAGAGATGGATCCTTATGTCAATGAGTCCAGAAATCATGAAGCGATATTTACGCATACCTACTGCTCTTGAAATTTGGGGTGCTTTGGCAAAAGCATTCTATGATGGAAGTGACGAATTACAGGTATTTGTCTTAAACCAAAAAGCATTTACTTCCAAACAAAATGGAAAATCACTTTCAGAGTATTATGGAGAGTTGACTGAAATTTTCCAAGAACTAGACCATCGTGATAAGGTGGTCATGAAAGACCCGAATGATCTAAGTCAAGAGTCTGTTGAAAGACTAAGGATACATATTTTTCTTGCTGGATTAGATGATGAATTTGAGCAGGTTCGTGGAGAAATTTTGCGAAAAGAAACTATCCCAGATTTAGAAGGTTGTTATTCCTTGATTCGACGGGAGGTAGTACGTCGAATCTCATTGAAGGAAAAATCTGGAGACGTTGACGCTTCCGCCATGATATCTAAAAATCGTTCTTTTTCCAATCAGCAAGAACGAAGGGTGACTGATAAATCATCATTTAAATGTACCCATTGTCATCAAAAGGGTCATACTAAAGAACGATGTTTTGAACTTGTGGGATATCCTGACTGGTGGGATCACAACCGTGACTCTCGGAAGAAAAATCCACGACAGATGTCTCATCGCCACCATTCTTTGAAACAACAAAATATCATGTTTCAAACTCCTCAGCAAATGTTGGTAAGATACTTAAATCTTTTTCTCCTGTTTTTAATAATACATGGATAATTGATTCAGGTGCAACTGATCATATGACATTTGATTCTAGACAAATCTCAAAACCATCCTCACACAAAACTGTTTGCACTGCCAATGGTAACACAACCCCAGTCATTGGGGAAAGATCTTTGTCTCTCACTAGTACTTTGAATTTAGACTCAATACTAGTTGTTCCCTCTTTAGAGTATAACCTTATATCTATTTCTCAAATAACCACTGCTTTATCTTGTTTTGTTATTTTTTGGCCTGACTTTTGTGTGTTCAAGGACATTCAAACAAAGCAAACGATTGGTCGTGGTGTTAGGCAAGGAAACCTGTATTATTTGGACTTGGATTCAAAAAATCATGCATTGGTAGCAACTTGATCTAAAAAGGATGAATCAAATATATGGCTATGGCATAGGAGATTGGGTCATGCTTCTTTTGGATATTTAAAGAAATTATTTCCAAGTTTATTTTTGAGCTTCGATATTTCTACTTTAAAATGTGATGTTTGTGAACTAGCAAAAAGTCACCGTTCCTCATTTCCTATAACCTTAAATAAAAGTCCATTTCCGTTTATGGTTATACATTCTGATGTATGGGGTCCTTCCAAAGTCTCTACTTTGGGAGGATCACGTTGGTTTGTTACATTTATTGATGATTTTAGTAGAATGACTTGGAGTCCGTTTAATGAAATCTAAAAGTGAGGTAAACGTATTATTTAGAAAATTTCATAAAATGGTTCGTACTCAATACAAAACACGATTCAAGTTCTACGGTGACAATGGAGGAGAATATAAAAGTTCGAGCTTCAATAATATCTTAAAACAGAAGGGATTATTCATCAAACTACTTGTGTTGATACACCTCAACAAAATGGAGTTGCAGAAAGAAAAAATAGACACTTGTTGGAAGTTGTCTGTGCCTCATTGATCAAAGCTAATATGTCATTATCTTATTGGGGAGAAGCAATTACTTCTGCTGCATATTTGATCAATCGGGTACCTTCTAGTCCCATTAACTTCCAAACACCACTACAAGCCATCATCAAGCAATTGTTGCACCAAGTGTTCCCAATTTACCTCCCATGTCTTTGGTTGTGTGGCATTTGTACACCTACATAAACAACAACGTAGCAAGTTGGATCCACGAGCAATACGTTGTGTTTTTATGGGATATGCCATACAACAAAAAGGGTATCGGTGTTATCATCCTCCTACAAAACAAATGATTACCACCATGGATGTTATTTTTCATGAAGATACAATGTATTTCACATCTACACCTGAATTTCAGGGAGAGTACAACCATGCGGAAATTCAGACCCTTACATATAAATTGTTTCCTTATGAAGAAAGACAAATTATATGTGAGGAAAATACAAATAACTTGAATTCAGATGGTAATAACTCTCAATAGAAAAGACTCAAGGGAAATGGAATCAAGTCCTCATCAACTTCAAGATCATCAAGCAAGTTCCTTACTACCACAAAGTGAGTACGAGTTTCCTTCTCCACAAGTTGCTGATATACCTAACCAATCGTTTGCAGAGAATGTTCCAACTATTGAACCAGCCAGAAAAATACTTCCATCACGTCCTAACAGAGGTATTCCTAAAGCCATGTATGAACCTGAGATTTCTAGTAAAGTCAAATATCCCATGAGTAACTATATGTCTAAACATCGTTTGTCAAAATCAAACGTATCATTTGTGCAGGAAGCTTTAGCTGACCCAAAATGGAAAGATGCTATGAATGAAGAACTAAGATCCTTAGAAATAAATAGAACTTGGGAACTTGTCGATCGTCCACCAACAAAGAAAATTGTTGGATGTCGATGGATTTTTTCAGTAAAGTATCAAGCAGATGGTATGATTGAACGCTATAAAGCAAGATTGGTGGCAAAAGGATACACTCAGACATATGGGATCGACTATACAGAAACATTTGCGCCTGTAGCCAAAATTAACACTGTTCGAGTCTTGGTATCTCTAGCTGCAAATTTAGATTGGCCATTATATCAGTTTGATGTAAAAAATGCCTTTCTACATGGAGATTTAATTGAAGAAGTCTATATGGATTTACCACCAGGAATCAAGAAATCCAAAATTCATGATGAAAAGGTGTGTAAATTAAAAAAATCACTGTATGTATTGAAACAATCCCCAAGAGCATGGTTTGGTAGGTTCACAAAATCAATGAAGGCATTTGGCTATAAGCAAAGCAATTCAGACCATACTTTATTTCTAAAAAAAAGGTATGGTAAGATCATTGCACTTATTGTATATGTTGATGATATGATAGTAACAGGAAATGATCTTGAAGAAAGAAAAGCTCTCCAAAGTTATTTTTCCAAGGAATTTGAAATGAAAGACCTTGGTTCCTTAAAATATTTTCTTGGGATTGAGGTTTCTCGATCAAAAGAAGGAATCTTCTTATCTCAAAGAAAGTATGCCTTAGATTTATTAAAAGAAACTGGTATGTCGGCATGTCAACCAGCTAATACACCAATAGAGGAAGGATTAAAGTTATGTATCAAGGTTGATCAAGTTCCAACAAATAAAGAAAGATACCAAAGGCTTGTTGGAAGGTTGATGTATTTGGCACACACAAGACCAGATCTTGCCTATGCTTTAAGTATTGTCAGCCAATTTATGCATAATCCTAGAGAACAACATATGAATGCAGTTATTCGTATTTTGAGGTATTTAAAGTCTGCTCCTGGAAAAGGAGTATTGTTTACTAAAAACTCAGAGTTCCAAAGAATAGAAGTATATCTTGATCTTTGATTGAAATTTGGATCAATAAATGATAGGCGATCTACATCAGGCTACTTCACTTTTGTAGGGGGAAACCTTGTAACATGGAGAAGTAAAAAACAACATGTTGTTGCCCGTTCAAGCGTAGAGGCTGAATACAGAGGCATGGCACTTGGGCTTTGTGAGGCCTTGTGGTTACAATCTCTCTTGAAAGATTTGGGATATCCTTCTAAAGAATCAATTAAGTTATTTTGTGACAATAAAGCAGCATGTGATATTGCTCATAATCCAGTTCAACACGATCGTACAAAACATGTTGAAGTTGATCGGTTCTTTATTAAGGAAAAGTTAGAAGAAAATTCATTAGAATTGCCAAAAATTAAATCAGAAGATCAATTGGCTGACATCCTCACTAAAGCAGTCTCATATCGAGTATTCACAGAAGTTTCAGTCAAGTTGGGCATGAAAGACATCTATGCACCAACTTGAGAGGGAGTGTTGAATTCAACAAACACTGCAACACAATTCAACAAACACTGTAACACAATTCAACAAACACTGCACCGACGGCAAACATTTTTTCCAATATACACGGCACCTACCAAAGCAGCTGTAAACCATTCAATTCAATCATGGTGGTTGGTGAAATAGTAATTGATATTTGTATATATAAACAATGTAAATTTCCGATACAAAAACATTGATTTTCTCTTCTGATTATTTCTTCAAATATTAATTTCTTCATTATTAAGGTGGACTAGCTCTACTATTACAGGCAGTTATACCAATAAAGTACTAGTCTTATGCTTTTTCGTACAATTGTGTGTTTGCATATATAATAGACTTCTTCAGTTGTGTTACATGAAATATCACCTTATGAATTTCTCTATGTTAAAGTTCCAGACTAGGGATTTCTTAGGACATGTGGATGCTTGGTGTTTCCTTTGTCTAAGAGAATATAAAAAATATAAGCAATAACCTCGATCAGCACGATGTGTCTTTCTTGGGTATGCTGCATATCACAGAGGCTATTTGTATTTGGATTTGTCCACAAACAAAGTTTTCACGAGTAGACGTGTCCAATTTCATAAACAATTGTTTCTTTTTCTTGAAAAGACAACTGAGACATCCTTCAGTATGAAGAAACTTTGTATCGTCTCCTACCAATACCAGCCACATTAGTGCAACCTCTGACATTGGAACCCCAATATGATAATTTGCCTAGTTTACCTTTCCTTTTGTCACATGATAATGACACAATTGAAACCACTCACGTTCCAACATCCTCTATAATACCAACTTCACCTTATCAACAATCTCCTCACTAGTCATCTTCCTCACTAAGCCACTCATCGTCATCTTTTTTATCTCCAGACTCAATACTTTTACCTTTAGCTTATACCTTGCTTGTCACACATAATGAATCTTTTCCTGAGATCGATTTCATTAGTTATTGACCTCTCTCAACCTGTGCCCATAATCTCTGCTCTAGTAGCACCTTTTAATTTCATTCTATAACAACTAGATCAAAGGTTGGAATCTCTAAACCTAAAGCAACAGTTTATGTTATATATAGGCTTGATCCATCTAATCTTAAGCCACAATGCTACTCAGAAGCAAGCAATTATTAGGTTTGGTTAGATTCAATGAGAGATGAGTGAGGTAAAAATAAAACTTAGGATTTAGTCTCCTTAAAGGATGATATTAAAGTTATTGCTAATATATGTGTGTATAAGGTGAAAAGGAAGCTAGATAGGAGTCTTGGTAAAAGAAAGTTAAGAGTTATGGTTAAAGATTTTCATCAAATTAAAGGCACCGACTACTTTAAGACTTTTAGTCTAGTAGTTAAACATATAACTGTGACAGTTTTTCTTGACATTGTTCTATCAAAAGAATGATAATTAAGATAGTTAGATATCAATAATACTTTTCTAAATGGAGAGCTTGAAGAGGTTATTTATATGACTCAACCTAAGGTGTTTGAAGTGAAGTCTTCTACTCCAATGGTGCGTAGGTTGAAAAAAGTTCTTTATGGTCTAAAACATGCTCTAGAACTTGGTTTCAAAAACTTAGTTCCTATCTATTCTCAATGGGTTTTCAAAAATTCCAAGTCTAATCTTTCTTGTTTCTTTTAGTGTATTACCAGTTCATCTACAATAGTGCTTGTTTATGTTGATGACATAATTATCACTGGAAGTGATTCACAGTTCATTCAACAGCTCGTAATTTTGCTCCAAGATAAGTTTTTCTTAAAAGATCTTAATAGTCATTCTTTTCTACTTAGTATTGAGGTAGTAAGAACACCTAATTACATTCATTTGTCACAACATAAGTATATTAAGGATATGCTAGACAAATGTGGTTTAAGTTCTTCCAAACCCTTACAAACACATGTTGATTCAAGAAAAACTCTTTCAAAGCTTGATGGCATACCTTTGGAAGATCCTACTATGTATAAGAGTATAATAATAGGTTTACAATACTATACAATGACTAGATCGGACATTGCTTACATTATTAACAAACTCTATCAATTTTTTGGGGCTCTTACTGATGTTCACTGGAAATCAACCAAGAGAGTATTAAGATATCTTAGTGGAACAACCTCTCATGGCCTATTGTTATAAAAGTCCTCAATATTGGACCTTGTCGGATTCACAGTTATTGATTGGGCAAGGAATGTTGATGATAGAAAAAGTATTGGTATTTATTGTGTCTTCTCGAGAAATTCACTTTTATCTTGGGTTTTTAGCAAACAAAAGGTGATCTTTGTTGGAGTCCCACATCGGCCAAGGAAGCCAGCAATGTGCTGGTTATAAGTGTGGGTGGTACCCTTTCCTGATAAGCGCGTTTTGAGGGAAACATTGGGATGCCCAACTTTCAATTTGGTATCAAAGCAGGTCCCTAGGGGTCCCGATGTCCCGCCCCCCTGAGTTCCCCGATGTCTGGTTGCTATGCCGGCCTGCATCGTGGCTCGTGTCCCCGTCCGATGCGAGTGGAGAATGAGTCCCACATCGCCCAGGGAAGTCAGCAATGTGTTGGTTATAAGTGTGGGTGGTACCCTTTCCTGATAAGCGCATTTTGAGAGAAACATTGGGTTGCCCAACTTTCAATTTGGTATCAAAACAGGTCCCTGGGGGTCCCGATGTCCCGCCCCCCTGAGTTCCCCGGTGTCTGGTTGCTGTGCCGGCCGGGTATCGGTCTTTGCGGTGTCCCCGTCCAATGTGAGGGGGAGTGTTGGAGTCCTACATCGCCCATGGAAGCCAGCAATGTGCTGGTTATAAGTGTGGGTGGTACCCTTTCCTGATAAGCGCATTTTGAGGGAAACATTGGGCTGCCCAACTTTCAATTATCTTAAGGTCTAATACTGAAATCGAGTACATGGCATTAGCTTTGGTAACATTTGAGAGCATTTGGCTCAAGTCTCTTCTTGTAGGATTTGGCATACCCTGTGAGTAGCAATTAATTGTCTTTTGTGACTTCAGTACCTTGTAAAGAATCCAATAATGCATGCTCGAACAAAACACATTAAGATCATCTTTCATTTTGTGAGAGAGCAAGTTGCCTTGAAAATCTTGATGGTTCATTCCCTCGTAGGACCAAATAGTTGATGCTTTAACTAAGCCCTTAGCTTCTTCACGCTTTCTTCATCTTGAGCACAAATTGATGATCTTACCTAGAACACAGTTTAAGGGGATAGTAAAGAGTGTGTTTAGGCTTAGCTATTAGTATAACAATTAGTTATACACCTCAGTTTTGTTTGTTAGAGTTGATAGTGTTGTAACAACTAGCTAGGCAAGGTTGTTAGGGCTGAACATGTGGAGGCAGTTAGGATTGTTTCTTAGCTTCCTTCTCAGAATCCTCTTGTATATATATTGAGGTGCTAGCTAGTATGTGTAATCTATCTATTTATTCATTCAATAATCAGTTTTATCATTTTCTGGTTAATTCATTCTCCCTAAAGGTTTCCTAAACCTTGTACTCTTGTACTAATTTATTTTGATACAGGTACAAGATCAAACAACCTCATCATCATCATCAAGTAGTCAAAGAGTGGGCTCTTCAATTTCTAATCGTAATATGTTAGAAGTCTCACATTATCAAAGGATATTATCATCTATGCAACAAGATAGGCAGCTCAATATAGATGATCGACGTGAAGGAGCTAATAAAACAATAAAGGGAGCCTCAAATAAATCTCATACTTGTTCAGAGTCTTCAACCAAGCTAGCCTCTGCTAAATTACTGGCCAATGGTTTTAATGTACAAACTTGTTCTTCGATTCCAGAAGACGAGGATTGCTGCCCTACTTGTCTTGAAGGTAACTGATTCTAGTATCTCGATCGCTAGCGCTCGCACCTTCTAACTTATATTTTGTAAGAATTATTGACAATGTGTACATGCATGCCCACTTAATTCTGTAGACTTTAAAAAAGGGAGGGAAAAAAAGTGTTTGGGAAAACAATTTTTGTTATAGCATGCATACATCACTCTATTTTACTCCTAATACATAAATAGAATGGATGAACAGAACAAATGTTCTTATTTTTCATGAAAAGTGAATATATTTAATTTCATAATTAAAAATAAATATTTCAAGTCTCATAATTATTTAAAGTTGGTTAATTTATGAGGCTGATTTTGAAAACTATTTTATTTTTGAAATGATTTTGAAAATACTATTTTTTTTAAAGATTTTTTTTTGCTTTAACATTATGTTTGACTTACATTAATATGAATGACTAGGAAAAAATTATGAGTATTAATTAATGTATTTGATTTTTGTTACTATTAATATGATATAAAATAAAAAATATTTCATAGATTAAATATTATATTTTCTTTAAATATTTTTATTATTTTTATTTTATATTTTTTTCATTTAAAAATTTAAAAAATTATTTTTTAATTTGAACTTATTTATAATTTTATAAATTATTTTTAATTTAATTTTTATTTTAATTACACTGTAAAAAAAATATAATAATATTTTTTTATTGAATTCGATTGTCATTACATTTATTTTACTAAATATGCATAATTTGAATCTCCTTGTATGTGAAATCATTAGAACTGTGATTAGTTTAATAGTTTGGTAGTAATATTTTTCTTTTTCTTTTTCTTTTAAATCACATAAAATTATCTTTTAATAAAAAAATAATTAAGACTAATTTTCATACCAAATTTTGTATGAACAGAATATACAAGTGAAGATCCCAAGATCATAGCGAGGTGCTCTCATCACTACCATCTGAGCTGTATATATAGTTGGCAGGAAAGGAGCCCAAACTGTCCAATTTGTGACAGGGTACGTGCGTAATTATACATTTTACTCTTTATATTTTGGGCGTCATTTTTTTTTCCCGAATATTTGTTATTATTATTATACCATCTAACACATTTGTATTTAAGATTTAAATTTTAAATCTTTTAAATATTTAAATAAATTTTATATCGTTGCAAAAAAAATTATACCATCTATTCTAACAATAATGCTGGACTTTTTTTGTAGGTGTTGCTGTTTGAAGAGATGAGTTAATCAAAATTGTGATAAATTAGTAAATATAGAGAGTGTAAGGAATTGAAGTTTATATATGAAAAAAAAAGTAGTATTGCAACAACAAAAATCAAGAATATCTCTTTGGAGTGTGGTTCTGAATGGTAGAACAGATAAACTATTGGTCAGAGAGTATCGGATCGCAAGCTCATTACTTTATATTTCTCATTTTTCAAAAGTTTTTTTGCTAAAAGTATTGTATTTAGTTACTGAATTTTATTTGTTTTCCATTCTTTATTATACATAAATAAATTAGGCTTTGGTCTGAACGTATAAACGGATTCAATGATTATTTAATTAAATCTTGATCAATATTATTAAAATATTATATTTATTATTATAAACATTAAAAATATTATTTTTTAATTAATTTAAAAAAAAACTCATTATTGAAAAAAAGAGTAAAATGTATAAATAACACATAAATCGAGGACTATGTGAATCTTCGGACATATATGAACACGGGTCAGAAGTAAATTACGAGACATATTATCCGGATTCCTCTACCTCAACACGCTCGCTCACCATCCAATTTCTTTGTCCAAACGGGAGTTCTATACTCAATGTTTTCGTAGAAAATATCTAAATTAGAAAAATCCGTCATTTCAGGCTAATTAGATGGCAAGGGGAGAAGCATTTGTTTCTTTCCGACTGGCCTATATTAAATCATATATCTCTTAGTCCCGTGAGGGTAACAATGCCTCTTGTGGCTAACCAAATGAACATCTCATCACAATCTGCAGATTCGATGATGAGTTGGATATTATATAATGTGAGAAGATATGTTCCATGATCAGGATAAATTGTACTCTTGTAACACCTTTGCTTTTAAAGATTGATAAAATATAATCATAAATAAAAATTCTTAGTTATCAAATTAATGACCCTTAAATAACACTTCTACAAAACCTAAGATGAATGATTAAATTATTAGAAAAAAAAATTGAATTAGAACAACTAATATTGAATTTGAGAGGTAACTGTTAGATGTTCTAAATGTTGGAGTTCAATAAGTTCAAGTTTTACTTAAAAAAGTATCTATATATTTTAAGAAAAAATAGTACTACTAGATGGACCATACTCATTAAATTAATATTATGTTAGGATAATCATGAACATTGGTTAGGAGCTTTAATATAAATAGAAGTAATCTTACTCATAATTTTATATCAAGTTAAATTTAAAATAAACGAGTCTCATCTTTCATTGAATTATCTTTGTTTTCTATTCTCAATCAAAACTTTCTAAAGCTTTTTAAACCAGTCATTTTTCAACACAAATTTCCTTTCGTGTTAAAATGATGAAAATCTTGACATGACACAAGTAACAACATACATGACACAAAAAAACTTTTATTTTTTTTAATCAAATTCTTCACTACTTGTAATGTGCTTATAAAAAGTTGCAGATTTTGATTTTTTTTCCCTTGTAAAAGAAGAATTATAAATAAACTATTTAATTTTTTTTTAAAACAGGTCGTATAACTTTTGATATGCCAACCAACACTCTCAAGAGATTTCTCTACCAAAACGTAAAAAATTTATTACCAACTGAACTAACTGATAAACATATATATTTTTCATCAAGAACTAATTCTTATTTTCATATTAGATAAATACTATCTTTATATAACAGGATGTAAGATTATAAGAACAAAGTTTTAACTCAAATATGATCAGATGAGAATCATTTATATATTTTACAACAATAAAAGAGTTATCATGAGTTACACAAAGATATATATACTAATGTTGTCACACTCACACACAAATGTTGTCGCACTCACACACATTGTCAAAATATAGATAAAAAGCTCACATATATGTAAACGAGCTAGGATTAAGTTCACGTTTTTCAAATAAAAGCCAAAATATTCATATGCAAATAAAATTATAACATATATAAAATCATAAAGATGCGCACAGTAATTCAAGCACCATAGCAACCACGGTGAGATGGATATGATGGTTCAAGTATAAGATCTAGCTCGTTTCTCCTCTCTTGTTGGGCTTTCTCTTGGTAATTTCCCCTACAATATTCAAATATATAATCAAAATCAGCCAATCAACACCAACACTATTGACTGTACACTAGGATAAAGTGAGTTCTAATCCGTCCAATAAAAACAAATATTTCAGACTCTTCACCACTTGAAAAGGTGAAGCAACCATTTAAATTTAGTACAAACTCACAATATGATATATAGTTTGCATAAATTCAGAATATATTTTGAATATATATAATATTTCACAGTATAGCACTTACACAAATGTTACTATAACTAAGTTTATATGTGTTTGAGTTTAAAATATTATGCTTAATATTTAGTTAGTCTCCAAACTTAGAACAACATATGTTACTAGTCATATTTTTGAAATATATAACTTGATTTTCAAATTTTTAAAATTTCATATACATTTAATTTCTTAAAATTTTAAATATTACGATTTAGTTTTCAAAGTACGTTAAAACTTCACATACATTTAATTTTTTAAATTTTTATATCATATGATTTAGTTTTTAAATTTTTAAAATTTATAAGCTTTATTACTAAAATACATATTTATGATTCAAAATTTTGAGATTAATCAGTTAAATTTTAAAAATTTAGTGACTAAATATTATAATTTAAAAATTTAAGGACTAATATATGAAACTTTAAAATTTTAATAACTAAATCATATATTTTAAAAATTTAGAGAAAATTTAGTCGACGTTTAAGATGAGTAATGTAATTTAACCAAAATATTATATTGTATACAAAAAAAAAATGAAGTGAAGCTATATGTTATAATTTTATATTAAACTCAAGGGTATATAATTAGTAAGATTCTCATTGAATTTAATAGCAGCAGCTGTTGAAACTTGGAAATGCATAAGGTCTTTCGGATACACCTACAAAGCTATTATTTAGGTTTAGTTTCCTAAATATGACGGGGTGCATATGGTTCAATCAAAACATCTATATGTTAAATGCTACCTGTTAGTTCACATGAAGCAATTTCTTTTCTTTTATATTAGTTTGTTTGCAAATTCTGAACATACCACAATAAAAATGTTAATCATCACAAAATCAAATGGCAACCGCTTATTCCTTAAAGCATAATGGTAGATGCTCTTATATCATTTATAAATCAAAAATTGTGTGAAACATAGGAGCGCTCCATGAGTTTTTTTTTCTTTTGGTATAATAAAGCAATACTTTCCAACAACTTACAGTTTTGGATGAGTTTGTTTTCAATAAATCTAACCATTGAATTATAGTGTTTAGCTTATATAATACATAGAATCAATATTTATAAGAAATGATAAGTATATAAAAATATAATCGACACTTCTCTTACAATCTTAAACTTTTAGAAGAATTTTTTTTCCAATAACTTCTAAAACAATCACACACTAATTCATTTATATATGTGTACATATGTGTAAACGGATGACAAGAAGAGTAACATACCCAATGTTTAAGCAGGGAAGAGGCTGAGAGAAGAGGAAGTTTGTTGTTTCAGGGCCAAGGTTTTGCTGCTGATCCCACTGCATCTGTTGAGCCAAGAAAAGTTCCTTCTCCTTGATCTACACAAATTCATATTTCCAAATTATATAGGAAAAAGAGAAGCACGATCATTTCCACTTTCTAAAGCATCATTACTAGTGGGACAAATTATAAAGAATAGTTCAATTAAGATTCGAATGCTCAAATTTGAAAGTTATGTGATACCACATTTACCACCATACTATGAGAGTAATTTTCCACTTTGTTTATATATTTAGATAATGACTTAAAATATTGGATGGACTTGAAGAATTCTCTCTATAATATAATCAAATGAAAATTTAATGGATAGAGAGAAACCAAGTCCTAATTAGAAAGGATTTGATTATAAAGCAAATCACCTCCTTTGTCAACAGGTTATTTTGTTCTCTAATTGCTTTCTCCTGCCATAAAATAATAAAAATGAAAAAAAATAATTAATTCTCTTATTTCTTGATATTTATTTGAAAATGCATGCTTATAAATTACACCCAGAGAAAGAAGCTCGTAAATAATAGCTTTTATTTTATTAATTGTTAGATACAAACTGAATGATACGTTTACAGTCATATTCACCTATATAACTTTTATTAATTAATTAATTAATTAATTACTATCATAGTAGTCTTAGGAAAAAGTTAAAAAGGAAAGGATTGAATAGTACAATTAATTAAGCTTAACTACCTACCTAATTCAAAACGACGAATGTTTACCAAATATTTGTTATCATCACAAAGTTATTGAAAATTATACTTCTTAGATGTTTCTAAATTACACTCAGATAGAGACATAAAATAGGAAAATGTTTCTTCTAAATCTTGTTAGAAAGTAATAAATAATTAATTTTTAATTTACTTCTCGAAAATAACTATTCTTTGACTTTAATGTCCTTAGAAATTTATATTTTTTTATAACGTAAAATAACATATATTTTTTCAGAAAATATATTTCATTTTATGTTATAATAAAAATAACGAATTTTTTTTAAAAAAATTATAAATAAAACTATATAAATAAGTGGGTTTTAACTAACTAATTACTTCCATCAGAGTAGAAAAAAAAAAGAAATTTATATCTACGTATGTGCATTGCATATATGAATTTGTGAGTGTTCTTAATTAGTTACCTTTCTCTGAAGCTCGGAGATTGACTCGTACATGACTTGGTTCTGCAATAAAATAAGAAAAAATACATCCAATAATAAATTAATATGACAAGGGAAAGGAATTAAACAAAAACAATAGTAGAAATCACGTACCTTTCTTGATCGTACTTGTTTAAGAGAATTATCAAGCTGTTGTTCCAAATTTTGAATCTCCTTTAGACTCAGTGAATCCAGATCATCTCCTAAGTATTGCCTAAAGTAGTAAATAGAGTTATTAATTAGCTCAAGCCACAAAAAGATATATATACGCATAGTATTAGAAGGGGGTTCAAAAAAAATTAAAATTAAATATATCTAAAACTAATTTTGTGGTTAAGTTTCATTAGAAGGATTTTACACTTGTACGCATTAAACGATGATGCAATGGAACCACATCATGTCAGCATAACAGTGGCAAGTACGTTGCCATCCCAGTCCATATGTAAGGTTGTGGTGTTTTTGTACTAGAAAAAACTAGCATGTAGTCACCTATTTTTGAAAACTTTAAACAATTTATTATAAATTATTATTATTATGTTTTGTTGAACATAATTATATTTAACGAAATTCTATATGATTGTAATAATTTTATAATGTATAATAGTCTACTTAATTTGTCACCGAATTTATAAATAAGATTATAAATTTTTTAATCATCTTACTTAAAATTATAAACTTTACGTACCCACTTTAATTCGACACATAAAATCATATTAAATGAGTTTTTATTATATGATAATTTTGTAATGTATGTTACCAACCAAATATATATATATATATATATATATATATATATGAAAGATTGCCTTGTAACAATGAAAAACAACAACATAATCAATTTATTTTTATCTTTTAAACACTTTTCTAGTTACTATACTTTGGTAAATTTAGTTTTAACGAGTATCACACATTATTAATTTTTTTTTTTGCCATGTTTAAATTATTTTCTAAAAGTTAAAATAAAAATAAAAAACCAAAATGTATGACTTATTAAAGCTAATTAAGACATTAAATTAAGTAAAGTAAATAAATTATGTAAAAACAAAAATAAAATTGCTAAACTGTCAACTGATTAAAAAAAAAGGTTAAAATCGATAGGTGTCAGCTGATAAAAGAAAATAGTAGTGTAATATGAAGACTATAGATGATAGAATAGATAGGTGTCAACAGAATACCTAAGGTTCCTCTGCAAAAGCTCAGCTCGGGCCCTTAGTCTAGAATACTCAAGCGTCCAGTTTCCCTGCGCCATCTATCAAATCAAAATTAGAACAAACTTTTATTAAAATTCAATAAAATTACCATCTCTAATCACCTAATTTTAACCACAAACAGGTAAATTTACACTTCAAAACTAATTTTAATCACAAACAAGTCAATTTATATTTCAAAACTAGCATGTATTTGAAAATGAAACTCTTTTGAGCATAATAATATTCACGAAATAATTTTATTTTATAAACATAACATAATTTATTGATGTTTTTGTAATGTATGTTCGTTAGAGTTACTAAAACTTAGATATTTTTTTATATTTTTAATTACGTGTATAAATATAAACTATTTATTAACATGTGTTTAAAAGTATGTAAGGACGTTAAACATAAAAGCATTAATTCCCAGAATCATTTCATGCAGTACTCTTTTAGTTTTATCGTGTTGAAGTTTTTTTTTTTCCTGGGATTTGATCATGTTCAAGTTAATTATATACAGAATGTACATTAAGGAGTTAAATAAAATTGTCTATGAGTTATTTATATAGCACAAACTTTAAAATAGTTATATAGGGTATGTTAATTAAGTAGCATCTTCGATTTTTATGAAGAGAAAGTTTTAACAAAATATTTGTATTTAAGCGATATAATATAAAAATAACCGTAGATATTTAATATTCAAATTTAATAAAATTTTAAAAAAATGAACTTGTTGATCAACATCCATATAAAAAATTTAAGGTGTTCTTATACATAAACTTATCTAGCTATAAAATGTAATATTCACATTCATAATTAAAACAATTTTTTGAATTATATGTTTTTTTTTTTTTTGAAGAAAATTATATTCTTTGATAACGAACCTGGGATTCAGTAGTTCCAACAAACTGTTTCTCTGCATAACAATATCTCTCATATCGTTCCAGAATTCTTTCCATGCTGCGATTCCCAAAAAAAGAAGAAGGAAGAAAATGAAAAGTTCAAAAAATTTAGAAATTAAAAAAAAATCATGATTTTCATTCAAGATTAATTAAATGATACGGAAAAAAGAAAGAAAAAACTTAAATAAATGATAGCCAAGAACTTATAATTCAATATCCTGCTTTTTGGTATGAATTGGTGGATCTTCATGATGAAGAAGATGCCGCAGGAGCAACCCATTCTGAATGCGTCTAGTTTGATTTCAATTAATAAAATTTCATTCTTACTGACACAAAAAAAAAATCTCATGCTTTTTGGGTCTTGGCTTATAAATTAATTAAAAAGATACCAGGAGTGTTCTTTCCAAACCCCCCCCCCCCCAAAAAAAAAAAAAAAAAATTCTAAACCTAACCCTAACCCTAAAAATAAAACTACAAAATTCTTCCGAAATTTAAGCAAATAGATTGTTCGAGAAAAGAAAATCCGAGGATAACGAAATAAGTCAAAAATATTTTTCTAAAATAAATGAATCTTTTATTATTTTACTGTAAATAATTAATGACATGATTATAAATTGAAAATATATATTATTATACAAAATATATATAAAATGTCTTTCCCTAGCTACAGAGCCTAGGAAACAACGATTGAATGACATCCTCAGAATTTATGGAAAATAAAATTAGTAAGAGGAAAAGAATTAAATACAGAAGAAATCATGGAAAATAAAATAGAGGGAGGGATATTATAATACAGAAAAAGGATTAATTAGGTTACTTAGTGAAGAACAAATACTAGATATGAAATCTACTCAAAAGAGATGAGCATACTTATCTGTTTCCCTAACTCTAGCAATTATCAAAGCTAAAAGAATTATTCAAATTTATATAACTTAATCTTCCCTACCTTATTTTCTTCTTCTTCTTCTTCTTTTTTCATTGTTTTTATTTTTCTTTAATCACTATTATGATAAACCTAAGAGAAAAAAAAACCCTAAAATTCCACTTAAACATTAAAAAAAAGAGAAAAATATCACAAAGTTTACTTAGATTAAATTTATTTGTATCCATTAGATTATAACTAGTATCATTTAATCGTTTAATTTTAAAAAGATATATATATTTTACTCTTAATTTATATATTTTTTAAAGGAACGGGATTAAGTAACACACCAAACTATACTAAGGACCTCTACGCCCTGCTCCCTGAAAGAAATTGTCATATTAAACTTGATCTTAACCAACAAACAGCAGAAAACCAACCATATATAAACAAAAAAAAAACTTTAAATAATAATTAAAAAGTTAATTTGTTAGATTAAACTTCAAAGTTATTAAAAGTCTGCTATTAGTCTCAAAAAGAGACTGCAATATTATGCTTTTTTTTTTAATTTCCTTTGATCAGTATCAATTAGGTCAATTATAATTGTATATATTAACTGAGATTCAATCAAACACTCTCATTTCGAAAAAAAAAAATCATCCAAACAATTTATGAAATCAAATTTCTACTTTAAAAAAATTAATTTTCTCAAGTACTAGAGTGAAAAAGGGGGAAAAATGTTAAAATAGAAAGGTAATGATAGCATGAATGAACTAAACCCTAAAAAAAAAAAACCAGAAAACAAAGCAAAGGAAAGGGAAAAAAAAATTAGGTGAGCCATTTTAATGAAAAATAGGACGAAGTAAAATTATAGTAAGAGAATTAATTACAGAAAATTATCATATAAATAGAAAGAACAATAGTTAATATATATACCAAGTGTCGGTGGCATACTCAAAGAGCTTTCCTTTATGAGAGAAGACAATCAAAGCAACCTCAGCATCACAAAGAACAGAGATTTCATGGGCTTTCTTAAGCAATCCACCTCTTCTTTTAGAAAAAGTAACCTGTCTATTAATCTTGTTCTCTATTCTCTTCAACACAACCCTACCCCTTCCCATTTCTTTTAATTAATTTCCAAAGCAAGCAAATCACCAATACCAATAATAACAGGAACAATAACAAAAACTCAAACTCAATGTATACTAAAGGAAATTTTTAACAACTAAAATAAGTAAGAAAGAAAGAAAGAAAGAAAAAAAGGGCTTCTTTTTCTTCTTCTGGGCAACTGAAAAAGAAAGGCATAGGTATATAGTGTTATAAATACAGAAATGTGAAATGAGCTAGAGCAGTTTCTAGAGAAACTAGAGTAAGTAATACGTATATTATATATTAACAAAAGATATTGATAATAATTTTAAAAAATAATATCTTTAAAATTTATAATAATATTATTTATATATTTTTATTATTAAAATAATTTTATTCATAATTTTAAATTAAATTATTATTTAATATTAAATCCTAATAAATATCATTAAAATATTATTTTATTATTATAAATTTTAAAACCATTCGTAATAAAATTACGAACTCTTAAAGGATATCTGTACTAAAATGTAATTGTAGTAGAATTGTAGGTTATTAATAATTCTGTTGATAAAAAGTAGTAGATTTCAGATAAATGCTGTCGATCTTTGATTGGTATATGTTCTGAACAAATGAAGGTGTCGGCTGACACGAACCACATGTTGAGCTTTGGGTTAAAGACAGTGGCCTTAGTCAATGCCAATAACTGTACGAAAATTCCTAAAAAATTAGTTCTTACAGAAATAAATTACAATACAAGCAAGTTGTGTTCATTGACGGCGCATCTAAGTGATTAGGCCTTATATACCTACGTCTAAGTGATTAGGCTTTATATATAAAGCTTTTATTTTTTAAAAAATATTTATTAATTTAACTATATTTTTTTAATTAAAAATACAAAGATAATCCATATAATCAATTATAATGATCATTCTTTTTAAATAGTTTCATTATTAATAATAATAACATAGTAAAAAAAATGCAATAAATTTTTTAATCAACTTCTTTAATTCCATAACATTGGACTCTAAAGTATCATTATTTCTCAAAAATCTATACCATATATAAAAGTTTAAATTATATCTTATCATTTCTTTTATAAAATTACTCACATATTTTATAATAATTACTATTATTTAATAGATATATAAAAATAATGTTAATATTTTTTTCCTAACATAAATTTTTCGAAAAGTTTGTTTTTTTAAAACTTATAACATTATTGTCTTTTACCCCTTAGTTATTGTATAATTTATTTACAATTTTTATTTTTTATCAATTAAATAATAAATTATTAATATTTAAAATAACGCAAATTATCTTAGAACCTATTTAAAATATGATACGTATACTCAATTTTTTAGATAATAATAAAAATACTATAATTTTAATTAATATTAAACTTAATAGTAATTATTTTTAAAATTTTAATAAATTACATACAACATATATGTTTTTGCCTAATAAAATAACAAATTTACATCTAAGATTAGATTCAAATAAAAAACATAACTAAGCAATAACAGTAGTATATAGGGAAATCGCACTCAAGAAAATCTATACAAAGAAATGTTACCCTAAATCTAGATTAACTAATGAGAGCTCTAGTTTCAATCAAAGAATAACTCTCTTTTAGATAAGCAAAATCTAAGAGACGAAGATGAAGAGAATGGAGAAAACATGTCATGTTTAGAGAGAATAGTCATTAATGCCAAATTGATGTGGTGGTCTAGCCAAATTATAGCATGTCAAAAGTGGGTGAGAGGTATAAAAATACTCATTTTCTCCATTCTTTGTGACTTTCAATACTCTTTTTCCATATATACTTTAATTGGAATCTATCACCACGTTAGGGTTAAAAATCAACTAATAATTTTCCATAAAAAATGGAAAATTCCGTACAAGCTCTACCATTAAGGAATTTTAGGGGATTTTAGGTGGTAATAAATTAAATATTATTGTTGAAATTTACTAAGTAAACTACAAAGCTAAAATGTTAGTACATAACTTACAGAAAAGTTAAGCTAGAATGACACATATATAATAAACTAAGCTACGTTTTTTTTTTCCAAAGTATTACAATGGTTTTTTAATACGCCACAACCTTTCCATTTTTAAAAATATATATGTTCACAATATATTGTTTGTTTGCATATAAGTGATTTTCGTAAATTCATTAAAAAATAAACAAGACGTACTAATTTAATCAAATTATGTTAATCAAATTGATTAACAAAATTGATGAATGAAAATATCATTTATTTTGAACTAACATCATTCCTATTCCACCAAGTATCCTTAAAAATTTTAAATAACACATTTTTTTAACTCAAATTATATTAACCAAACAAAAAAATCTTAGTGATATTAAAAATATATGCTGCTTCCCTTTCTCTGGCAAATAAAGCAGCTACGGATATATACATAATAGATATATAAAGACATTATTAATCATTATCTTAATAAGATAAACTTTAAAAGAATGGATTTGTCAACAACTTCTAGCATTATCATCTACAAAAATATATTGCAGCCTTGAAGCTTCTCAATTTCATAGGATATATAAATTCCTATCAAATAGTCATCTATATTAAAAGATGGAGATTGTTTCACTTACAAATGATTTAGATAATTTTTTTTGACAAATCATTTATAATCATTGATTTAAATTCATCTAATTATGAATATATATTTTTGTTTGATTTAAGTATTTTTTTTATTTTAGGAGTGATTTATTTATTAAATTTAAATTTGAAAATTTAATAGCATCCATACCATTGATTTAGATTATTCTATAATTATGATGATTTATTAATATCATTTATTAAACCTATTTGTAAGTGTAACAGGCTCATGAAAAAATATATAATTTTCATTTCTATTTTACAAGAATTCCATCAATTTCTTTCTTTCCTTAAAAAAAATCTCCTCAATCTTCTTCACAATAGATGTTTATAAAAAAAAATTTGTTTTATTTACAGTTGAAATTTTTTGGTACAACTCGAGAACCTAATACAACCCACCCAAGTCCGAGTTGGGTCAACTCGTTTAACCCATTTAAAAAATCAATTCATAACATGTAAACCTAGGTAACTTGTGACCTGTATAAGCAATCCAAGTAATAACTAAAATCATTAAGGGTATGTAGGTAATTGTTTCTAATCTAATTATTTTCTATATCTGAACATTAAAGGATTATTGAGATTTGACTCGATAACGTTCTAATTTATTCCATATTTTGTTTTCTTGTGATGTTTATCAATTTATAGGAATATATTATTTAGTTTAATTTTATAGTTTTAATTATTGATTAATATTTTAGACTTAAATGACATGTTTTTGCTTATAAAACCTTGTGATATTTATATATTTTTGTTAGGTTTTTTGTACGTGTTTGAGACTTTAGCACTTTAACGTTGACGTATAGATTATTGGCACGATTTTTATTTTATAATAGTTAATCTTTTAACAATTATGTTAAAATATTGCTTAAATTAATTTAGTTTTTTTGGAGTCTAATTAGAATTTATTATATTAAATAAATTACATAAATAAATGTTGATAGTTGATATAATCTATGTTAAATTTTGTTCACATTATAAAGTATAATATGGTTAACTATAAAAATACCAACGAATTGTTACATTTTTTACTTTTATACCATCGAATTATTTTTCATTTTTTTTATATCCACAAACTATAAACGAATCCATTTATATTATTTTGTTAGTTTTCGTCTAAAGACGTCACAAGTAACAATACAAATTATTGTTTCAAATATATCACTTAATTATCTGAATTATTTTAAATTAATATTGATGTGTAATGTTTATAGACGAAGAATAACAAAATGTTATAAATGATATTAATAAAATAAATATAATAATTTAATAGTTTTTTTGGCTTATTCTATAATATATATATATATATATATATATATATATATATATATATATATTCGTTATTACATTTAAAGAGGTTAAATAAGTTAATTAGGTTATTAATTAAACTTTGGCTGTATCCTGATTATATTTCCTAACGTGTTTAATAAATGAATTGGGTTTAGATTAAGCTTATACAAGTTATGTTATAATATAGGTCGACTCAAATTTGAGGCAACATCCACCCGTTTGACATCTTTAGTTTTAGCTCTTGGGTGTCTTTTTGTTTGACTTCTCAAGTCCCAAACTTTCTTCTTTTTTTTCTTCTTTTTTTTTAGCTCTTTACTCCTTTCAATTTTCTTTGTAAGTATGTATTTGATTAGTACATATATTTTATTGTTAATTTGCATATTTACATTTTTTTTTTGCTTTTAAGATCAATGCTTAATTAAATCTTTGTTATGGCTTTTGTTTTCTATTTTAACACGTTGTTCATCACGATTCTTTTTGCTTCATTTTTATATAACTCATTTATTTAATGGTTTTGCTTTTAACTCTTCTAAAAATATATTTTTTTGCATTATATAAAAAAAGATATATATATTGTATTTTTAAATATGAAAAAAATAATATTTTTACTTTATACGAAGAAAAATAAATGTACATAATGTACCATATAAAGGGGTTTAAAAATAAAACTGCATTTATGAATGAGTCTATGGTATATAATTAAATAATTTTTCCTTAAAAAGATCATCAATTAAACTTTTGTTAATGTGTCTTATAATAAAAAACTTGAGAAATAAAAAAAATAACACTTTTAAAACTTATAATAAAAAAAATAATATTTTTATAAAATTTATTAGATATAATTTAATATAAAATAATATGTTAAATTTTTTTAATATTAAAAATATATAAGATAGATATAATGGGTAATATTTTTACGATTATATGTTTTGAAGATATTAGTTTTGTTATTTAATGAAAATGAATGACAAATTGAAAGGTAAACACAATGTTGTTGAATTTAATAATCAACAAATACATTAAACATAAGTCCCAGCAAAAGTTATTTTCATAGATCTCAAAAACAAAACAAAAAAAAATGACTCACTTTCCCAAATGACTGAAATAAACTAAAATTGATAAGTCAGGTATTTCCTAAAGCAGCAGGGTGTGAGTTAATGTCGAACTATGTTGGTGGATTTTAAGAACAATGATATATTCCTAACGAGTATAATTAAGTAGGGAAGAAAGGGTACGAAATATTGGTGGTGCATCACATCCGATAAAATTGAAACGAAACAAAGAAGATATTAGCATGATCTCTAACAAGAAGATACTACTCATAAATCGAAAAATGAACCTAAAGAATAAAGATGATCCACCATTTGTAATGCTTGTTGGAGTTATGTCACCCTTCACCTCAAGTTATGAAATATGTAAAATGATACGTCTATCTATCTATTTAATCTATAATCTATTTAAAATATTATAATTTTGTCCATAATATTTTATTTTCCAATAGTTGATATAATTGAGAAAAAATTACTCTTTTTAATTTCGATCCTAATATAATAAATTATAATCGCATTTTTAATTAGAATAAGATAAATTGATATAATTTATTACACTATTTTAACTTTCATTTTTTTTTCTTTTCGTTGTGGCATATACAAATTTGACTTAAACGTATAAGAATTCGAGAGATTAGGATTTTTATTTATTTTTAAATTCAGCTGAACTTCATTTTCTGACCGCTCAATTTCTGTAGTCTCTATTATGCCAATAAATTCAATGCCAGAGCCAAAGGAAAGGGTCAAAGAAAGAAGATTAATTAATGGTCCCATATATATTATTAAGAAATGTAGTTCAAAAAAAGTGATGCTCAAAACACGTGTCGAAAATAGACAAGTAACTAATTGATAACACTTCACTAAATGATAATGCATTTGTACAAATGATACATTTTGACTTTCAACCATTTCAAGATGGAAGATTTCCATCCACCCTTTTATATATATATAACATCGTAAGGATCTACCTGTGAATGTTTTGTGTGAAAAACGAGACATTTTACTTTTGTTTTTGTTTTACATTAAGCTTACTTTTCTAGTTTGATACTTTGATTGCCATTGAAGGGGGAGGTTGAGATAATAGGATAAGCTCTAATGTCGAATAAATTTCATTCCCTCACTGAAATTATCAAATGGAATACTATCATGGGATCGTCGAGCTATTGGTAATGAAGTTTTGAATAACTTTGCGAATTGCTTCACTTCCTCACATCCTCCCCCATATAACTTATTACTTAATTTTTTTTCCTGAATTAATCTCTAGTCAACAAAACAACGTTCTAGTCAATATACCCTAATCTCTGGAAATAAAAGAAGCTCTCTAGATATGTATTCTCTAAAAGTCCTAGGTTTAGATGGTTTTCAACCCCTTTTCTACAAACAATGTTGGGACATTGTTGGATGTAAGGACTATAAGTATTATTTATTTTTGTGAACAAAATATTTATCAATAAATTTATTTTTAGGCATGTTATCAAGTCTATCAAGAAAAGCCAAAAAAATGCTCGAGTTTTATATAATTGTACTTTAGACATATCTTTGATAACTACGATACGTAGGATTATATTTATGTATTTAATAGCACATGCTTATAAATCTGAAATTATTTTTAGTGCTAAAATATGGAATAAGATATGGTAAAAGATATTAGATAAGATATACTCTAAAATAAGATATGTTAAAAGATATTAGATAATATATACTCTAAATTATAGTTGAAATCTTTAGCATAAAATCTATTTTAAAAGAACTCTTTTTTAAATAAGAGTCTTCTTAATTAATAAGTATTACTAATCCTATTTGAAATAGAAAAGATATTTATCAATCATATAAGAGTTTTCTTAATTAATGAGTATTACTAACCTATTTGTAATAGAAAATATATTTATCAATTATATAAAAGAGTTTTAATTTTTCCTATAAATAAAACTCATTGTTTATTTTTCAATCAACTACACAAGAGTATTATTCTAATCTTATTAATTTCTCTCTCTTGTTTTACAAATATAATATCATAATTCTTCAGGTTTCTTTATTTAGTTAGTCTATCAAATATTGGTGGTTATGTTTGATTGATTAATAAGTTTAATTATTTTATAATATTTTGATAATATGTTCTTATGGCTTCTTCTTTATTTTTGTTCTTAAATTGTTAAATCAAATAATTATTTTTGTTTATTCATAATTATTTGATTTGATTATTAATCTTTAAAAAAACTATTTTTATTGAACTTATTCTTGATCTTTTTGCTCTAGGATTTACTAGTTGATTTGATTTAAGTGACATATGTTTTGAATCATCTAGTTAGGACTATTTATTATTAAATTCATTTTAGAACACACACGGGCACTTGTGTTTTTTGTGCTAACTATTTTGTAGTTAATTCGGGAACGTATCTTATTGGTGAGAAGCTTATTGGAACGTTAGTCTGAAAACCGCTTACGCTAATATCGGAAACTATGAAAACAGAGCATAGACTCATAAGTAAAGTACATTGGGACAGTTTCCTAGGGAGGATATATAAGATCGAGTTTGTACTTGAACATTTGTTTTTCATAGTGGAAAGTTAGGTAGTCCGATAGACCGGTGATTTTCTTCTTAGGTCATGGTTGTGGCGTAGGTTGTTTCCATATAAAAATATCGTGTGTTATTCTTTTATTTCCGCACTTTATTTTTACACATGATTGCATGCTTGACCCTTTTGTTTAGGTTATTAAGTTATAAATTAATAAAATTAAAAATAACCTATTAACCTCATTTTATGTTAATCATGTCCATATTTTATAAACTTTCAATGGACCCAAGTGAACAAGGAAATTCAAAAAAAACATTTATGGTTTTCAAGGGATTGCTTCAAATGAATCTAAAAAAATTTCAAAAAAATGAGATTTAATGAGAATTAAACTTGATATTCAAAAAGCTTAAGACAAAGTGGTACGATCCTTTCTAATATAGGTAACGAGAACATTGGTTTTTTTTTTATAAGTTTCTAGCTCTCATTTGACAATTAATGCATCTCAATCTTAAGTTATTCTATTTTACTTAATGATTCACCTTTTGGGAACATTACTCCTCAACGAGGTTTGTGTCAAGGATACCCTCTATCTCCATATTTGTTCCTCATAGTTGTAGATTTTTGTCCAAAATGATAACTAGCATGAAAAATTCAAATCTTTTTCCTAGGGTTACAATTTCCAAACATGTTCCTCCAATTTCACATTTACTATATGTAGATGATATGGTTATTTTTATTAGAGCCAAGATGAATAAAGACTTAAATTTGAAGCAAATATTATATCAATATTGCCTCTAGTTTGGACAAATAATCAATTTTCACAAATCTATCTGGGTCATTCTTTTACTCTAGGAAGGAAAAAGAAACTAGAATTTTAACATCTATTGCACAAACTGAAATCTCGTTTGGAAGGTTGGAAAGCAAAACTTCTCTCATAAGTAGGAAAAATAATGCTTATCAAATCGTTACTTCAAAAGATGTCAATCCATTATTTGAGTATTGTTAGATTACCAACTGGGATATAATTTAGCAAACAGTATTATAAGAAAATTTTGGTGTATGGGAAGCATTAAAAAACAAAGATTTTTAGCACTTGTGTCTTGGAACAAAATTTGTATACTGTTAGGACATCCAAACCAACCCAAAGATCGAACCTTGTAACCTACCTAACCTAAGTTCAAACCAAGACGAAAGATGAAATACCCTAGACATCCCACACATGGGACAAACCGAGCCCAATTACAACTTGAGCCTTAGACATACCAAGCCCAAGAACAACACGAGCTCGATTATAGCACGAGAAAAACTTGACCTGGATCTCTAACACATTATACTTTAGGCTAATTATACTCTCCCGACACCTAGTTACATGTATATATTGTATATCTGATACTTGTACACATAAATGTGCTATAAATAAATGGACCACTTATGAGAATCCACACATTGAGCCCTTCACATTCATCTCTCTCTAATTTCTCTACAAGATATTGAGTCTCAACATTTTGACACCCACCATAAGGTTTAGATTCTAAGGTCAATCACAAGTTTCTGACCCCATATCCTGTAAGGACTCACCTTGATCTTAGAGATAAATTAGGAAAGTCCATCATACACTACTTGCAATTCAAAATATCATGGCTATAACTCAATCTGAAAGACAGTCAAATTCAACTAATCCTGAAACAGTGGCTGTTCAAGGAAACACACCACCGGTAACCAATGGGATTAGGGAAGAAAACAGTGCCCTCTATCAAGAGTTATCTCTTTTGTTGCTCAAGCTTAGGAAAGAGCTCGACGAAACCCAAAGAGAAAATAGAGCTCTACGATCTCAGGTAGAGGAAAGGATCCTTGAAAATTCTACTATCGAATTGGTCAATGGAGAGGCAACGGGACGCGATCAATCCGAGCTCCGATTTACCGAGCATGAAGTTGAGATAAACCCCCTCGAAGTATACATGAAGCGATTCAGAGAAGAAAAATTGAAAATCACTTACTACCTTAGTTCTATTGCTATAGAAGCCTTTAGGCGAGGCCTGCTAGAAGAGATACTGTTAAATGGATCGGCACAGGATTTTGAATGTTTTTAGTTAAAGATTCATTTGAAACATTAACATGTAAAAGATGTATGATCAAACATAAAGGTTCTTGGAATAAATTATGGAAGGCTAAAATCCACGAATGACACAAAAAATTTCTATGTAAAATTCTTTCCGGAGCTTTGCATACCAAAAAGCATCAGGAAGATTCATGCTTGTTAATGACCCTCTGTTCATTCTATGTAATAAAGAAGTAGAAGATGAAGAGTACATTTTTAGAAAATGTGACGTTCTTAAATCTTGGTGGAAATCTCATCATTGGAACCTAAACTGGGGCTTGGTAGAAAAGCTAGATAATCTTCACTTTACATTAGAATGATCCTTAGCTCATCGCCTTAAATTACCCCTCTTGGTATGCCTCCTCAATTGTTTACATTTACATCTGTTTCATGATAAAAAAATATGGTGGTTACATAACAAAATACTCTTTGAAGAGTACATTAATCTTTTGGCACTATCCATTCTTAGAGACATCACATGACGAATTGAAGAGTTTAAGTCTTTTCTTAAGGGAGAGAGTGAGAGTATTTAAATTTTTGAAAAAGAAGATTTTTCACTATTATCCAAAAATATTATGTAAAAATAAAAAATATTTATGAATTGTTAGAGCCTAACATATTAACTCAATGAATTAAGGAGTAGTTGATAAATTTTATAAACTTAATATATTATATATTTTTTTATAAAATGTGGAAGCTTTTATTTCCAAATATAAGTCCAATTCATCGAGTAAAATAATAAAAATATATTAATTTAGATTATCGCATGGTACATGAGTCCGAGTAGAAAGTATTAAATTGTTTTTTATAGTAAAAAAATTAGGATTAATATCGATAAATAAATTAGACCAATCTCATAAGGATCCATTAATTCAAATAATTTAGCTTCGTAAGAGAATCGGGTCTTTAGAGTTCGAATTATTCCCATGCGTGTCATAGAATCGTGCATTGATGATTTTCTGAAGGAGCACTGAGCAGTGATGAAACTTTTTCTATAGGTCCCCCCCCACCCCCACTAGGAACTTCCGGGATATAAGGGCTACCTTATAAACAAATATCTTTGTTGATATATGGTGTTCTTTTCTATTCTTTTGTAATTACTAGCCAGATATGTACAAGGCTATGTATGTTCTTTCATATAAAAATCATGTTCTTGCTAGTCAAGAACAAGAAGGTCTAATCAACGTGAAGGGTATTAATACGGAAAATGAAGTTTACTAAATGTATGCAGTCCCTATGTATGTTTCTTTAGCTAGATCATCATAGACTAACAATTTGAAAGAGATTCATTGGGTTAGGTGGTTATGTAATTTGTTTAATTAAATTGAGTATATTGATTTGAAAAAAAAAATTGAATATATTAATTTTTTTAATAAATATTTTATTTACATACATATAATTAGTACTTAAATTGAAGACATTTTACATATTTGAATGAAATTTATGACTTTGACTAAAAATTAGATATATTGATTTTTTTGGACTTTGGCATTGTTAAGTTTATATTTCTTTCCAAAAATGATGTTTTTTTTTCTAGGGAAAATTTTCCTATGAAATTTATGACTTTGAGTAAAAATTAGTTGAAAATATATTGATTTTTTTGGACTTTGGCATTGTTAAGTTTATATTTCTTTCCAAAAATGATGTTTTTTTTTTTCGAGGGAAAATTTTCCTATTGCATGAGTTGTTTTTCCCAAAGTAACATTAGGCAAAGAGGTCTAGTGTCTGACTTGTGAAAATTAGGATATATTTTAGGTTATAATCTTTATATTACAATAACAAAACTTATTTTCTTAAAAGATATGAATTACACTGTAACAACACATTTAATATTAAATTTTTAAAATGATAATATCGTCATGAATAATCATGATCGTGTGTCATTTATTATTTTAGATGTAGGTTGACATTTACTTTTTAATAATATTATTTGAAGTTTTGTAATTTTATGGTTAATAAAAGATAAAATACATGTATTTTTTATTAATATAAATTTTCTTTAGGTATAATTTTAATAATTTTAAGTACATTAATAGTACAATTTAAAATTTAAATATGAATTTTAACATGTTTTACACATATTAGCAAAAAACTAAGACAAATTTGTCTTTAATATAGTTTTTTGAGAATGAATCACTTTTTAGTCTTTATCTCGTTATTTTCTTTTACAATTTTTTGCATAAATATCATGTCACATGATTTTATCATGTAGTGTCAAAATATTAAAATCTTTTATTTTTATAATCATGTTATATTAAAATTTTTTATTTTTATAATTATGTCATATCATATAGACTACATCTCCTTTAATTTACAAGATTATTCTCTAGTTACTTAAGATATTTTATGTTGATTCTAGGTTTGTTAATTGCTTTTTAGCGTCCATCTTTTGCATGCTCATTCTTATATTTTACTTGAGATTTTTTTTTTTTTTTAGAATACATATGTATGTTTTTAAAGCTTAAGTATTTGAATATTGTATCATCTTTCTTCCGTACTTATACCTTATTATGGGTTTTCATGTACATTTCAATACTATATAGATTATTTATGTCTTTATTACTTTAACTTACATATATTATTGTGATGAAACTAATATGTTTAGTTAACATTTTTATTAGCGTGAATTGTTCATTATTTCTTACATGTCTCTTGTTTATAATTTTAAAACATATGAGTTTTCTCCTCTATTTAGATATTTTAATATAAAATAAAAGACTTAATTTTTTTATTGTGAGATAATCAATCCATCATAATTTTTCCCGCAAAACCATCATCTTTAACATGATTTGATTTTTTTAACTTTTTTCAAGACTATCTCTTAACTTTTCTTGATTTTGTTTGGTTTTGGTGTTAAACTAATATTTTTTATTAATAATAGATAAAAAAAAGTATTTGTTAATTATTTTAAAGACAAGTTTATCTTTAACTTTTTGTCCATGTGTGTGGCACATGCTGAAATTTTAAATTATATTTTAATTTTATACTACTAATATATTTAAAATTAAATATAAGAATTATTAATATATTGCTATAAAAATATGGATTTATATACATACTTTTTGTTAAATAGAAGTACTTTTTAAGTATCAAATCATCTAAATGACATAATTATTTTTTATTTATATTACATGTGTTAAGTATACGATGAAATTTTTAATTTAAAATATTAAATTAAATTATTTATATAACTTAAAATAAATAGAGAATTATTATTATATTATTTTAAAATTATGAGTCTATTGATACTTTTTGATTAAAAAGATTTAAAATATCGAACTCATATTATCATTTTTGGTTTTACAAAATAGGAGTGTAAGTTGTTTTTCAGCCTACACATTTAAGAGAATATTGTATGAGATAATTTTTAAAAAAATATTTTTAATTTTAATTTTTTTCTACTTTTGAACGCATGTTTAATTTTTTTTTTTTCATATGCTCTCAAAAGCACAATGGTAGACGAAGTTCTATAAATGTGACGATCTAGAACACTGTTGACAAATCATATTATACTTTGAACATGTATTTAAATTAATTTTATTTTTAAATATGTGTTTAATTTTAACTTTAAAATTATTAG